>VXBN01007474.1:528262-608646 GCA_013397395.1 Sinosuthora webbiana | reverse complement strand
CATCCTCCAGATAGATAATTTTTTGTTGATTTTAGCTTCAGATTGATCGTTTTGGGGTTTTAGTCCAGTTTTTCTGTGTGTGCTTTAATCATCTAGTAAGCAGTAGAGTGAATCTTGCCAACAAATTTGTCACATTTTCACCTTAATATTAAACCTGCTTTTGCTGATACCTTTGCCAGCAATTCTTTGAGCAACTGAAAACACTCATTTGTGACAAACTGTTGTAGTCAGCAGGATGGGAAATGAAATCACTGACTACTTACAAAAGCATGGAGTAAGTCCAGGTCCTGAGTTCTCAAATGAATGGTCTCAGAATAATTGGTATGATTGGGAAGCTGTGGAGGACCATCTCTAGAAACAGCTAGGGGCCATATAATGGCTGGAAAAAACAAAGAAATTATTTGTAAAATGTTAGACACCTGCCTAGAAGCTGTCTGCTAGTATAGGAAAGACCAAGTTAAAGAGAAACAAGAGCTGAAAACTGAGATAGAAGGCAGGTAAACAACTGAAATATTACTGTCCTTGGAAATAGAACAGCTGCAGAGACAGTTACAAGAAGAAAAGAAAGGAAAACAAAAGCTGAAGAAAAAGCTGAGCTGATGCTTATGCAGGCACCAAATCCTCCTGACATTGTGCAGATTAGAAAGATAATTGCATCCCCTGAAGGTTGGGATGGAAATATATGGGGTGATCTCTGCAGTAACAGACCAGGGGAAAAGGATCTTTTATCTCCTTCAAATTCCTCTGTGCATGAAGTCAGACCCATTATAAAAACAGAGGTAACTACTGGACCTCGGGGTGGACGGAGAAATCATAACCAAACCCCAGCTTCTTTTGATGAGATTCAGTAGGCAAATTTGCAAGAACGCTACAGCCTTACTAAGCCAGGTGAAACTGAATATTTATGGCAAGTTTGTTTATCTGGAAGAGACAGAGTCTTATTAAGTGGCGAAGATGCTAAAGGGTATTGCGGTCCTGCTGTCTTTTTAACTTCCTACCCCCAAAATGATCCCCATTCAGTCACAAGAAGGGTGGTGTACTGGGCTGGTGACAAAGATGTGGGGGAGAGAGGAGAGCCTCTGATCATATCCATTAAATCTTGGAGTGAGCTCTTCACTGCTGTTACAAGAGCTGCCTGTTTCCAAGCCATGCTTGTGCCTCGCCCTAGTAACAGTCCCATTACAGCACCTGTAAACTATGAAATGTGAAAGACACTAATTAAGGGAGCCCCTGCCATACTCAAACTCTACCTGGCTTCAAAATGAAATTAAATTAAGAGACCCTTTAATGCAGAATTGACTGGGAGTGTTGCTGCAATTTTAAAACACAGAGAAATCCCCAGCTGGGAAACACTAATGAGTGATATCATAAATTACAGTCGAGAAATAGGATGGAGTGATTTATCCAGTAAAAGCAAAAATAAAAGTCATCATTTTAGACAAATTGACTCTTCCCAGGAACCAGGACCTACAGGTCATCCATTCAGAAAACAGAGGTGCTGGAAAGAGCTATATAATCACACATTATTATTAGACATTCCAAAAGGTGCAATTCAGAGACAGCCTATTGGTATTATCCAGAGCCTAATCGATGCATTCCTGAGATGAGATGTGTGTATATTGTATGGCAGGCCATATCAAATTCCACATATTCCGGGAGAAATTCACATGAGGGGGCAAACTGACTTAGAGAAGTATTTAATAGCTCTAAGTTCCACTTAGCAGAAGCTCCAGAGTTTCATCATGTTATCCAGACCCGTGTTATCCAGGAAAGGACTGGACACCCTTCCCTGCCTATCCATTCCAGCCTGGAGACTGGGCCTATGTTAAATGCTGGGACAGTGACCCCGTGCCAGTTGAGTGGAGAGGACCATTCAAAGTCCTGCTGACCACCCTCATCACAGTCAAAGTCGCTGGCAAAGGACCCTGGATTCACTGCTCCAGAGTTCAGAGGACCTCTGCCCCCGGAACAAACGGAACAACAGAGACTGGTATCAATGATGTGGTTTGAATTCTTTTTCTGTGTTTACTGTCTGCAGAGTCGGTAACCGTGAGTCAGCTTTGGAACCAAAATTTGCATGCAGCTCTAGTCCAAAATGTATCCAATGCTCTTCATAAAAACAGTTGTTGGGTTTGTACTCAAATGCCAAGAACTAATCAGGATAACAACTGGCCATTAATTGGTGTTTTGATGAATGAGACAAACCTTAATGACAGTTGGGTTATAACTCTAAGCAGCTTAGTTCCTGAACATTATAAGGCTCCCTGTGTGGTGGTTAATGTCACAGGAAAGGTCATTCTCCCTCCATACTGTCATAACACTGAATCTGAAATAAGGCTAGTCCCAAAAGCCATAGCAGGGCTGGCACAGACACTCTGGAGAACGGTTCCCCTGCAGGGCTCAGGATGGTGTTGGATGTGTAAAAATGAAGCATGGAAAGTTTTGCCCCTTGATAAAGACTGGGCCTGTGCCCTCAGGGCTGTAATTCAAACACAGCAATGTTTGATCACCTCAGAGAACAAGGTGGGTGGATGAGGACTATATAAGGAGATGAAAACATCCAGTAATGCCCTTGTTGAGCATCCCATGATTTTCCATAGTGCAATTATGGCTCCTGTTCCTTCTTTAGAAGTAATGGAATTGGAGAAAGCAATTGTTAACATTTCGGCCAATATTGAACATCCTGAGAGTCACATTTCAGATGTAATTGTGGCCTTATGAGAAGAAGCTCAGGGTTTTTGGCTCATGTGATTCTGCAAGACGGACTGGGTCTCGATTTTCTGCTGGTCTCACGAGTGGGCATGTGCAAAGTCATTGGCACTAGTTGTTGTTCTTATATAGATGAAACTGGAAGAATTAAAAAGGATTTGGCTGAAATTTGGAAACAAACTCAAATTTTAGGTCAGGTCACTCTTGAAGATGACTCACTGGGCTTTGAAAATAATACCCATACACTTACTTCATGGTTAGCCAACTGGACTTGGATAATACAACTGTTCATACAGGTTGTATTTGTAATTAGTGTCTGCACAATTACTTGGTGCATGTTTCGATGCTGTAGTTTCTGGTTATCTTTATGGGCTAATGCTAAATATAAGTGATAGAGACTAGGCAAGATAGAATTTTGTCAAGTCTCTAAAGAGGAGAAATGATGCCTAAAGATTTTTAGCTTTTATAGTATTTGTAGCTTTGTAGATTTTTAATATGTAGCTGTATAGTTTCTAGGACTTTCTCACACTTTAGAACCGTAGTTACCCTGTCTCATATTTTATGCCACGTTCTTGAAATTCTGCTTGGTCTTATTTTCAAGGAGAAGAATTTTTAACAAGAACATCCTGTTTTGTTCCAGCATCTGAGCCAAAATAATAAGATACTTCATAGACATAACAAGATATAGGGCTAAGAACCCTTGGAGGGGCTCCAATGGGGCAGATGCAAGGGTGGGTTACCAGGACAACCATTCTTCTACTGGATTTACTTGCTAGAGATGCTAATTAGTTAAACTTATAAAAATTGTGAAAACTTGATGCTGCTCCTGCACACAGGTATCATGTGTGCACCTGAAAGCTTTCATTAAAAGACTGCTCTTTGTTTTATCAACTTTAATATTGTTTGGAAAGTTTTCCTTCTGATTTTAGTCAACAACTTAACTAAAACTGGGGAGATAAAGCCAGAGGATTCCTTAAACCAGGAGTGGTATTGATTGGGAGAATGGTTATATCAGAAATGGATCACACTGGTAAGGAAGGTTTCTATTCTGTTGCACAGAGCAAAGGGGGGGGGGGGCTAAACAGGAAAACTTGTGAAATTATTTCTACAGAATGTCCCCAGTGTAGATTGAAATTACAGTTAGAGCACCCTGCTAAAGCACCACCCCTATACATCAGTAAAGGAAAAACTTCTTGGGCCACAGGGCAAATTGATTGTGTTGGGCCACTGAAACCCTCTGAGGAACACTGATACATCCTTACAGGTGTAGATGGAATCTCTGGCCTACTCATGGCAATTAAATGCCAAAAGGCCAATGGTCAAAAACAGAGCATAGGGATTGTCATCTTGGTTGTGGAGCTTACCTACTCCCAATGCCGTCCTAAATGATAGTGGCTCACATTTCTCATGTGAGGTGCATGAATGGGCCAAACAGGGAGGAGTTCAGTGGATATTCCACACCCTGTATTTACCCCAGTCAAATGGAAACACAGAAAGGGATAATGACCTATTGCAAAAGAGCCTTAAGCCACATATGACCACTCCTCAAGGAGCCCTTTGCCCATTGAGAAGATGCAAAGGTATTTACCCTGTACCTGCTCCTGTAGGTCTGTGTGAGGGTCAATGTGCTATAGCCAGTGTACAGTGGATGTTGCTCTGCTAGATTCTTCAGTGCTTTAGAGTCATAAGTAAGTTAGGCCTATACGTGAGTTATTGTTGTGCCATTGTAAGTCCTATAAGAATATTTTGTTAAATTAAGCTCTCAGTTAAGTGCTGTTAAGTCTAAGAGCTATTAAAACCTTTAGACCTAAACTGTTGGTGAAGTCCAGGCTAGGTTTGGCAAGGGGGTTCACTCTGACCATTGTGGCTGAACAGGAGGGTCTCCCTTATTCTTTCTTATCCTCACCCTTTCCCTATCCCCATCCTCCAGATAGATAATTTTTAGTTGATTTTAGTTTCAAATAGATTGATTATGGGTTTTAGTCCAGTTTTTCTGTGTGTGCTTTAATCATCTAGTAAGCAGTAGAGTGAACCTTATCAATACACTTTTCACATTTTCCTTTTAACATTAAACCTGATTTTGCTGATACCTCTGTCAGTGATTCCTTGAGCAACCTAAAACACTCATTTCATGACAGCTGTGCTTTGCATGTGCTTGTGCAGCAGTCGCACCCTCCCTAAAGTAAAAGGGGAGCAGAGCACTCTGGCACCAGCTGCCTTGCACAAAAATATAGCGCACAGTGGAAGGGAGGTTTGGGATGCACCACCATGCACGTGTTGCCCAGACCAAGAAAATCAAAGCACTGGTAAGATTCAAGCATTAAACGAAAAACTCCTGCCTTTCTCTCCCAAAAACACCTGACAGTGCCTGCCCAATTTCTGTCAACTGTCCCAAGGGCTGCCCAGCTCTAGTGCTGGGTGAGACAAGCCACCACACGCCTGGCAGCTGCAGCAGTTTGTACCCTTTGCCTTCTAACAGAATTCACAGACATTTGCCTTGGGAATGTGACAGGAGGGATCACAGGCAAAGAAGCTTGGGCAAGGAAGAGAAATAACCTTGATTCAATCCCTAGGCAGCCCATTTAGTTATTATTCCTGTCTTAAGCTCCCACCAACACTATAAGCCACAAGTCAAGGAGAGTTAAAAATTCAGCACATTTTAAAGGGTTTAAAAATAGATATGATCATGACTGCAGATTAAATGTATTGATAAGCATGTAAGTATCCTCATCGTTTTCCAGGGTCATATGGGAAGACATAAGCAATACCAGGGGCTGAATCTGTTTGCCAAGGAATGCTTTAGAGCTTTGCCAGCAACACTCCCCTCACCATTCCTCTCCTAACTCATCTGTTATCTTCTTTACAAAAATTTCAGCAGTTTTCCCTTTAAATGACAAACACGTTGCTGGGGGCCTGAGGGCACTAATTAGGACCTGAGGGCCTAAAGGCCTCATGCAGCTTCACCTGGAGCCTCCTCCCACGCCCCTGCCCATGGTCCCAGGAAGCATTTAAACTCAGCCCAGGGCTGGAAATCCTAGGCTCTCTTTTGTGGGGGTGTTAGTCTTTGGCTCTGCTAGAGTTCTGAGTGTTTCTGTTTTATGGCTCCTGCTTGTGTATTTGAGGCTGTAATCTATAGTACTGATTTTCTGTAAGGGGTGATGGAGCCTAACTGGGGGGAGCAGGGGGTTTGGGAACGTGGCAGTGCTTGTTTCTTGCCCCTTGATGCTATAAAGGTGAGTGGCGTCTGCATAGAGGAAACAAGCTCCTAGTTCCTTTTTGTGTAGGAAGGAACTGATACATCCTTCAGTCAGAAAAGTAGTCTGCTGAAATGGGGTTTCCACCTTTGTGCCTTTGGTCCTGCTTTTTATCCATCTCCTGCTGCAGCTGCAGCTTTACCCCGACTTCATTCAAATTCAGGCGTGCTAAGTGCGAGCGGGCTGCGCCCCGCGCCCCGTGTGAGCAGCCCGGGCTCCGAGCGGGGTCCCGGGACGGCAGAGGGAGCCGCAGCCCCGCGCAGCAGCCCCGGGCACATCCCGAATCGCAGCAACGCCCCTGGCCCCGCTTCGTGCGAGCTCTGTGGGCCCCCATGGATGAAGCGAGGTCCGTGCCAGGACCCTGGTTAGACTGCCCTGCCCATGCATAAGGCTGAACTTCAGTGTTACGGTGACAAAAATGGCATTAAAGTGAATGGTGAGGCAAGTCATAGTCTGAGCTGCCAGGCAAGGTCAGATGCAAACCGACTGCAAATTCATGTGTCAAACATGGGCAATGATCATCAAATTACTAACCACACAGCAATAAATGCTGCTTTCCCTGTGTTTAACTGTATGCATCAAGGAATCTGAGTGTCAACGATGTTGTTTTAAAGATTAATTTATTTGGTCCTGGTATGATAGGTTCAGTCTTGTTCAACTGCACTGGAGTTTAGCACATCAGTCCAAACTAGAACCTCAAGCATAATCACTGCAACGTTGCTTGGTAAAGCCACTAATTTATAAGGCTAATCTCTGCCTTCAGTATATAAGGCAATAATCTGAGTAACCATAATTTACAATCCTAGAGCTGTGCAGGGTTTCTTCTCCAACTGCAATGCTAGTACTGATCACTGCTACCAGAAAACCTAGGGCAGAAGGTAAGTGCTGTTTCGTTTTGGGATGGTGACTGATAGTCTTTACCCAGACTGATAGTCTGTCAGTCTTTAAAACAGCTAAACTTTGTAAGGTGGATAAACAGAACAATTCTTTCCAGACCCACATGTGATGTTTCTTGGGTTTGCTAACCTACTTTACTTATAGCAAAGCTTGTGTGGCTTTTGGTCTGGCAACTGCTGCAATGATACAGGCACTAACAGGTCTCATTGATTGCTGGTATCAAATATACTGGCAACTTGCTCACATTTGTGATGGATTTTTTGTAATCAAGCTCATCTCTTCATCAATCTGGTTAATCAATTTTATTGTCCCTAGGGCAGAGCTGCTTGTGGACAGGTATAACTGGAGGTATGGAAGCAGCCTGGGCATATGAATCAAAGGGAAGAAAAGACCCTGGGTGTAAAGAAGCTTCTATTTATCCTACTGAAAACTTACCTTTGGTAATGAAATATTTAATGCATTTTTATTTAAAGAAACATCTCTGTGAAATGAAAACAATAAACAGTTGCTGATGGCTTAATAGCTGAAGTGCAGCTAGAACATTCAATCAATCTGAAAAAATTGTGAGTATATTTCAAAATGGTGGAGGTTATTGCTATGATACATCTAACCTTAATGGCAATGGGAAAAATATATCCTCTCTTGAGAGTTCTTGAATAAACCTGTCAGTTTGTGACCAGTTTATTACATTCCCTCCTGAGTTCGGTCATCTGTGGCTGTGCTGAATAGCTGAGTAAGGCTAAAGCAAAGAACTGACCAATTTATCCAAAGAGCTGCCTTGGTTGAGCTGAGGCCTAATATGGGTGCAGGAGGGGTGAGTACAGAGGATGCCCTGCTGCTAGAGCACAGCTGCTGCTGCCTCTCATTCTCCCTGCAGCAGAATTGCTTGGAAGCCAGTGCTCCTCACTGCCATGTACCTTCTGTGGTGCTGACAGGCATTGCCAACTGTGTCTTCTGAGGAAACAACATGCAAGAAATCAAATGGACTTGTTGGTTCTAATACTCCATTTTTCCTATGGCAAAAATAGTTTGAAATGTTACCAAATCCTAACCCACACTGGTGGCAGGCTGGGTGTGAGGTTCCTGTCATTCATGTGAAAATTTGCAGACGGATGGCAGAAAAAATTTGTTGGTGTCAGTGGTGATAGGAGGGTAAAAGTCAGCCAGCAGCTGTCTTTTGCTGACTCAAGAGCATCTGCTTGACTGGTGAGCAGGAGCACCAGCCTGCTGTGTGTGCCAGCAAGGTTGCATGGACCCTGGAGAAAGCCAAATCTGGTGCTTGAAGCTTGCATTGCTGCCCTGGGAGGGAAAAGGGGCAGTGGGGGAGAGCTGAGGATACTCCTGGGGAGTGGCACTGGGATACCTGACAGGACCAGCTCCTTGGGAGCCAGCTACACCAGTCCTGATGCCAGTAGAATTGCTCCTCTCCTTTGCTTTCAGGACCTGCTGCTGCATGCAGCACTGCCTGCTACCTGTGAGTGTAGCTCATTTGTGTGTACAGATATAACCTTTCCTCAGATCGAGGTTAAAATGATAAGTTGAAGTAAATCTGAACAGATGCACTTACTTGTTGGCTCTTTAGTGTGATTGATTTAAGTGTGGAGCTACTCCTTAACTCTATGGTTTGTAACTCTGACCTTCACAATTAGCTCTAGTACATCAGTAAGTGCTTCATTTTTACTGGGCTATCTCTAATGGCACTGCAGTTATTATGTTAATGATTTTGTAACTATCCAAATCCATCTGCTATGTCTCCCTTCAATTGCTTCCAGGGGCTACCATTATCAGGTTGATCAAACCACTTGCTGGCAGGAAAGCTGTCTGTTCACAAGAACTGGAAATATGTCATATTTCAGTAAAACTGACTGTAAGATCAAGCCCAGGGTCAGCCTGGGAGCTCACCTGGCCCAGCAGCAGAGAGGGTATTGGAGGAGTGAGACACTGCAAAAGTGCAGAGCAGTTCAGCTGCCAGGCCAGGCTCAGACGCTGCAGCCAGGACAGTGTAGTTGATAATACATCATGACGAGACATTCCACAGCTTAACTGTATAAAACCCCACTACCTTGCGTTTTGAATAAGCTGTTGCCAGACTAATTTGGTATCTCTTGGTAGAAATCAAGGTCTTGTCATCCTTTTGCTGGCCTGAAGAGTCCCGGTCTGCTTTAGCTGGTCCTTGTCTGCTAATTCCCCTCATTGCTTATCTTTGTATCTCGTCTTGTTCAACCACGACCTTCTATTATGTGTGACCAAAAAATGCAGGCAACATTCAAAATAGGACTAACTGGCACAATGGCAAAGTGATGTCATAGGGGTTTTGTTTCCTGTCTTATTTGATTGGCTTCTTGTCTATGACTAAGCATTAAAGAACATTATACCACAACTACCTTTGGTAGCTCCAAATCTAGTTTGAGTGGGAATGGTCAGAAACTACATGCCTTGAAAGTGGGAGAAATTTACACAGGTACCTCATGACATTTACTGGTCATTTTGTTACTTGGCTTGTTGGTCCTGTGATGTCCTTACACCTGTCTGAGCAAAGCATATTCCAGTCACAGAAATCACCTTTTGACCTGTATTATTTGGACAAATTGCTGGAAGAAATAATCAAACATTTGTTGTTTGTTGGTTTTAGGGATGGTCAATATATCACTGCCATTAGTTGTTTCTGATGTACAGAAGTGTTGTAGCCCTAGGAGAACATTTTGCCTGCTCAGCTCAAGGGCAGAGCACTTCAGATGCATCTGTAAGTCCTATTTAGTTTTTAAATAAGTTCCTATGGAGCTCTGCATGCATTTGCTTTTGTCTATTGATTAAATAGGAAAGATTCTGGCTTTTTAAAACAATGCACAAGGTTTTTTTTCAGTGCCTGGAGGTTTATAGATTTTTGTGTGTGTGATACCAGTCTAACATGACTATTGAGAAAACAAAGGCATCCATAAACTTGCTTTTATGTATTCCTTTATCTTTGTTTCAAGTTAATCGACAGGGAGAGCTGAATTGCTCCACAGGGGTTGGCTCTGGGTAAAACAGCCCCTTAGTAAGACGCCTATCTGAAGGCAGGCTGGCAGCTCCAGGACTGCTCCCTACTGAGTCACACAAACACCTGTGCTGCCCAAACTGCATTCCCCCATTCCCAAGGGAATGTCCTCTGTGCTCTCATTGATTACTGTCTCTGACACGGCTCTGTGTGGGATTTTCTGGCTTTGAGAGCCATCTACAGAAAGTACATATTGATTGGATCCTCCTGGGATGGGTGGGTAGGAAAAACCAACAGCCCTTTCTATTGTGTAGCAAAGCTTTTCTGAGTGAATGGCCTTAGCTAAAAAACTATGCAAACTTTAGAGCACAGAGCCCAAAGAACTTCTTGTCAGCAGGAATAACAGCTTTTTGAGCTAATGGGCTGTTCTGAAAAAGGAGAACAGTAAGTTTCTTTCCAAAATAAGTAGAAATTAAGACACTGAACTCATTAAGCAGCTGCCCTGTTAAGTGCTGTAGTGTCTGCTGAAATGTGGCTGCTGCTGAGCAAGATTTGCATTTGTGGGCACCATGGCATCTCCAATTACTGCTCAGCAGTGAAGAAGCCTGCAGGGCAGCAACTATTACCAGAGGGCTCTGCTAACTGATCCATGCCAGCACTTGTGCTGGACATCCAGTGCTGGTACTTTAATTGCCCTCTGTGTTGAGTATGGAAAAAGGAAAGCGTTCCTAGAGAAAGAGGGGGAAAAAAGAGAGAGAGGGGATGAAATGAATGTGCTTGCAGGGTATTACAAATGCTGCAGGTCAGAGCACCATGTGTTCTGAGACCAGCCAGAGAGCACACTGTGCACTGTTTGGCACACAGACCCCATGAGGCACAGTCCTTCAAGCAGCTGATGAGAACTCATCAGTTGTTCTCTAGTCCAACATTGTGTTTAAAACAGACCCAGTTGGGACAAGTAGCCCTGTACAGCAACAGAACTGTTGATAGAAGAGGTTGTATCCTGTGATGCAAGTTGTTTTCAATGCTAGGTCTTATCCTCTTTTTATAATTTCCTAGGTCTGCTTAAGCATGGAAACCCTGAGAATGTATTCACATCTCCAATATGTGCACTAGCAAGTGGAAAATTTTGATTTGAATTAAGTTGCAAGCGTGTAATTGTTAGAGGACTGTCACACAATGTCAGATCAGTGATCCTCCTGGCTCTGGAAGTAACTCCAAGCTTCAAAAGACAGAATAAGAAGGTGTATGGAGATAGGTGTGTGTCAGCCCAATGGCTATGGGAATCTTCCCAAGATCATGCAGTGTTGTAGCAGACTATGTTGTGACCAGATTGACCCTGAATCTGATAATCTCTGAGACTTTGTCATCCTCCTACAACACTGTTAATATCTTAAGAGGAGAGCAGCAGGACGTGGCTGCATCAGGAGCCTCACTGTTCTCCTTTGTCATCATCCAGAACATGTTATCTCACCTCCCACTTGGAACTACACCTGGTTTATCAACTGCCAAAACAAACAAAAAACCATTCTGGTGGATGTGCACAAAATAGCTCTATGGCAATTACTCAGTTACAGCTGATGACTGTTTTGTGTATCAGCACACCTCAGTGCCTCTGTTTTTTTATTGGAGCAGGATATGCAGACTAGGCAGTGAGGGGAAAGCTTGGCCCTGCAGGCAGTGCTGGTGGGTGGACCCAGGTACAGGGATGCAACACAGGACTCCAAGGAAGTGCCTTTTCCCACCCACAGCTGCTGCAACCCAGGTGAATGGGCTGAGGTGCTGCAAGAATGTGGCTCCTGTAGGGAGCCTTCCTACAGGCCTAGGAAATATATATTAAACAGGAGAATTAAAGCCTTTCAAAGATGGAATGGGTTCTGCTTTCATAATATTTTTCTTTTCAGCCTTCACAAGACTTGGCACAGCCCAGTGTGCTACAAAGCACCCTTTTTCCCTCTTACTCAGAACATCTTGAATTAATTCTTGGCAAAACTGTCTAACTCTGTGTGTAGATAGGAACAAACTCCAGCTAAGCTGGGTCCTCCTGCAAGGCCACTCACCTGGCTCTCTCTGCTCCAGGACTTTGTGAGTACACAGATGTCCCCTGTGCTCCTGTGGCAGATGGGTGGATGTGGTACAGCAAAAGGTGCCAATGTCAGGACCCACGCAGGCATTTGGGAAATGCTGGTATCTAGAACTGACACAGAAATGATTTTGTAGACCCTAAAGGCAACTGGAAATGCCCAGCAATAGAGTGCAGCTCAGATCAGCATCTGTACAGTCAGATCTCACAGCATGAATGTGCACAGTGAGCTCTGCACTGGCATCTCAGTAGCTCCTCTCAATAGAGGAACCATCTGGAAATAGCTGGAGGTTTGGCAAGATGACCTGAACGGCCACATCTTTGAGAAGTACGGAAAGCCCCAATCTGCCCGTGCGTCACAGAACACTTTCTGCTACACCCTGGTCCCTGACCACGCCTGCTGCCGTCAGGGCTCGTGTGCTAGATGAAAGTCAATCAAGATGTATGTGTCAATTGAATATTCTCCAAACTGTGTCTCCCCTTCAGGCTTCTCAAAGTGCTGGATCCACACGGCAACCTGCAATAGGCTGGAGACCAAAGCACCTGCTTGGTGTGGGAGAAGAATCTTTCCAAGAAATGGGTATGATGTGAAAATGCATTTTAATGCACCTTATCGACCCTCTGAAGGCACCTGCACCATCAGCATGACTGTGGTCCTCAGGGACCTTCTTCTTTACTTACTGTAACCCAATTGATTTTAGTGGGCCCTCGATGCCTGGGTACATTTTAAGGTCTAGGTTCTAAGGATCCTAAGTAAGAACATAAAGCACTGTCAAGTATTTCTGGGGTTTGTGACTGAGCTGGAGAGGGAGCTCAATATCCTGTTAGCAATTTGTTCAGCTAGCGTTTTTTAAAATCTATTTTTTAAAGGGGCAGAAAGAAAGAAAGTCAGGAGGGCAGCAACTGTAATAATCACTGAATTTGCTTCTGGAGTTTTTCTCTTTCTTCCAAAAATAAGTGTTATTGCCAAAGTTGATTCTAATTTCCTCTCAGAAACTGTCTCTTCCATGGGGAGTGCTGAGATATAATGCAAATGCAAGCAGTTAAAATGAAGAAGATAAAATCAGATTGGTGTAGTAACTCAGTGACGTTTCCCCCCCACCCTTCCTTACAAAGCACTGTTATTTTACAGCAATAAAAATCCTTTTGGAGTTCTGTAGCTGACTCAGAGCTGCAAGAAGAAGAGAAGAAGAAAAGAAGAGAAAGAGAAAGGTAATTTCCAAAGTGAAATTAAATAACCACTAAATCAAACATTTCCAAGGACATTTGATTTCATGTTGGTTGAGAGGCACCTTTTGGATTTATGCCATCTTAAACCAAAATATCAATACACATTTGAGGACTGATGGTCTTTTAATACTCTGTGTCGCACTTCAGAAGCTGTAAGAAATGTAATTGGATTTTGTTATGCCTAAATTAGTAACTAGAATCTATTTTGGAATGCATTCTTCTATTAAAACAAGAAATAATAGAGTTTACATCATTATTAATCTCTTGTAATAATCCTCAATTGTACAGATTACTTTTCAGAAACACGAGCAGTTTCTTGCAGCCAAGATGACATTTACTGGCTTATTTTTCTTCTGTATGCTGATGAACATGCTAACAGGTAAGATTACTACCGAATTTATTCTTGTTTATTTTTTCAAGCCACCAGAAATATTTTCTTACAAATACAGTATCTTCTATTTAGCATTGCTGACATATTAATCCCACCTGTTCAGGTTGTGAGTTCTGACTGTCAGCCAGACTAAATTGATTTGTAGCAGTGACTGATTGCAAACAGGGAATTCCTTGCTCTGCTGCTCAAGAAACAAAAGTCCTTTGGCTACGCAGAGGTTCCTATGTGGGCATTGAAGAACCTGTGAGCTTCTAACTATACATGGAAAATGTTTGGTTAACAGAAAGTCTTTCTGTGCAGGAGCTGGTACTGATGTGTTTCCTCTTTATTTACAGATGCCCGATCCATCCAGGATGGAGATGGTAATTCCTAATGTGTTTTTATTTCCTTTGTGTCACTAGTAATTAGGAGAGTAATTTGTAACTCCTAGACTTGATGCCCACCAGTGACTTTGGCTGGAATGCTTTCTAACCTCAGTGGACCATGGAAAAGCTTTCAATTAGTTTTGGTGGAAAAAGAATAGTGAATTTAAAAAACTCCTTTAAAATTTATTAAAAGGTGGTGACATATTAATAATGTATACTAATAGAGCTAATATCCAGTCTTTAAATGAAAAGGGATTACAGTCAAGTCACTAATTCTGTTCTACATAATCCTAACTGGAATGCACCAGACTTATAAATGTATAGGACATCTAAGAATTTTTCTATCCTGAACAACAATGCTGTATATGTATCTGTTTCTTGGCAGATACTGACTTTCATGACAAAAAGCTTAAAATTTTCAAGTTGCTACAAATCCAATTAGAGAAATGTTGGAATAAATCCCTTAGCACAGCTACCCTGTGGTTCGTGTCACTTTGTGTGATTAGTCCATTGGATTAGTGTTTGCCTTTGATTAAAAAAACCCTCAACACCCTAATGATGTTTAGACTGGCTTACTGATGATTCTATCATTTAACCTATTTTTGGCTTTTCAGACAGAATTCTGTCTGAAAACAAAGTTGCAGAGAAGTATCTGCAATAACCAAGTGCTCCCATTGCTGGTGTACATCTCAATTAACCAGAGGACAGCCAGCAGCATCTCCAGTGCCCAAATATGCAGAGTATTATGACATATTAAGAGGACAAATAGGCAATAAGGTCTAATATGATTACTTATAATTCAAACCTTTTTTCCCTATGCTCTGTTCTATTTATTTAGAAGTAAATCTTTAAAATATATACTCTCTAAAATATGTTTAATATATCATCTGCGTTTGTGTGCAGCAAATACTTTTGTTGCAGCTTTTGTGACAGTCAGGAGAGCCGGCATCAACCTAGAATTAGAACCCTGTTCAGGCACTGTCCTTTGCTCTCATTACCAGCAGTTTTTGTTTCCTTTCTCACTGGGCCAAGCAGCAGCCTGCAAAGTGAATCTGAGGTCAGCTGGTACAAGCAGTGAGTTCTCCTCTGCAGACAGCATTTGGCTGGTTCATTTGGTGTTATGTGCTGTCTGAACCTGCATGCTGCAGACTTTACTCTGTAAAACTGAAGTCTGACAACAGAATTGTTAAAGGCTCTTAATTCCTACTGAAGACCCTGGCCCCAAGCTGAGTGGAAAGACTATCATTCATCTAAATGGGCTTAAAATAAAAATAAAATACTGTGTTAAGCTTTGCTGCACAGAAAGACATTTGTGACTGTGGTCTCAGCTGCTGTTTACATTTTATATATGCTTCTCTGTTTGCTCACAATTGGGCACGAGGGTGGTCAGCTCCTGCATTTTCACAACCGATTTTGTTCTCCTGCTGAATTGGAAATCTTGTTTCAATGACTATATCACATTCTGATATTGTAGAGCAGGCCCAAATGCAGCAGCTGTCTCCCAAGTGGCAAAGCCTTTCCACTGCATCCCCTTAGCTCGTTTCCTACAGTCCCCTGAGAAGAGGCACAACTCTGCAGTTCCAGGCAGTATCAGGGAAGTATGGCCCCAGTCCCTGGGAGTTCTGTGGGCACTGGGGTCAGCTGCAGGGGCATACCATAGAGAGTGGTGCCTTATTCCTTATACGTTTATATCAGGCAAAGCAAATTATGTGAAATGAGGAAAAATGGCTTTCAATTGCAATCGCTCCTTGCTTTGAAATAACCAGCACCCTTCTAGAATTAAACCAGCCTGATGACTTCTTGAATTGGCCTAAATGTGGATGTGTCCCTTCATTCCTGCTCCCCATCTTGTCCCACTCTGTGACTCCTGGTGCATCTGGAGTAGAGAATACCGGCTCCCTTTTCTGCAGAGTGGGTCACAAGAGAGGTCAATGGCTCTCCTGGCCTCCCTCCTGCCAGAGGAGCACACCAGCCCCCAGAGGGAACTCACAACCCCAAACCACGATAGCTCCAAGCCCAACCTCTCAACAAAAGTGCTTCATATTATAGTAATCTGCAATATTTTATTTTGGTTGGGTTTTTTTAGATCCCTACCGGGAAGCTGCAGCCTTGCCGTACTGGCCCTTCTCGTCCAATGATTTCTGGTCCTATGTAGAATATTTCCGGACCTTGGGAGCCTACAACAGGATCAATGACATGGCCAGAGCCTTCTTCGCCCAGTTCCCTTTTGGGAGCCACCTTGGCTACCACGTGCGCGACCACGAGCACTGAGTGCCCTGCTCAGCTTTGCCAGAGCTGCTGCCCAGGTGTTTGGGGGAGCACCTGTCTGCCAGTGAACGC
Organism: Sinosuthora webbiana; assembly: GCA_013397395.1. Lineage (NCBI taxonomy): Eukaryota > Metazoa > Chordata > Aves > Passeriformes > Sylviidae > Sinosuthora > Sinosuthora webbiana. The sequence goes on along the minus strand of VXBN01007474.1, from coordinate 592,400 downwards.
ACCTGGGCTGCCTTCAGCTGCTTTGTGATGCCACAGTCATGGGCAGCATTTTATGGCTTCAATGAGTCTCTTTTTCTCCATTTCTTGTAAAGGTGTTTGAGTGAACACCCGCCTGCCAGCAAACACACCTGCATTGTGCCTCAGCAGCCACACGACACTGCAGCCACATGCAGCATTTCAGGCTTTAAATTAATCCCTTTCTTACAATTTCTGCTTCTGTGTGACACAATAAACTCCTCCATTCTGCTGCATGGCTTTGGGAGCTTTTTTTTTTTTACAGGTGACGCTCTCGGCTTCGTTTCGGCGGACTGCTCTGTGTGTAGATGAGTTTGGGGGCTGGAAGGGCCGCCAGTCTCCGCCGCCCCCACTGAATTATTAACAAAATATGAATATCGACCTAATGCCGATATCCATCTCTGACGGACAAAAGACTCTCTAACAGTTTAGAGTTAGAAAGTGTATGTTTAATTACGACGCCGGGCAGCGTGCGGGATAGCTCCCAAACACACACACGCACTCACGGAAGATTACAGGGTCTTTTTATGTACAGAAGTGTTGAATACCCAAAACACAAATGTTTATTCATAACTTTGGTACATCCCATTCCCCGCTTCGTATGGTAATTAGCCAAAAGCTATTAAGCATGCGTGGTTTGTTTCTCTGAAATGAGTCGGTGGTCTTTTTTATGGGGCAGGGTCTCAAAATGATGAAGTAAGTGAGTCTTCTTCGCTTTGACTTTTTAACCTTTTAGTGTTACGTGACAACTGAATCCTGTTTTCCAGGACCATTTGATTTATGATTTCATTGTGATTCTTGAAGCCTATTGATTAGTCAGAATACACAAACATAAGTTGACAGGCCTCATGATTTATCAGTTCCTTAGATCCGGCTTCTGCTTATCACAAGGGAAGTCTATGTGTCTTACCTCAGCAATATTTGGTTTCAGCTAAAAATTTTAATTCTTTAAAATTAATGTCTCACCACCTCTTCGGGAGGTGAAGCCTCACTCGGGCCTGAAGGGGCGTAGGGGCCACCGTCGCCATGGCGACAGGGGCGTGGGGAGCAAGATGGCGGCCTCCATGGCTGGTCGCCATGGCGACAGGAGCAAGATGGCGGCCCCCACTATTGGTCGCCATGGTGACGGCGCGGCCCTCCGCGCGGGGGCGGCCATGGCGCAGGGCCCCGCTCCGGCGGCGGAAGTGACGAGCGAAGAGGCCGCCATGAAGCCGGCGGTGGACGAGATGTTCCCTGAGGGAGCCGGCCCCTACGTGGACCTGGACGAGGTGAGGCGGGGGCTCCGGTGCCGGGGCTGTGGTGCCACGGCGCGGAGGCGCTCAGCGGCTGCTTTCGCAGGCAGGGGGAAGCACGGGGCTGCTGATGGATCTGGCCGCCAACGAGAAAGCGGTGCACGCTGACTTCTTCAACGGTAAGGACCGCCGTGCTCCGGGGTTAGCTCAGCAGACCCCGCCTGGATTCTCTCTCCTGGCTTTGGTGCCTGGTGGTCGCTCAACTTGTCGCTTGCACATCTCTGAGGAGCGGTGTGAGAGCGGTAAAACGCGGGGGTTTCCTCTCCTGGGAGATTCAGCTTGTTAATCGCTACAAGGAAAAACACCTCGGTCTGTTCACATAACAATTAGCTTGTGTTAAACAGTGCAAATACATGTAAAACTGCGGGCTTCTCCCGACAGTCTGTCCCAGTGCCTCACCGCCCCTCGCAGGGAAGAATATTTTTCCAATACCTAAACCTGCATTCTGTCAGTTTGAAGCCGTTCGCCTTGTGCTGCCCCTCCAGAACCTCGTAAATAGTCTCTCGGTCTTTCTTGAAGGCTCCCTCAGGTGCTAAAAGGCTGCAGTTAGGCCACCGTGAACCTTCTCTTTCCAGGCTGAACAATCCCAGTTCTCTCAGCCTAAATGCAAGTATTTACAGCTGCTTTGAGAGAGAGGAGCTGCACATCAGGCCACTTAGGGCTAGCGTATCCAACACTGGGCTGCGCTTGGCTGCTAAAGGGGTTTTTATGCTTCTGAAGAAATACATTTAGACATTGCAGCAGTGAGGTTTAGATGTTATTAAATCGTGCTAATATCACTAATTGGTGTTTACTCCAAAATGAAGTGCATTTCTCGTTTTGCTCAAGCCTTGGAATACAGGAGTGAAAGGCAGTTCTGCTCTCGGCAGCTGTGGGGACACCCAGCTGTGTCAGGAGTGGCATTTCCATGTATTTCTACCATCACACTGTGGTATTGTATTCCCATGGTAGTTTAGGGCACTTCTAACTGAGGATTCATCCTCAGTTCATTGTAGGGTACTTGTAAATTGCCTTCTGTGAGAATAAAGACTTGTGTTCAGTCAGGTGGTTAGTTTATGTTCAGTATACAACAAAGGTGCAGAGCTCAGTAGTTAGGAGTAATTCCAGAGGTGACTAGAACCATTTCACTTCTGGGAGATGTGTTCTGAGACAGAAATGTTATTGGCACCTTTAAAGCAATTCAATGTTTTTGAGGAAGGGGTTTTTAACACAAATCCCAACTCGTTCATCTGCAAAATCATCACCCTGATGCTACGTTTCTAATAACTGATGGTGCAGTAACTCTCACTCACTGAATTCTTTATTTCTGTCCTTAATCCAAGGAACAAAGTACTGTACTTGCATGTGCATTTGTAACATTGAAACCTCTGAGGTTAATTTTTGTCTTGTTTTCTTGACTAGATTTTGAAGATCTCTTTGATGACGATGACATCCAGTGAACTTGGCTGTCCAGCAGTGCTCACATGTGGATTTTTCTCTGGGATCACCTGTGCAGTCTGTTACTTATTAAATTAATCAAAATGAGAAAGTCACAGGCGGGGAAAATAGCCTGGATAAGCTGCCTGGGGAATATGAAAACCAGATGGTTAAAGACAACTAAGGAGGGAAGTGTGCACTGTTATTTCTAGGAAGCTGGTTGTAGATGTTCCTGGAAGTTTTATTTGCTGATGTGCTTATTGAATAAAACACTGAAGAAACTCCCTCTCTCTGGCTTATACTTTGAAAGTAGAAATTGCTGTCTTCTGAGCTCCCTTAGGGTGATTATTTTGGTATTAAATAATTCCCTGTTGCTTTTGGATATTACATAAAAGATATGCAGTAGGGGCACATGCTGCCTAGAAAAGTTTTGTCCATCCCACAATAAAGGATTTTCTTGGGATCAGATGGTCCAACTCATTTGTTGGTCACACTGAGAAGAGTGTGGGTTTGTTTCAAGACAGAGGGCTACCATCACTACTTCACTTTTAATTCAAGGAACACAGAAACAAGAAGTAATTTCATCTTGATACATTAAGCAGAGAAATGTTCTGATCCCAGATTATGGGAATGCTTGGATTTTAAAATATAATTTCATTCTTGAAATTGTACTTGACAGAAAAAGAAACCTAAAATTATTTTCTTTTATTTGTGCTTAGAGGTGCAGTGTATATGAATCAGGCTGTTGAAATACTAGTTCAGATTTTGACAGAAGCTTTTCAGAACATAAAAATGTTTCATTCTTACCCTTCAGTGACCAAACTGAATCTCAGAATGAAAGGAATGGGTAAGTTTTTAGTATATTTTTTTCAGTCAAGAATGTAATCCTGTCTAATCTCAAATGCAATCTGTATTCCATAAATTGATCACAGACTTAATACTATGACTGATCTTTCTTTAAACACTTCAGACTACTTAAATTTTACCTGCAGTAAAACCCTTTCATATTTCTGTCACATTTGTATTTGTTTAGTTTGTCTTAAAAAAAAAAAAGAATTCTTAAATCTAACAGTGACTGTTCCAACCAGTGATCTTAAAAATGTAAGCACAATAAACCCAGTAGGATTTAGGTGTCCTTTGATTGTGTTGCCGTGGATTCCTGAAGAGCCTGTGTTCCATCCTGCAGTGTGCTCTAAACCAGCATTCTGACATGAACTCTGCTTGGTGCCTGACCCTGTGCTGTGTCCCTGGAGGAACAGCCTTGCTCAGGCAGAGTGCTTGCCCTGAGAGCCTGGCCTTTCCCGTTTCCCTCACTGAGACCGAGGGAAAACAACTGCAGTGGGGGCAAAGGGGTGGGGACTGTCTCTGGCCTTGGTGCTTGGTGCTTTCTTCAAACTTTTGTTTGGAGAAATGAGTTGCTTCCGGGAAATAGAGGCAGCATTTTGGGCAGCAAAAGATGAAATAAAACTCAGGAAGCAATTCTCCCCCTCTGCTCTTTTATCTACTTTTGCTGATTCCTCACTATGTTTGGTTCCATGTTAATGTTTTGTGGATCTTTGTTTTTCATTTGCTTCCTTAAGTTGTAGGAAACTTGAGCTTTAAGTTTGATCAGGGCAGGAGCAGTGTATTCTGTGATACAAACCCACCTTGAACAGCTGCTCTTCAGTATGGATGGTGTTTTCTCCTTTAAAGATGTCTAAAACCTCAGTGAACATTGCTTTGAAGGTGAGTGGTTCTGCTTTTGTAATATCTCACCTGATCAAAACATGAATTCTCTCTGTGGAACTGGGTAGAGGGCAAAGGATGCTCCTGGATCCAGCAGTTACATCCTGGTAGGATATAACTATCCACTCAAGGTAGGTAGAGCTAACACACCTTTTTGTGAACATGTCCAGAAACTCAGTGTTTCAGGTAGAAAAGCAGCATTAATGGTACTGCTGGCACCTGGGAGGTGTGGTGTGTGTGTCTGTGGGGAGGGAACTTCATCTGTGCAGTGTTTAAAAGTGTTTGAGTTAATCATAGTCCCTAATGAAGAAAGCTGTGGACTCTCATGAACTGCCTGGGTGTGCAGGTAATGCTGCTCTGGCTGTAGCTGCTGGGAGTGCTGAGGATTCTTGGATATTCCCAGCTGCTGCCCTGCTAACTGAGCCTGCCCTTCAGTCTGATACTCGTGTGAGTCTCCTGGGCTGGAATGAAATGAAAGGAACATTCAGAGCTGGGATATTACCAACCCTGCATCTTGGAGCTGTGTGCAGGATGAAGTTCCCTCCTGCACAGGGAGACTGAGGGTGTGTATCACATCATCTTTCCAAAGAGGGCTGTCAGTGTGTTAAACTTCCATCAGGAGCTGTGGTTTCTTTGGGTCCATTCTGGAACGGTGTTAGGTGAAGAACAAAATGCCCTTCAGCTTCACACTGTTTCTGTGTTCCCGTTTGTCAAGGCTTTCAGCCTAATTAGTCTGTGGGTAATCAGCCTGTTGTCAAGAAATAATCACAAGATGTCAAAATCCCTAATAAAAATTGAGGTAAAGGGCATTTGACTGCCTTGGCCAGTTCATTTATTGAGCTTTGATTCCTGTCCCTTTTGTGGAGATTGACAGCTCTCATAATAAGTGTTTCTTCGGGAACAAGGCTGTTTGAACAGCAGTATGCAAACATTTAGACTGATGTGTATGAGTTTATAAGCTGCTGGGTACTGCTCAGTATTTCAACATCCAAATAAAGGCTCCGGTCTGAATGGTTTTGTGAATTGTCCCAATGATTGCAGTGGGATAGCTGGCAATCCGTACAGCTGACCTGCCTGAGACTTGGCAGGATGAGGTCCTAAGTGCTGAAATGCCTTAGAAGGGTGTAGCCAGTGGTGCAGCACGGATGAAAAGCAATTCCTTCAAAACACTTAAATGTCAGCCTGTTCCCTTCGATACTCTCAACAAGCCATGGCTCTGTTTGCAGGGAACTGCAAACTGTCCCAGGACATTCTTTGGAAATAAAAATGTGCAATCTGTTTTGAGCTAAAAAGAATCCACTCATTGTGAGGGAGAGAAAGTTGCCATGCTGAAGGAAGCTGGCTGTCATCTGTGCATAACATTTCTGCAGTGCTGCTTCTGAGCTGCTTTCCAGGTTATCCAGTATCCAGGGTTCCACTACTCTTCATATGAGCAGGGACAGGCAAGCTTAGACCTAGTGTGGCAATAGTGGATTCATTTCCTTGGTGACTTTTTGCTGAGTTAATTTCCAGGGAATGAAAAGTTTTTTCTTTTCATTTATTTCAATAATTGCTGAGGAAGGTATTTTTCTTGATAAAGAAGGAATTCATTTAGATGAATAAATGGACTTCTTCCTGCTTCCCTGGGGTGTTGAGAAGCTGGCAGGCGTCTTCCTGCTCTCAATGTGCAGTTGTTGAGCGTATGAGAACATGCTGGGCAGATGACAGTGCAGCCCTGTTCCCTGTGGGTCCCTGTTGCTGATGGGGCTGGAATGCCAGTGTCACATCAGGGATATTTTGGAAAAGCACAATGCAAGTCAGTCCTTGGCAGCAGGGGTGGCTTTGAGCACGAAGATTTGCTTCCATGTTTTTGCTTTCAGGTTTATTAATTTTTTTAGTTTGCCTTTTATATTTATTCCAGTTGGCCTTTGACAAGCAGCAGGGTAAGAATCCTGAGCCATGGAACAAACCTTTTAGTCAAGCTTCTATAAGGAGTTCAGAGCAGAGGCAGACAGGAGCAGTGTCTTTCAAAGCTTTTAAAATTCACAAATAGGACTATTTTGTGAATGCTGCTTGCTCATTTAAGAAAAAAAAATAGGTAATCTTGTATGAACTCATTTAAACTTAAAGCCTCCTGGAAGAAAGGACCATTTTGCATATTGTGAATAAACAGATGCACGTCTGAGAATGTTGTGTATGAGGTGGGTGACGGGGCAAGGCGATACAGATTGCCAGGGGGATGTGACAGAGCATCCCTGGTGCTGACAGGAGCTGCCCCACCAAGGGAGTCCCAGCTGGGGACGCTTTGGTGAGGACACTTCAGAGGGGACTCCTGTCATGGGACAGTGGCTCTGTCCTGTCAGAGAGCTTCCTATTCAGGAAGCTCAGCTCAGCTCCCAGTGCAGCTTTGGCTGTGGCCTTTTGGTCTCCTACTGCTCTGCAGCTGCCTCTGCGTTACAGGTGCTGTGGTGGGGGAATCACCTTCCCTGTGCTGTACCTCATGTGGGATGGCAGATCCACCTTGGCCTTACAACACTTACCAAAACATGGTACAGAACTAGAATGGCTTCTCTGGAAATCCCTGTCAAGGAGCAGAGAAGCTGTGCTGTCCTGACTCCTTTAGGCAGAGCTCCATTTTCACAGATGGCCAGATTTTCAGAGGGAGCTGGCTGTGTTGGTTCATACCCCCTGTCCTTCCCTGCCTGACTCCAGAAGGGAATTAGAGATTGTCTTCAAGTGTGATCTCTCTGCCTCCCTCCCTGATGCCTCTCCATAAATCTGTCCTGCTTTAGGGGAGGGATCCCACAGATTGCCTTGAGGGTGGGGGAATCCCTGCAGGAAGAAATAGATATTGACATTTAATGCTTCCATTTCATTGGGAATAAACCTTTGCTTTCCCCTGGATTGGCTGGAGGGTAATGAACTGCACCTCCATGGAAGGAAGTCTCCCAGTGCTCTCTAAGAGCAGCGGGCTGGGCTGATCATCCCAGGATGAGTTGAGGGTGGGTTTGCTGATTTACAGTCGCATGGCAAACTGGGACTGAAAACTGAAAATACCTTTCATCAGGTACCTCCAGCCAGCACAAATACAGTCACAGAAACATGTGGCAGCCTGGGCACGCTCTGGTTTCCAGCACAGTATTTCAGAAACTTTAAATCTGATGGTATTTCTTGTATGGAAGAAGAGTGGCTGATTAGCCAAAAGTCAGACTTGATCCTAATCCCTCTGCCTGCTTCCACGATGAAAACCCTCTAGTGAGTTTATACTTCAGGAATGCAAGTCTTGCAAGCAATTTTTGTTTTTCTTGTAGCTCTTCATGGTTTAGTGCAGCTGCTATTTGTATTCCAATTAATTACTGGCACCAGTGATTACATGGGGCTCAAGTACAATTAGGACCAGCCTATAATTGTGTTTGAAAGGGCTATGGATGCTTTTACTGATGGTTTCCCTGCTGGATGAGACTGGTCAGTCTCTCCAGCTGTCTCTAGCTTTTCATGTTATTTCTCCCTAATTGTTAGTGCAGTGACTTCAATCTTTCATTGGGGAGTGTTCTTGCTTTCTGCCTCTTAGAGTTCATTAGCTTCTAAAGGGAAAAGCATCCATTTAAACCTGCCACAGCCGAGAGGCAGCAAATACTGAGACTGAACTTTGGACAAGGCGTCTGCTGTCAGGATTGATTAAAAACCACAAACTAAAACACTTAAATTTTTGGAGAGCAGGTGATTCTGTGCCCTCTCAGCATGCCAGTGTCATTCTTGCTCTTGTTACAAGATAATTGTGTGCTCCATGCAGTGTGATCCTTAGGAGCCAGCCCAGGCCTTGGAGATGTGCCTGTGTTGGCCAGGTTTTCCCCTCTCATGGGTTTACGATGCATGGAGGGATAGTAAAACCACAGCAACTCCATAACAGAAGAAGGCTGGATTCCTTAGGAGCTCCCCTGAGCTCATCCCCCAGGACCTCGTTATCCCAAACCCTGTTTGCAGCTGTAGCTTGAAAGCAGCCCAAGGCCAGCACAGTGCCCTGCAGCTCCCTGTGCACACTCTGCCTGCCTGTGTCTGTGCTTGCTTTGTTGATGGACTGAGTCTCTGTTGGGAGCAGTTGCCTTATAGGAGAGATGGGAGGTGGCTTAAAATGGAATCTGGTGCCTGTAGGGAAAGTGCTTGTCTCAACTGAGCAAAAATCTAACAGAGAATGAGGTGAAAGGCTTCTTAAAACAGTCCCTAAAGGGGACCTTTGACCCCTGTTTCTGTGCAGTGGGTGTTTGCCTTGGGTTGCTGTTTGCTGGGTTTTGAGGTGCCTGGCTGGGATGTGCATGAGCAGTATAGGCACTCTCCTGGAGTATGGTGGTGAAGCTGCAGTTCAGTATTTGTGTCTGTGAGAAGGGGGAACAGTCAGTACATGGAACAGTAGTGCCTTAATGACATTCCTTTAAATTTTTCCCAAGGTCTGAGCCAGAGTGCTGGTGTACTGGATAAAGCTGTAAGCATGTTTGCTCCCACTGCATGGCAGCAAAGAAAGCAATAATTTGTTTTGGCTCCCTCTTGGGAACTGGTCTTTAAACTTGTATAGCCTCCTAATGTTTATCCCAAATGCCTCTTAGTACTCAGGCTGTTTCAATTTTCCCTGCCTTCTGAAGATCCATCTGAAAACATTTGAGAAAAACAGTGCAAAATCTCTGACTTGCTCCTTTCAATTTAAGCCTCTTATGCCATTCGATCCAGCAAATGCTGCATTTTTAAATCTCCTTTTGTTTATGGATTTATGTTGTTTTTTGGGGTTTTTTTTACCTTTGCCCTGTTCCCTCCCCATTAATTCCCATGATAAGAGCTGAGCTTTTCCCAGCTCTCTGAATTTAGCATGACCAGACTGAGCATCAGTTTCACCCTTGCTAAATCCAGTGTGCTTGAAGCCTTCAGGGCCAGCAGAGGCCCTTGCTCTGGATGGCCATTTAGGCTGGATTCAGGGGATTTGGTTGGGGAAATAGTGTGAAAACCAGAGCTCATCTTACCCAAAAAGGATCCAATACAATGGGAGGTGGTGAGATGCTGAAGCTTTGATGAAATTTAGAGTGTGGAGTGTTTCTTGAGAAAGCAACTGGGGAATACCCCTGTGTTTGCTAGCCTATGGTGCCCCTACCTTGCTGGGAAAAAAAAAATATTTTCTGGCTGCCTGATGAGGCTAGGAGTATATCCCTTTCTTCAAGTCCTTTCCAACAACACACACACAAAAAAATGTGGAAACATTCTCATCAAGAGAGTTTTTTATTGTTTTTTATTTGCAGTGTGGTAGTTCACTGGAGTGTGGAAAATGATGTTGCAAGTAATTTCAGTTGAAGCTCTTAATGCTGTTTTGTGCTTGTAATACTGCATTAGCACTGATCTGTGTTAGCTTGTTCTAAAGCTTAGTAGCAAGAGTTTTCTTTGAATGTATCTGAGAAACCATCAAATCCTCTTTTAGCTAAAAGTCAAGCAAGCTCCTCGGAGAGCAGTTTGATGGGATTGACACTAATTCCAGGCTTAACACTCTTCTGCATTCAGGTAACCTTTCTCAAAGCTGGGGCAGGGATGGGGGGTGTTCCCACGAGCCCACTCCACATGGGAGGCTTCAACACCATCTGCCCAGCCGGTGGGCAAACCATGGCTTATGGCACACTTAGGGCCTGGAAAAGTACAAACACAGCTGACAGATCTCAACTTCTGGCTGCATTTAGGAGCTATTTAGAAAGGAGATGGGACAGGATTTTTATGGTCACCTCGGGGCCCCTGAAACCACACAGTCAATGGGCTGCTTTTGTTGTGTGGCCTCAGCGGTGCTCACAAGGCTTCTCAGATAAATCACAAGAGATCTCTGCTCTAAACCACCCTGCTGTCTACATTAGAGATAACAATAGGGGATAAACATAACAAGAAAATCAAAGGATTAAAATCAGTGGAAGTTAATAACCTGAATATATTCAAAGATCTGGGCTAAAAAAAAAGGGAAACAACAAACCAGGAGTGGAAGTCAAAGGCCCTAATAAGTGGGAGTTACAAAAAAATTGAGCCATCTGTTCCAGCTGAAAACAACACCACTCTGCTGTTGTGAGCAGTATTTTTCCTCTTCTACTCAAACTTTAAAATGCTGGCTAAAATTTCTGCTATTGGTTTAAGTGAATTTAGGTGGCTAAAAAAGGGAAAATTAGGGTGTCATATTTAAATGCAACCATTTTTTCTCTTCTCACTTTTAAATTTAAAGGAAGGTTAAGCCATGTTGAGAGTTTTTCATGACATGGGAGGAGTGGTATTTGACTTTGGGCTGAGGTTTCCACAGGAAAGCAAGAGCAGAGGTAGGAGTGAACTCTTGGTTCCATGGAAGTACAGGTACGATGTCACTGATTTCACAGGAGAAAGGGTCCCCCCCTTGGCAGTCGTTGCCCTTGCAAAAGGCAATTTTCTGGTAAATACATGATAGCAATAGCGCCAGTGGCCCAGGACACGTCTGGGGTTAAGCCACCTCCTTTTCCACGCAGCACCCCCTACTTCAGTAGTTTTCTGGGTCAGGGTACAGGAGGAAGCCCATGAAAGTGGAATCGTTGAGGTTGTCAGCATAGACCCCGTTTTTGTCCCCGTTCCCGTACACCTGGAGCCAGACCTCGTCCCCGGAGCTGAGGTGCAGCAGGACGGAGCCGCTCGCTTGGTCGACGTTGTTGTTCTGGAACTGGTCGTAGGTGAAGATCACGGCCTTGTCCTTCCTGTAGAGGCTGACCTTGACATCTGACAGGTAGACGGTGAGGTGGTAGGCGAAGTAGTAGGTGCCAGGGACGTTGCAGAGGAACTTGCCCGTGCTGGGGTCATAGTGGCCCTGCTCGTTGTAGAAGATCTTGCTGAAGCGGATGGGCATGTTGGGGGCAGGGCTTCGCTCCGTCAGCCCCACGCTGAAGGCAGAACGGTGCACAAAAGCATCTTTGCCCTTCTGCCCTGGGGTGCCAGGAATTCCAGGAGATCCGGGGGGTCCGGGAAAGCCTCGGCTTCCTACTGGGCCTGGCTCACCTTTGGGACCTTGTGGACCTGCAGGACAGAGTGGGGACTGGGAGCTGTGTTTGCACTGCGTTGGAAGCTTCTACTGAAATGCAGAGGGGGCTGTGGTGTGAGCAGCACGGAGCCAAGGAAGGGCTGAGGGACCTCAAGAGCCCCCAGGGGCTGAGGCAGCAAGTGGAAACCCTGCTCACCCCCACCCCGGCAGTGTGCAGAGCTGCTGAGAGCAGCATGCCAGAAAAAACATTAACTAAGGAAACAAACCCTGCGCTGAACTCTTCGACTTGGGTTATGGAATCTCCACCCCAGGAGATAATCAAAAGCCTTCTGGATAAAGACCAGGCATGGACCCACCAGACACGAATCCTGTTGGGGCTGGGACTGGGGCTGGGACTGGGGCTGCCCAAGGACTTGAGCACTGCCATACCACCTGCTCCTCACCAACCTTCATCTCCTTTATCTCCCTTTAGTCCATCTCTTCCATCCTTCCCATCCCGGCCAGGGGTGCCGTTGTGGCCAGGGTAGCCGGGTGCTCCTCCCATCCAATTGGCACATGGCATTTTGGGGTCAGGCTGGGTGTCCTGGGCAGCCACCCCTGTGGAGTGGGGAGCCAGCAGCAGCAACGAGCACAGCAGGGAGCCTGCCAGGCCCCTCATCGTTGGTTCCTGATGTAGACAATTGCTTTGTTAACTTTAAAGGTTAATAGAGAAAAAAAAGTGAACACTCTCCCCTCCCCGCTAATAACAGAGAGGCACAGCAGACTGAATTTGAGTCAGTACATCTGAAGGAAAGCAGTTCTGTTGGCCCAAGGGCCTCTCTGCTTCCAGTGTGGTGCTGGTGTGAGCTCCATGAGCCAAGCTGGACCCCTGGGGCACAGCCAGTGCAGGGAGGAGCAAACAGCAGCTACTACTGCAGCCCTCACAGGCTCTGTGCACAGGTACAGATGTTTCAGGACCCAGCATGGCAGATGTCAGGGTATCTGTGGCTGATCTCCTTGCAAAGCTCTGTTCAAGTGGCCACAAAAAGCCCTGACTCCCACCTGGGTGAGTGAGCAGCTGATGGAAGGTACAGGTCTGGCAGAGGTGGTCTCAAACCCTCTACAGCCTTGGAGCCGGGCAGGGCTGGTTTCTCACTGCATGTTCAGCCTGCTCACCTGGGTCTACCTAACAGGAACAGAAACCACAGCCAGGCTTCCCAGCTTCCCCGAGCCACACTATGAAATTATGATACCAGAGTTTTTTCCATCCAAATTGTTTTTTGGTTATGGGAAGACAAATTGTGCAGTGTTTAGGCACTGAAGGATTGTATTTCTCTTTAATCTGGCTGCTTTTCTGGTCAGAGTAATTAGTGCAGCTGCCCAAAACCAGGTTGGTGGTGACACCCTGCAGCCAGCCTGGTTTTGTCCTGTGCTCCCAGCCCCTGGTGGACTTTGGGTCAGGTTCTTAGAACACAAGATGTTTTAAAATTGCTGTTGTTGTGTGATACTGCTCCCGGGGCAGGGTTTATACTCCAGAATAGTAAAGGTGTCCTGTTAGAAGCATTGTAAGTGGCATAATAGGCAATAAAAAGTGAGCAACAGCATGGCAATTAGAGTCCCTTAGATCTGTAATTTTCAAGAAAAATAATATTTTGGAGCAATTTCTTTGCAGGGTTGATTTTCCTAGGCAAGGTTTTCAAATGTCATATTTTAAATAATGTCTTATTAGCTCTGGTGTAATTGCTTCAAAGGAATGTGCTGGTTTTAGCTGGGGCAGAGTTAATTTTCTTTGTCGTGGGTAGTGTTTTGGATTTGTGCTGAACACAGGGTTGATAACACAGGAGTGTTTTTGTTATTGCTGAGCAGTGCTTGCACAGCATCAAGGCATTTTCTGCTCCTCACCCCACAGCAGTGAGGAGGCTGGGGGTGCACAAGAATTTGGGAGGGGGGACAGCCAGGACAGCTGACCCCAGCTGACCCGAGGGACATTCCATAATCATGCTCAGCTATAAACCAGGGCTAAGGCTGGCCCCAGGCTGCTGCTCAGGGACATCGGGCAGTTGGTGCTGAGCAACCGTTTTCATTTCCGTCACTTGTCTTTCTTGGGGTTTAGTTCTCTTTGTTACTTTCCTTTCCATTATAATTTCTTATTGTTGTTATTACTATTTTCTTTCAGTTGCTATGCTGTTCTTATCTCTGCCCATGAGTGTTCTCACTTTTACCAGTGCAATTCTCTCTCTCTGCAGTAGCAGGGGTGAGCGAGTGGCTCTGTGGGGCTCAGTTGCAAGCTGAGGTTAAATCATGACAGTAACAAAGAGATTGCCATGATTTCAATTTACTGCAAAAAAATACTGATTATTGAGGATATTGAAGAGGCATTGAAAAAAAAAAATTAAAAGCTCTGTTTAATAGCTTTGGTGGGCAGTGCCTAACACTTAAAATCAGGAAACTCCCAAATCTGTGCACACCCAGGCAGGTTCCAGTAATCCAGCAGCCACCCAGCACTCTGAGATGGGGCCAGCACCTGGCTTGGGGGCAGTTTTGGGGCTGAGGGTGCTGTGCAGTCCAGTGGGCACAGCCTGAGCCTTAGGCAGTGTTCCTGTGTCCCCACACTTTGGGAAATGTCCCTTTGAGAATGTAGTGACTGTCCATGAACCAGCATGGACCAGTGAAACTGATGTCTATAAATCCTGCAAGTGGCTTGGTTTGCTAAGCAAGGTGAGCACAGTGATCACACTGTGACAAAAACCCCTTGCCATACCCCAGTGGGACCTTTGTCCCCCCTGCCTGGGTCCCCTCCAGCTCAGGCAGATGCATGTACCCCTCCAAAACCAGCACAGGCTGTCTGGGGACACCTAACTGTTAAAACACAGTGGTGATCCATAAAAATCTGTCTCAAAATTGTGTTTCTTGAGCCGTGTTTTGGTGGTTTTGCTGGGGTTAGTTCTGCTTTCTGGTGTGCTGCCTAGGACTCAAATATTATCTCAATTTTAGTGGTGTATCCCACAATCAGGTCTTCTACTGGTGCAAAATCCCCCCCTCCTGTAAGGTCACAAGCAGTGCAGGTGTGAGGAGCCCGAAGCAGGGCTGCAGGGAAGCTTTTCTGGGGGCTGCCCTGGCCAGTTTGCTCCAGAGGGCTCAGAGCCGTGCCCTCCCCAGCATCAATGCACACACATCACATACTCAGTGCTCTGCTTTCTCAGGAGAAATGTGCTGTGATGTGCAAGGAAAGAACACCTTCCATCCCCACAGTTTAACTCAAGCACAGGTAATTTCTGTGCTTGAGAAGGCAAGCAGTTCTCTGGCATAAATACATCTTACAGAGGGGAAGTTTCTATATCTACCAGATCTGAGCTTAAACTCTGGTTTAGAAGTCCCTTTACTCAGTCTTTTTCCTTTTTGGTGTTCCATCTGATGCTTAGCATCAGTTTAACATGAAATATTATTATCTGCTATATTTGAATGTTAGTTGTACCTTTTGGACAAGAAATAGATGAACAAGAAATAGATGAACTCTGTAGTGCTGGTGGCTTTCAGCGATTACCTTGGCAGCTGCTCAATTAAAAGCACATATGCGTTATATGAAGCTTAGTCATTTACCAGCAGAAAACCACTGCAGCATCTCGGAGAACAATGCCATTCCTAAGGGCTACATAATGATTCAGAATTTAAATTTCAGATAGAACTATATAAAAATTATATACTCTAAGCCCCCACATCTTTCTGCGCAAAACTGACTGAAAAATCCATCTGTTTTCCCACTGGAGAATTTTCCACAAAGGGTGTTAACCAGGGCTTTGCCTTAGGTCAAAGTTTTTCTTTTTGTAATTCTTGTAGCGTAGTTTTTGCTGCTGTCCCAGCAGTGACTTGTTCCAGAGGGCTCACACCTTAAATGTGAGTGGGGCAGGTTTCTGGTGAGGAACTGATATGACTCGGGGAGATTTGGGCAAACCCAAATCACTCAGAGGTGAATTGAAAGGTGCCAGTGCAGTATTTACTGTTACAGCCATGCAGTTTCTCACTGTTGTTCCTGACCACTTTTTGATTTAGGAGTTCTGTTCTCTAAATAGTGTTTCCAAAAAGGGGAGTATGAATCTAATGGAGACCAGCTATTCTTGGTTTAAAACACTCTCTGGCTATTATGAAAATAACTCTGAGAAAGAAAACTTCTTGCAAACAGAAAAGTCTGTCCAATTCAGCCCAAAAGAAGAGAAACTCCTGAACTTAGTAAGGAGGGGAAAAAAAAAAAATCATGCTTACCAGCTGCTTTGAGTCCTGGTTGGCTTGCTGCAGTCTGTTTAGAGAATGAAGTCTGGCTATTGCATCGCTATCCCTAAGGGCACGGGGAGCTGTCAGCTCAGACACTGCACTTTCCATTTGCTAGTGCGCATGCTGACATAAAAGTTGGGTTTTCCCATTAACTTTTCCTGGACATATTTTAAGTTTTGGAACAGATATTTAATCCACTGGGATAGCTTGTGAAGATGGCCTTACAGGGAAAAGATGGCTTTGGGAATTGGACAGGAACTGGAAGAGCAGTGGTTTGCTGGAGAGCCTGTGTGAGAGCCTGCTCAACCAGGGCTGTGCTTGTCCAGCACAGGCTGCTGCTCTGCAAATTGGGAAATGTTATTAGTGGCTGGTGGAGAAAGTGTGTCCAGCTTGCAGCAATGCACGCACATGGGGCTTTCAGCGTGTTAGTAAATGAATTATAGTGGAATAAGTTTGGGCTTCTCCTTTTAACTGCAGGAACCATTCCTGCCTGGAGGCTGCTGCCACACCAAAGAAGGGCAAAGCTGCCCGAGGGGGAGGGCAGCACTGGGGGAAGGTTCCTTTTTAAGGCACCCAGGCATGTGCCAGCACTATTGTAAATGACTGGAGTAATTCCAGCCCTAGGATGGCTTTCCACCTATCGAGCTTTTTGGCTTTAGGTCAAAACCAAGTCTCTTTCTCCTTCCCAAAGCAGAGGTTGAATATTAGCTAGCAGAGGCTTTCCTCTGCAGCTGCTTTGGGGCAGTTCAAAGTTAGCTAGGTGGAACCTTGGCAAACCTGAGTTCCCAAAATCATACCAGGAAAAAATGTGATGTTGCAACTGGGCATGGGGAGCTGATGTGCTTGTGAGAGGGGAAACTCATCCAAGTGAATGCCAGCATGGCAGTATTCTGAATTGCTGAGTTGTTTTCAAGACCTGGCTATTGGGAGGGACTAAAAACATGTATAAATGAGCACATAAATAACTTTTTATATGTAGAGCTGGGAGTCAGCAAGAATGAATTTTTAAGCCTGAGGAGAAGGTGCAGAAGGGAGGAGCCACAGGACAACTGCAAACTGCCTGCCTTGTTTTGGTCAAGCCCTTAGTCCAGCATTTGAAGAATATTTTTAGTTTTTGTTGGATGATGAGTTTCCAATGCAGTGTTGAGACTTTAAACAACCTCTTATGCAACCCCAGTAAAATATCACAGTGGTCTAGTTGGATCTGTTTTGTTATAAATGTGATTTTCTAGGGTCACATGAATTTGTGTGCGCACAGTGCTGATGTTTCTGTTGAAGTCTCCTGAGCAATGAATGGAGGAGCAGGACCTTGGAACTGAAATTGGACCTGTTTTTGCTGTGGAATGAGAGGTTCTCAGGTGCCCCTGCCCCAGGTGAGAGCAAGACAAGGCTGGTTCCCCTGCCAACTTTTAGCTTCAACCCCAAAATAAATGACTGGGACATTTGTTAGGCTGCCAGGAGTTGAGGATTGGACCGGAGGTGTTTAACAAGTAGGGCTGCAAGTACCTCATGGTCTTTCAATTCAGTTGGCAGGGAAATACCACAGAGATACATTTTTCAGTGGTCCATCTTCCCAAACATTATCCCTGCCTCCCAGAAGAGAGGGGGAAGTTTATCTCTGGGGGTACAGCCAGCTGATACAACCCCTGGCACATTTGCTTGCAGTTACGTTGTGTTGCACACTTACTTTGCAGATCGGTGCTGGTTCCTGTTCCTGCTGCAGAGGGAGATCTTGTACAATCCAGGGAGCTGCTTCTGGTAATGTGATAGGAAAGCAAATTAAATGCCTTTGGCTCTGCCTGGTGACAAGCAAAACCTGCCACCAAATGTGGGCTGTCCTGGCAGTGCCCACAGCTGCGGTGCTCAGGGACAGCAGCTCTGGATGGACTGGGGGGGTGTTTTGGCACAGAGAAATCTTGCAATGCCTTCTCTGCTTTGCTCCATGGTCACCAGCCCTCCTGTGTGGGACACGCTGCCAGTACCTAACTTGGATATGGGCCTTTTGCTGAGCCTGGATGTTTCCTCTCTTGGACTGATGCAAGCCAGCCAATATGAAAAACACAAAACTGACTCAATGGATTGTGGCTTGCAGCTTTCAGTAAGAATTAAATGTAAGCACAAGGTTATATTTAGCCATCTATAAACGGGGATAAAATAGAGCAGAGGCTCATTATCAGCTGTGCTCTGTCAGATCCCTGCTGGGGTAGTTTGAGGGGTAGAAAGCTGTTTTTGGTTGCAGGGAGCTTGGGACGCTGCCTCAGCAGGAGGTTGGTGACTGTCCAGGCCCTGTTGGCAGGGTCTGTGCCATGGGGCTGGAGCCCTCAGCTGCCCACCACTGTCCTCTCCCAGCAGGATCAAACCAGCACCACCATAGAGCCCAGTTCCATGGGAACCCTCATCCCCCAGGTTGTCCCTTCTTGAAGCTGCTCTTCCCATCCAGAGCTGGGGCTCCTCCACTGGGATCTGTCCCGAGCACTGTGCTCCGATTCACTGTCCCCTTGGGATGCCAGGTCATTCCCTTGTCTTCACTCTGGCCCTGGATACCGCATGTCCCAGAAACAACACACATTCTCCGCTTTGCTAAAAATGGCCCAAACGCTTGAAGCTGTCTGGCAGGCGGCCTGGCAGGCTGCTCCTGCTGTTTTGGTGCTGTCTGGAGAGACCACGGCCTCACTGCCAGGGTGCACAGTCCCCGCGCCAAGGGCGCTGGCCCAGGGCACCGCAGGCAGCTCGGACCGAGCCAGCCCCGGCCGAGCCCCTCCTGTGCCAGGCGGGCCCTGTGGCCCCTCCTGCCCCCGCCTCAGGGCCACCTGCAGTGGGTGTGAGACAGTGTGAGTGCTGGGGAGACAGCTCCGAAGAAAAAGCAGTAAAATGGCCTGTGCTGCCCTCTCCCCAAACTGCAATTCCCCTGATCCCAGGCATCCTTGTGCGCCCAAACCCTTCCCTGTACAGCCTTGTACTTCCCTCTAGTGGCTAATTATTAACGGGACTCTCCCTGCGCCCGGCTGGAGGGTGTCAGCCGGCTCCTGCGTGCCCCCGGGGCCTGCCCAGCCCCTTCCCCATGAAGCTGCTCCTGGTGGGTGCACCGTGTGCCACTCCTGTCCCCAGCGGTGCCAGCAGGGAGGCACAAGGGCCCTCAGCATGACGTGTGGGCCTGTTACAGACTCCTGGGTTTGTTCCCATGAATTACAAACTCATGGGCCCTGATGTTCCCTCTGGCTTTTCCTCCATGAGCGTGGGGAGGTGGCACAGGTCCAGGGACAGGCAGTCTGGCAGCAGTGCCCAAGGCCACTGTTTGGGTGTGCAGCAGGGGACAGTGGCGTTCTGTGGGCATGGGAAAGCGTAGCTGGGCCGTGCAGGGTGGCTGCCCACCCGAGGCCACTGTACACACCACACTGGGGATGCTGAGCCAGGGCTTGGGTCCAGGGAGAAGGGAACACACGCCAGTTGGTGGCCTGGGGGACCCTGGCCCTGGCTGCAGGACATGGGACCCACTGTCACACTCTGCCTTTGCTCGAGTGCAGCCTCCTGCTCAGCGCTGGGGTTCCCGATTTCTCGGCCCATTTCACACGGACAAACAGGCTCTTTTCTTCCCTGTGATGGGCAGCTTGGACAGAACAGCTCCTTGCCAGGCTTGAGCAACAGCGTGTTTCTCTTCTTGGCGATTGCAAATAAACTTCCCTGGCCTCAGGGGATCCCTGCTTGGCTCGTAACGAGGCGAAGGATCTTGGCACAGCGTGGTTTCTCATGCCGAAAGGGACATTGAGACGCGCTTGTCCAGGAAACAGAGCCCCGTAAACACTGCTCAGAGTTCCTTTTATTAATGTCATAGCTGTTCCCAGGGCGCTCGTTTCTGCACTGTGAGTTCAGGGCGCTGCTTTGGCCTCCCCAGGCTGCCCGGGGGGAGGAGGGGGTTCTGCATGACAGCACCCAGCTCCCCTCTGCTCCCACACCAGCGGAGCCAGGTACTGCTGGCTGCTTTCAGCACAGCCTGGTCTCCTCTGGGCTCGCTCCAGGCTGGGAAGAAGCCGGGCAGGGGCCAAGATAAGCTCAGGGATGTGGCATGCGGGCCACTCCCCTGTGAGCGACATCCCCTGCCGGGTTTCACTCCCTGAAGGGATGGTGTCTTTCCGACGAGGCACCTGAGAGCGCACCACTGTCTGGCTGAGCTGTTAACGAGGGACTTAATGAGATTTCCACTTGCCCGGTGAAATGAGCAGGCAGGGAAGGAGAGCCGGCAGCTGCTCACCACGCAGCCCCCCGCAGCCTGCTTGCGTTCAGCGGCACCGCGTTCCTACAGAGTACAGGAATTATTTATTAGGAGAGCGTTTCTGAGTCATTCAGGCAAGGAAAAGCGCATTTCCTTCGCACGGAGGAGTTATCCCAGCCAGCCCCTCCGCCTATGGACAATAGATGGAGCTCACCGCCCTGGCTCCTCACGCCTGGCCGAGGCTGCCGGACCGGGAATACCCCAAAGAGCCCCCGAGCTCGGGGACAGCCCCGGCAGCCTCGGGGGGCAGCCAGGCCCTTCTCTCTGCCGGTGGGTGGGCAGTTGGGGGTGAGGGAGCCGTGACCCCAGCCAGCTGGAAACAAAATGGGAGAGGAAAACTGGGCTTTGTCTGGGGCTTTGCAACATTTGTGCAATGTGGTGCAGGTAATCCCAGCACAGTTTCCATGGTCTTCCCAGTCTACATCACACTGCTGTCCTTTTTAAAGAGGTGTGTGCCCCCAGTCCCCTATTTTTCTTCGCTTTTGGTTGCTGAGGGACAGAAATGGCGTCATCTCTCCTTGTTATCACTTCCCATCACTGGCCATGTCTCTTCTTTCAGACTCCATACCTGCTGCTCTCGATTTGGGGTAGCAGTGTTGCTGGGGTGTCCAGGGGAACTGCACGAACCAGAAGAGTGTTTTGGGTCTGATGGCAAAGGGAGCGCGTGGATCCCCAAAACCCCAGGCGGTTTGGCAGACCCTGAAGGGGGGTTGGTGGCTCCGTGCTGGGGTCCAGTGCAGGCAGCAAGGAGCTATGGTGTGCTGGAGGTACATGGCATACCCTGGTACTGGGCTTTCAGGGTATCCCCAGCCCTCCACACAGCACCCAGTTGGGATTTAGGACTCCTCGCAAGAGGATTTTCTTTCCCTCTCTCTGCTCCTTTCCCCCAGACATGGCACAGGGAGGGAGCAGGCAGACAACAGGGCACAGACAGGGAGCAGGCAGGGAACGGGGCATAGACGGAGCAGGCAGGGAATGGGGCACAGACAGAGAGCAGCAGGGGACAGGGCACAGACAGAGCAGGCAGGGAATGGGGCACAGACAGAGCAGGCAGGGGACAGGGCACAGACAGGGAGCAGGCAGGGGACAGGGCACAGACAGAGAGCAGGCAGAGGACAGGGCACAGACAGGGAGCAGGCAGGGCTCCTCATGGTTCCAGAAACCACAGCTCTGATCTGCTGTGTTTGGAAGCCCTGCCTGGTGACAGCCCCGTGCCATCCATGTCCGTGGTCACCTCAGCACCGGGGTGAAAGTGAGGAGCCCACAGGGGGGATGACTCCATCCATCACACTTTGCCGTGCATTATGCAAGTTCAGCAGAACAGTTTTTGGCCGTAATGGTTTTTCCATTCACTGAGGTATTGATCCCGAGGCACCAGCCCGGTAACCTTTGCCATGCATTAGCTGACTCCCTGCCTTTTGCAGATGATGGATGTGGGACGTGGCATGGGGTGGCTTTGGCACTGTCCTGCTGGAATCTGGGGCTCCTCTCCCAGTGCTGGGCTCTCCTGGACTGTCATCCAGCTGCCAATGAGACTGAGTCACTGGTGTCTCAGATCAGTCCCTGCCTGCCTTCCAGAGGGTCTGTGCTCAAATTCGATAATCTTTGAAAACACCAGTGATGTGCTAAAGGATAACAGTTTGCTTGTTTCTCTTATCTACACAATCTATTCACTCAGAAATGAGGATGTGGTTAATTAAAGGCATTAGGAATCTTACATTGTCTATAGTGTGGAATATCTTTGCTCAATCGGAGTGATGCATGTTTCACAAAGAGACTATAAATCTATTAAAAATTATTACCCTGTGTTTTTACTTTGGGCATAAATCATTCCAAAGTGCTCTTTGGGAAGTCACAGAGAATGACACATCCACGCTTTTGATAGGGCATTTCTTTGTGCTTTGCAGGAGGGGTTTGTGTTTACTGTAGGACTAATAAAGGCGTATAGTATCTTCAATTATTCATTTTATAAGCACTTGTTCTCCTGACTTGAGCAGTCAAAACCACACTGTCACTGGTTTTAGCAGTAAATTGTGGGGGGTTTTCTGCAATCAAATTACTTTGCCTCCACTTTGCCTTTCTTCCACATGAAAAACAATGGTAGTTCACTCAGCCATCCCATTTTATATGTTTCTGGTTTTTCGAGGGCACCTTTCTTTGGAAAGGCAGTCTACAGCTCGGGTGGCAGCCGGCTGACCCAGCAGCCCTTGTGGCTGCAGCACCTTGCCTGGTGGCTGCCAGGAGTGTACAAGCAGATCTGGCAGCTGGAAGCAGACTGGGAGCCTCAACACCCTGTCCCAGCAGATGTGAGGAATTGGAGGAGCTCTGGAGGGCTGACAGGAGATATTCAGGCTGTGGTGCTGGCTGTGGTAGGCTGTGCTCAGCAGCCTACTGAGAGCTTGCTCCTTCATGCTTGCAGCTTGGCTTGGGCAGAGCCATGACCTGATGTTTTAAAAATCCTTTGCAAACACACACACAGAACTTGTGCTGGTTTGTGCCAGTGCCCCTGAGCTGGAGCTCAGTCATGGCTGGATGCCAGGGACCCTTTGCCTGGGCACACAGCTGCCATGAGACCCTTGCTGCTGCTCACTGGGGCTGGAGACAGCTTCCATGCTCACCGGGGCTGGAGACAGCTTCCATGCTCACATGGCAGTCCTGGGGCACCACAGACAAACCAGATGTCCTGAGCTCTCCTGCCACTGCACCCAGCCTTCTGCTCCTGCCGTGCCTGGCTGGCCCCCTGGCAGGATGGGTACCCTGACTGTAAGCCTCGGGGTGCCCTGGTGTGCTGGGCTCAGGTCCTGCCACTCCTTAGCATCACTGGAGTCTCCTCCTGCAAAAGCTGTGGAGCTAGACAGGCAGGTGGGAGTGAAAGTACTTCTATATAAAACACATTTTCTGGGACTCCTTTATAGGTTTTTAATGTGATTCGTATGTCCCTGCCTGGCCCATCCCCCACAGCCAGGCACTCCCCTTCCTCCTGCTCATCACTGCAGTGTTTTCTGTGGATTGGGTTCAACTGGATAATTTCATCTCCTTTGTATTTATAATCCCTACGAGGGTGGTGTCTTTAACAAAGACTATTCCTTCTCATTGCTTTGGCAAAGCAAGCAGCAGCTCCCTGCTGCGTCTCTGCTCAGATGACACAGAGGTTCTCTGAATAGCAAAGAGAGAAAACAAAAAGAAACAGCTTAGATGCTTTCTTTTTCCAGGCAGCTACACGTATCCACCTCATGATACACATTATCCACCTCATGGAAAATTCCCCCCAGTACTTTGGATTTTTCCTTTTCATGTGCCTGCATCCACAAGGCTCTGCCTGTGAAGCACACTGCTGGCTCATAGATGGAGATGGGGACATCAGACAGTTTCTGACAGGAGGAGAGGAGTGAGAAAGGGCCTTTTTTTCCCCCAGCCAAAGAGGAAAGAGTAAGGAAATTCAGAGAATCCAAATGAGATATGTATGATACAGGTATTCTTCATGAGAAACACCCCAGGGCCTGCAGTCTGGGACTGCAGTGGGCAAGTGGTTCAGCTAAAAATAATTTAAATCCTCTAATGGCACAAGCCATTCCTGTGCTTGATCAAGGTTGCAGACTGGAGGCAGAAATGGCATTGCCTCATTTTTCCCCAGCAGGGCAGGGAAGCGGTGCCTGCTGACCCCAGGTCCTTTTCATCCCACTGGCTCTCTCAGCAGGAAAACCCTTGGGCAAACTTCCCACCAGTGTCTTTGGAGGGGACTGCTGGTGGCATGTGGGCACTGAGGCCTCACCTGCCCTGTGTGGCTGTGCAGCTCTGATCTGCCTTCCCAAAATGCAGGCAAGTGTCACTTGCCCCTATGGGCACCAGTACCAGCAGACTGTGGTCCGTGCCATCGCTGTCCCTGGGGGGTTTCTGGGGGCATGTGCAGCAGCATGGGGCAACATCCAGCCCCTGAACCTCACTGCTTGTTTGTTTGTTGTCTCTTAGCTTGCTCTCTGCAAATATTTGTATGCAGCTGAACCAGAAATAATTGCTCACAGCTCTGCCATGGGGGTTTGTGATGAGCCTGAAGCGCCAGCGTGTGTGCTGGAGATAATCTGGGTGCTTTTGTGCTCAGTGGCTCTGGAATCTCTCACTGTACCGCTTTTGTTTCTGGGTTCTCTTTGTCTCCCACTCTCCCCTCGGTGCATGGTGCCTTTCCTGATACCTCTGAAAATAATTGACTTCATGTCTTGGTCATTCTTTTGTATTTATTTCTGGAAAGTACGAAAGCAGCATCTCTGTGTGCGTCCTCCGGTGACTGCTGTTCACACAGTGTGTGTCTTTATGGTTCAATTAAAAACATTATGACATTTCCCCAGCAGACCCTGCCACCACCCTGGCAAAGCATTTGCTACCTTGATAGCATTTTACAGTTTGTGAGAGCAAGGTATTACACCATCCCTTCGCTCTGGGGCAGCAAACTCTGGCTGCACTGAAATGACTCCAAAATGCAGTGTTTCTGATGCTCTGAAATAGAGAAAAAATGTAGCCCCAAGGACGTTGCTAAAGCATTTCTCCAAGACTGAGATTACCTGATTTTTGAAGAGGAATAAAGTACAATTAAATTAACCACAAAGTTCTCCTCTTCTCCCAACAGACTTCCACTGCCTCACTTGGGACACAGGGTTCTCCTTGGCCATATAGGTCCAAAGCTTTGGCTCTCCTGCTTTGCAGAGCAGCTTTGTCACCTGCAGGAAGGTTTCATACATGCTTATCAAAGAGGAGCATTGGCCATGTTACAATGCCCAGAAGAAATATTCTTCTGTCCCTGTCCTGCTAACTCCTCTCCATCACTTTGCTACTCTTGTTTCTGACACTGTTTGGCCAGTGTTTGCCTTTTCCTCACCTTCTGCACATTCAGTTTGTTATTTGCAGCCAGTCCTGAACACGTCATGAACGTGGCAGCACTGGAATCATATTTCCCATGGCTAGTGTCAGAAGGCAGCCTAAACCAACCTGTATGGCCAACGACAGGGCTATGGTGGAGGCCTTGTGCATGATGAGATTTACTCGAGGTGGATCAGGAAGCACTGATGACGAGAGGTAGGAAAGGAGCACGGTTGGAACCTGGCTCAGCTGCAGCTCCTCTCCACCAGCATTGCTGAGGCTGCTGCACGAGGCCCAGCCTCAGGTACGGAAACCTCTGTGCTGCTGCTCCTCTCTGGAGCAGGCAGTGAAACCCGGCGGTTCAGCCCCGGTGAGTCAGCAGCAGCACGGAAACCTCTGCTGTGGTTTGTTCTCACTATTGCTCAGCTTCGTTCTCCCTGTCTGGGCTGTCAGCTCCTCTGCAGCCTCTCTTGCTCCTGAGTTGGGAACGTGCTTCCCTCAGTTTTCCCTCTCCTTTATGCAGGGGAGCCAGAGAGCGAGCAGCTGCAGCAGAGACTGGGATGTTGCAGTTCATGGCAAAACTTTCTCTTCCCAGTGAGTCTGGTTTTGAAGGTGGAGGCCTCTGGCTGACTCCTTGCAACGGATGGGAATTTACCCACAGTCATCACTCAGTTTTTCTGTTCTCTAAAAGGGTTGTTAAGATGCTGCTCTTGGCTTTTAAATCAGAAGCCTTATGAAGTTCTGGGTGTGTTTTTCTATTGCTTATCAGCACATCAGTATATTGCTTATATTACCCTAAGGTTTATGGTGTCCCTCCTGCCTGTGGAAGGGCTGAGGCACAGGGTGAGCCCAAATGGCTGTTTCCTAAAACTGTGCCTTCCTAAGAGTACTGGGAGATCTTAGGATAGGATGAGGTTGGTTGTTTTTACCCCTGGAGGAAATCAGCTGAAGCCTCCAGTGTGGAAAAGCATCTGCTGCCTGCCTCACCACCAAATATAACCTCTCACACTAAGCATAGGGAAATGTCTGTTCTGCATACTTGTTTAGCTTTCAACACAGACAAGCGTTGTCATCATTTGATTTTTCATAGAAAAGGAGCCAACTCTGTTGTCTCTCTCACTTTTCTTTGAGATCATTCACTTTAATCATTCCCTCAGGTTATATCTGGCACCTTGCACACATGGCAGCTCTGCTCACAGCTTGGCCCTGCTCTGGCCTCTCTTTATTCCCACCATCTCCATGCTCCGTCTGACTGTCTCCTACCTTTTTGCTTGGTGTGGATTTTGGAGGAAGCATTTCCTCAGAGCTCCTATTTCTGCCCCCTTTGGCATGTTTCTATGCTGGTCTGCTGTGACATTGCTCTGCTTTCCCACCCAGCCATGCAGCCCCACCCCTTGTGCTGTGCACGCTGCCCTGTTCGAGCTGTGGGTTTCTGCATTTGAGGAGGAATATTCTGACAATTGCTTCTTTTAAATTTATGAGCCCATTGTACCCTGAGTGAAGAATTCCCCTGTATTCAAGAAGAGAATATATAACTTGGGTGGTTTTGTGCTGTATATAAAAGCTTCTTCACAAGTTTCCTGCTCCTGGTATTTCTCTTAAATCCAACATTTTTCAAAGTTTGATCTGTGAATGCAGTATCTTTAAAATCTATGTGGCACACTACAATAACCTGCTTACTCTTCTCCATTTCACTTTTGAGC
The DNA here is from genome assembly GCA_013397395.1 of Sinosuthora webbiana. NCBI lineage: Eukaryota > Metazoa > Chordata > Aves > Passeriformes > Sylviidae > Sinosuthora > Sinosuthora webbiana. The sequence goes on along the minus strand of VXBN01007474.1, from coordinate 565,889 downwards.
AGACCTCCTGCCTCTGATTTAGATGTATTAAATAAAAACATCTGGCTTTTATTCATCTCCCCTTTCAGGCTCCCTTTGCCTCCTTGAAAAGCTGAAGTTTTTGCTTGAATCTTTTTCAACTCTCACAAGTATTTTGGGGAGGCTGAGGTAGATTAGATTTTATTGCTACTCTCTTCCACATTCCATACCTGCTTTTCCCACCTGCTGCCATGTTCTGCGTTTACACCCTCACCTTTTGCCCCCCTGCAGTTTGTGATCTCTAGGAAGGACTTTGCAATGTCATTTGGACAAGTCACTAATATAATGTAGGGAAAGATTTGCATGTTTCTCTCAGGTTGCAGCTGCTGAAATAACAACAGCTGCTCTAAACCCAAACCACCTTTCAGCTGGAGCCTTCTGGCATTTGCAATCCCAACCCTTTTCAGATGGGGCTGCAAACCTCAGCCTCCTCCTCCAGCTCTGTGCACAGGGATCTGTGCTGAGCCTGGCCTTGCCCCGGGGCTCCTGGGGGTGAATATTCACATGTGATGGGATGGGGCCAGGGCTGCCAATACAGCACACCTGGGAAAAGCTTCACTTCTCCTTCAAGGAAGATGCTGTCCAGGCCAGCTCCCTCTTCCCAGCCAGACACATGGAGGGGGCTCTGGTGCTCATCCATCTGCTGCACGGCAAAGGCTGGTGGCCACACCTCTTCTCCTTGGGGGCATTTGGCTTCACCCACCCTGCAGTAAACCAGGGCCAAATCTGCTGCCAGAGGTCAGCGGGGGATGCACCCTGCCACTGTGGAAACAGGAAATGGTGAGAGGCTAAACTTTCTTTTTTAGAGCTCAGTTGGCCATTGAGAATGTGAAGAGTTATTTGTTGCTCATCTCTAATAGTGAGACTTTCCTTCCTGTGTTATTGTAGGTAAGGCAGAAGTCACCTTCCTTTGTGAACCTCGTTTCTGCAAGATCTTTTCTCAGTTCACAGCTTCCCCTTCACACACCATTGTGTGAAACGTTCTCCAGTCACATCTCATTCTGAAGCTGTATCTTGAAAAGAAGAGATGCCAGAGATGTGAGCTGAGGGGGCAGGGATAACTCCTGTTTAGAGCTGTGGGGTTTGGGGATTTGCAGTTGGTGTCTTGTCTGTGCACAGACAGATGGAAGGAAAAAGCTCCAGAAGAGGCAGAGAGCAAAGTGCCTGTGAACAGGCTCATGTGCATTGGTGGGCATGTGGAGGGGCAGAGCCTGGGCTGGGCAGCACACCTCAGGGTGCTGGCATCCAGGGACTGGGTGTTGTGCACTCAGAAGGACAGAGCACTCCTGCACTGGCTCTGCTACCTTTGCAGGTGGAAGGACACCCTGAAGGAATGCCCCTGGAGACTGGAGTAACCAGGCTTGGTCTGAGCTTTTATTTCATTAAGTGTTAGGAAACATGTATTTGATCATCTTCTCTGGCATGGGGAAATTCTATGCAGATAGATTTGGTGACACTTAGAATTCTTAGAAACTGTGAAGAGGGTGCAGGAGAGGGGAGGGCTGTGTTCCCTGTGTTCTGAGCTGGACAGGCTGCAAGGGCAGATGTTCTCTCCCCCTCCTTTAATTGAACAGTTAATCACAGCACTACCTTTGTCCCTGGGGGCCCTGTGCTCCTGCAGACATCCTGGGAGGATTGGTGGGGAGCCTTTGTTCATTGAGCACTGCAAATGTTCTGACATTTCCTGCAGCACATGGATCCACATCATTGCTTGCCTCCCTCCACCTTTTGCACTCACAAGCCACCTCCCTGGCAGGAGATAAATCATCCTTGGAATGGCAGCTCACAAATCTGGGTGAATTGCTCAGCAGATCTTAGAGGCACCACAGCCATGGGGGTGAAGGCTGACATGGAATCTGTGCCATCCCTTCCCTTGCCTTGGGGCTGTCCCCACACAAGTCCCTGGGGAAGGAGGTGCTGCCTTTGCTGCCACCTTGCCCTCACAAGCAGGAGAAGAGGACTTGGCCTGAAGCTCGTGTACCTCCTCATCATCTGTACAGCTGTGGAGAAAAAGGGAGAGCAGGAGCTCAGAGGATGCTGAGCTTCTGAGCTGGCCATGAAGTGCTGATGCCTGTGCCTGAGCCTGGAGAGTCACTGCTTCCCACCAGAGAGGGTCTGGCCTGTGTCACTGACAGACACTGTGTCAGGGACTCTGCCCAGGCCTAGGTGGAAATGGGACTTCCTGAGGCTGAGATGGGCTAAGAGGAAGTGGTGGAGCCAGTCTGGCAGGGAAAGTGTGGGCAAGAGGCTGCATGGGGCAGGGGAGCCTGCAGCCCCAGAAATGCTTCAGAAAGCCATGATCACAGCCAGGCAGGCATAAAAAAATGTGTGGAAAGGCTATGTGGCATGGAAACAGGATCAAGTCACAAACAGTTCAGAATTTAATGGCAGCAAGTAGAGCCCAAGCGTCGGAGATATGAGAAAGGCACCTTGCAAGACCGGGTAGGCATGGCGGCTGAAGTGTTCCTTGTTAGAAGTGGGAAATATGGGAAAAGAAAGAGGAGAAGGCTGCTGTAATACCTATAGGAACAAAGTGTTGCATGCATGAAAGACAAAATTGTTGTGGCATTAAAAATAAAATATATCAAGAAAGCATGGGCCAATCAGGCAGCACTCAAAACCTGTGAAAGAAAATAGTTATAGCAACTGTGAAGAAATATGATCCTACACACCCAAATGATGGGAGAGGAGTAGGGTTATTGTTGGCACTATATAAAATCAGGATAACTGGGGTCAGTCTTGCAGAAAGCAGTGGGTGAGATTGAGACTGATTTAAGAACAGGCTGAAGTTCCTCTGATACACCATTTGTGCCTCAGCGACTGGAAAGGGAAAGAGGGTTGGAAGTGAGCAGGGAATGGATATGGTTTGTCATTTGCCTCCACTTTAGAAAGTTCCCTCTTAGTTTTGCGAGGAGGGGAAGCAGTGAAATTAAAGCGAAAGCAGAAGCAATCACCCAGACATGTGCAGAGTGGGAGGTTTCTGTATTCCTCATCAGTCTGGGAAGGAGGCGACAGTTTTAAGTCAGTGCCAAGAGGAGACTGGGTTTTTTTGATTTTCCACACTGCATTTACACCTCCTGCATCAGGCAGTCCCTCCTCTGTCTGAAGAGGTGCATCCATTCTATGTGAAAGCTGCTGAGGGGGACACAGGGCACATCCTCCCCCTGCCACAGGTCTGGCAGAGCTGAGCTGGCAGCTGTGAGTGAGAGGAGGAGGAGCCGAGGGCTGGTGCTGCCAGGCCAGATGTGTGCAGCTGCGTTGCCGGCACGGCCAGCTGCAGGCAGGTAGCTGTGCTGTACAGCAGGGCAGGGGTGTGGCACCCAGGCTGTGCCGAACACAACCCTCTGTGCCCGGGGACTGTCAGGGCTGTGGGCTGGAGACCTCTTTGTATCAGGCACTTTGAACAGGCACCCACTAAGGCAGGAAGGTTGTACCTGAGTTCACTGAGTGTTCTGCACAAAAGCAGCGAGGTGTTAGGGTGGTTCTGTGTGGATGCTTGGGAGGCACCCTCACATCCTCACTTAAACACTTCTAAAGCAAACCAGAGCAAATGGCACGGGCAGGGTGGCCTTAGGAGGAAGGAGTGCTGCCTCTCAAATGCTTTGCTTGTGACTGTAGTTTTGCAGTTAAATATACCAGTCAGTATAAATCACTGTCTGAAATTCCTGTACGTGCATTATCAACCGGTGACATCTTTATTTGCCCTGACTCCTTTATTTATCTGGAATCTCAAGGTCAGAGAAGAATCCTGCATGTGTTTTCCTTTGGCAGGATAAACATCACTTCTCTCTTGCCTCAGCTGCATGCTTCCCAGTGGGCTGTGAGTCCCCAGGGTAATTCTGGTGCTTTAAGGGATACTGTCCTGTACTGTAAGTGCTCTGGTGCTGCAGAGCAGGGTTTGCCATCAGCAGCGTTCCCCAGCACTCCCCTGCAGCCAGAGCTCTCCTCTGGCCCTTGAATCCTGTACCAGCACAGGGAGCAGTCCCTCCTGGTGCCCAGAGGCACAAAGGATGTGGCAGGACCAGGACACAGGTAGCCTGGCCATCAGAGCCTGCACTTTGCAGGACAGTGGGAAGAGAAAAGGTTTTTTGGATCCTGCCCCGCAGGTGTAACCAGTAAAACCTAGAGCTCAAATATTTTAGTTCAGTTACAAGTTATGCTGCAGAAGTTTCACAACGAAGTCCTGGGTCTGTCCTGCACCATATGCACAGCATGAGTGGAGCCACACTTCTGACAGTGGGGCTAAAAATCTATCTGGATGTGCTGCTTTTTTATTTTGTTTTTGCACCTTCTCTTTCCCTTTTTTTTTTTTTTTTTTTTGATGAGAAACCTGCAATGACCTATATTAGTGCTGCTGGGTGAGTCCACCAGAAGCATGGTGAAGGACAGCAATTTCTCTAAAACAAGCCTGCATGCTGTGAATTTTGAAGACAGAAAACTTTAATTATCCTTGTCATACAAGCAGCAGTGGCCATCAAGTGTCTGACACAGGAGTCATGTGGTGGCCAAGCACTGGAGCAGTTACAGACTCTTCTCCCCTAAGAGTATTCTGGAAATCATCCTCAAAAAAGTGCATCTTGATCTTAAATTATGGTAATGGACTGACAAGCTTTCCTATCAACCAACCTCCATACTATGCTTCTAGTAGAAGAAATTCTAGATATTTGATTAAATCATGAAGCTGTGGGGCTCAGGGTGAGCATGGTCCCAGCCCCCATTTTGTCACATCAGGGCTCATTTGGAGTAATTTTTGCTGTGATGCTACCAATGCAACCAAGCTTCACAAGCATTGTCATTCCTGGAAAGTGCTTTTTCAGGCACTGCTGAAGTAGGTGCTGTGTGAGCTCTTTTTAGGCCTATTTTGGACATAGTTTAAAAAGTCAGCACATCCGATAGCTGCATCCTGTTGGATACCTTGCCTCTCCTATTGTCTTTTCTCAAACAAGGATTCAAAGCATGGACACATGCTTTGAATGTAAATGCTGTAATCAGCATTTACAGCAGCCTTACCGTAATCTCTTGCACTTCTTGAGGAAACCAACATCAAGACTGAACATGAAATAATTTTATTTGTTGATCTTAAAATCCCTTGAATAGGGAGGAAGTACAGAATTTGGAGGAAGTACACTTGAATTTCCAATGAACTGTCATGAAATGAGAAACCAAATACCTCTCACTACCCCAGACAATTCTCTGGAAATCTTAAAAATGCAGAATCTGCACATTGCTTTGTTAAGCAACATCTTACTGGGACTAAGGGGTGGAGCTTCTTGCCCACAGGAGTGTGGATCAACAGGGATTTTAAGGGCTTCAAAATCTATCCCTGAACTTCCCCATTTGTGACTTGAAGGTGCAGTGATTTATTTTGCATACCTCAGGAGGATGAGTTCAACACCTGAAGGTGTAGAGTGTATTTAAGGATGCAGGTACATGTATGATAATAAAACTATACCCAGGAGAACCAAGGGGAAATTGCAAATTTTTAATGTGAGTGACACGTGGCAAAAATATCCTGCTGCCTCCCTGCTGCGGGTGGTGGAAAGCCATAGCCTTTCCAGCACAGGACTGCTCAACATCAGGTAGCTGATTACTGCAGGAAGAAATGCTACACTTTCATCAGTTCAAAGCACAGTTCAGGATTTACAGGAAAGACGGGGCAATGTAGGGTTTGTAGAAGCAGGCAGGAATGGTGTGTATTTGGACATGAGTTGGTTTATCATGAGTTCACTAAAAAGGAAGGTAAGCAATAATTTCTTAAATTGTGCCTAATACATGTTTTAATTTCAGCCCTGCTGTAGAGAGTCAGGCAGCTCCATCAGTCAGATGAGAGCCCTGCAGAGGTGTGGATGGAGCCTGTGCAAGGCCCCCATCTCTGTCTCTCTTTGCCAGGGGCAGGCAGGAGCTGTGAGAAGTGACACCCTCTGGTGAGCACAGCCCAAAATCTCTGGCCCAACCCAAGGCACTCCCTGCATATGCTGGCATCACAGGGTGGGTACAAAAACACTCCAAGGCCCAGAGGACACTTAAAATGGGGGTTTCTGCCGAGGCCACCTTTCTCTGTTCAGTGTGTGCTGAGTTTTGATGCATCTTTAAAGGTTTCTTAGACTACTGGGCTGAGTTCAGTTCAGATAAGCTCCTAATTCTGCAGCTCCACACAAACATACAACAGATAGGGTATGAAATAAGGAGCCTGGACATGCTGTTTCTTAATTCTGGGTTGGGATGGAACATCTCTGTAGGAGATAATGCATCTGTCCAAGATTCTGAGGAGCTGGATCTCCTGATGAGAACTACTTTAAAACGTTTTCTTGAATTTATTTTTCCAATTAACAAACCTTTTGCATGTTGTTTTGGGTGGAGTTTCTTTTTTCCTAACAAATGTAAGAAAAATATTTTTATTAAATTCCATCAATGAGAGCACTTTGAAATAAGCGGCTTTCATGTTGGAGTTTTTGGTTTTCATTGAAATGTTCTGTTACCACTAATGGCAGGTGCTGACCAGAGTGGCTGAAGTTTTTTTTTCAGGGTCTGACTCTGGACTGCCTTGTAATGAAATGGTTTATTGTGCACAGTCTAATTACTATAGACTGACAATCAAACAGCATGACTCAGCCAGCCCCAGACCAAGCTCATTGGATTTTTGAGCCGTGTGGATTGTTTGCATTTGACAGAGGACAAAATTATAATACTCCTGTAAAATCAACTTCTGGCTCAGAATATTCCTCTGGACAACAAAAGAAAGACCCTGCACAACTTCAGAACACTGTGACCGTGTCAGATGTGCTTTTATCTTTGACCTGGGATGGTTTACAGTAGAGAGAGGAGTGGGGAGGAGAGGAGAGGGGTTTGGTATGTTCCTATTTCAGGACTGTGCAGTTCACATTCATGGGGAAGGCAGTTGCCTCACCAGTCACTCCTTTCCCCATCTCTACCCTCCCCAAAAAATAAAATAAAAGTGCCAAAACACAAACCCAAACACTTCAGAGACCCCAGAGAATGAGAGACCAGAGCCTGTGGAAGCTCTTCACTTAAGTGCAAAGTCAGGCAGATTTTGGCTGACTTTGCAGAGAAGCAAACTGCCACTCTCAGAGCTGGGCAAGGGGGATAATCCAGAGCTATCTAATGTCTGGATTACCATGAAGTAAGCAAAATTCTGGGACTGTCTTGAACCAAAGTCTGACTGGAGACAGCTGATGGTCATGTCTTGGCTGTGACAGCTGCACTCTACATCTGCAGAGGGAAGGGCAGCTCTTCTGCAGGCAGAAAATCTTTCAAGGATGGGCACTGGCCTCTGCTGACCCCCAGGAATGAACACTGACCATGGAGTGGCTGCAGTCAGCTGCACTCTTCCTGCCAGCCTGAAAAAACAAGCATCTAGGAGGAAGAAATGAGACTCTGCACAAGGGCTGCTCTTGCCCAAGAGCCTGGGCTGGGGAATGCTCTTCTTGTCCAAGGAAATGTCTCTTGCTCATCTGTTGACCTCCCAGACTGTTGTCTGTGCTTCAAGTAAGACATCCTCCCTCTCCTCCAGAGCACTGATGGGGCTGCAGCAGCCTTACCTCCAGGAAATGAGTTAGTGAGGAATTCCCAGTACTCCCCATCCCTTTCTGACTGTAACAGCTTCGTCTGGGAAATCCCAGCTGCCTCCTGCTGCTGCCTCAGTAGGTTTGGCTCGCTGTGTAGGTGACTGGACTTTCTTCCAGAATTAGGACATGGTCTGAGATGTTCAGATGGTAATTTAAAGATGTTTCAGTTACATTCTGAACTTAACCAGTCTACAAATTGGTCTTTGGAGGACAGCAGGTTCTGTGGCAATAGCAAAGGGCCTCAAGTTCCCCCCGCTGATGTTGTGTAACCTCCGTGATCTGCAGAAAAGGATTTCCTTATTTTCTTTGTAAAAAGGCTAAGATGCTGCCCACCCCTTCTTTTTTTTTCTAACCATGATCAAGATAACATTGCAGGGATGAGGGGAAAAACGTCACTCATAATCTGATTGTGCCAAGCTTAAAAGTATATGAGTTCTCCTCTTACCTAAATAACTCTCAGTGCCATTTTCTTTCCCACTTCATAGTCTCAAAGAGCTGAAGACATCAGCAATGTTCATAATCATGGATGCTGGTTGCATGAATCATTCTAGGTCTTCATTGTTCAAACTCCAATCTTCTCTACCATGTGAAGAAAACAAAGAAAATTCTACCTGGAGTTTATTTTTAGCTTGGCTGGAACATAACAGCAAGGGGAGTGGTGTGATTTTTCTCACTGGCATGTTGCTGTGCATCATGATCTGGCTTCAGAGCAACCTCCTCCAGTGCCAGTGTGGGAGGAGGTGGGAGGTGAGTAGGGCTGGCTTACCTGTGTCTGTGCATTTGCTGTTCTGCCCCACTGCTGTAAAATAATAATCACAGCCCTGGGAGGTTATAAAACAGTGTACATGGGGCTGTGCTGTGCCCAGAGCACGGCGTGGGGCCCCGGAGGCAGAGGAGCAATGGGGTCAGTCCCCGTGACCAAAAACCACATCTGAGAAAGCCCCAGCTGCCGTGACATGCCACACTGGGTTTCACTCATTCTGCAGAGATTCCAATACCCTGCCAGGCCTTGGATTGTGCAAAGAATCCAGCCCCCTGCCAGGGCCTGGTAAATGCAGTGCCTGGGCAGAGCAAAGAGTGACTGCTGTGTTTAATGTGTGCTGTGTACTTAACCTCACACCTCTGCCCCCTGCCCTGACCCCGCCGCTGTGCACAGAGACAAACCCGGGCAGCCCTGACAGGGAGCTGAGCACAAGGGCATCCCTGGTGAGCCACATCCCAGCTCGGGCTCTGGGCCCTCTCACTCCTCTGACAGATGAAGGGATGATGAGCTGCTGTGCCATCCTGAACTCTGTGCTTGTGTTGGTAGAATTGGAGAAGAAACTGTGGCCCACAGACTGCTGGGGTTTGTGCTGACCCATTCATTTGCCGGCAGGATCCTAGCTCAGAGTGAGACATTGCTTTCTTCCATGGGAGGCAACTCAGTGACACAGAATTTTCCAGCCAAAAAGATGGGATCTGCCCGTTTTAGCTTGGGCTGTGTGTAGACTTGCATTTGTAACATCTGCAACTGAGATCTGAGACAATTGAACCTGCCTAATTGTTGCTGTGTATATATGCTGTGTGTGTGCCAGCATGGATTATACATCCTCCCTTCTCCTTGTTCCTGCTGCCTGGGGTGTGCTGTTTCTGCCACAGTTAAATGTGTCATATTTTTATTGAATAGCAACGTCCCAACTGAAGAGATAAATACAACACAGGCATAATGAATCATGGGCTCTGTGGACTTGCTCAGCCCCAGGAGGCTGGAGCAGGCCAAGGGATGAAACACTGTGGGCTAACTCTCGTTTTCATCACTTTTGCCTGCAATGTGCACCCACGGGAATTCAGGAAACAATACTCATCCTGCCTGTGCAAGAATCCAAGGATCCTTTTCCAGGAAGAAAAGCATGTGCAGGGGGAAAGCGGGCCAAGTGGCATAGTGCTCCTCTCTGCTCAACATCTCTCTCTGAGGAAGGGTCTGGCTGCTGCTGCTGTTGCCTGGGGAGCCTGGCCAGGGGCTGGAGGGCACTGATCTTACAAAAAGTCCTTGGTCAGGCTGAACACGAGCCTCTAACAACACTCCCACTATGAGAAGAACAAATGAAGAATACAGACAGAAGTGCTCTTGTGCACACTGTGCAACAGTTTCCCTCTGCTCAGGGCAGGGCCGGCTTCAGGACAGATGTCAAAAGATAAAGCCTGACTAGGGAAGAACCAGAGATGGGCAGCAAGGAAGAGTGGAGGACTTGGAAACATGACCTGTGAGGGCAGGAGGAATGAACTGGTATTGGTTAATCCAGAGGAAGGAGGCCTAGGGAGATGAGTTAAGCCCTTAAGTGTATAAAAGACTACCACAGAGTGAGGCAGTAAATCGGTCTCCCACTGGGGATAGGGGAAAATTACAATAATATTTTTGAAAAGACATTGAGAAACTTTCCAACTGCTGGATAAATAAGGACTGGAAAAGATATAGGTTGGCATATCTCCACAAACAGATGTTTATAAGACCAGGTTAGACAAACCTCTGTCAAGAATGCAGGTTTTGGCAGCAAGGAACGACAATGTGGGGTGTTAAGATTACTTTCAGTATTTATTTTTTAGCTGGTTTCACTGTGCAGAAGCCAGAAGCTTCTGGAGAAAGTTTCTGCCGTTGCACAGGGTGAAGGTATTCATGCACATCCCGAGCACGGTGGGACTTCCCTGCAACTGCTCTGCCCAGCATGTTTGGTTTTCCTGCAGTTCAAGGACAGTCAGGTCAGGCAATCGAGGAGGTGGAAACTTTTTATCATAGAGCTTTAAGCAAAGAGCTAAGAAATTGAAGATGTGGCAAAATGTTTTTTCATGTAAAAGCCACTCAAACCCACCCTTACAGGCCTCTTGGTAAAAGAAGGAGTCTTTGAGGAAGATTCCATTTAAAAGCCCCATAAAAGCATTATCTATTGTTCTTGAACTTCTAATATTAGCAGGCACAGAGCATAAATATTAATCACTTCATTGAGCAGCTGAGTGCTCTTCTATGACGTTTCTAGCACTGCACAGGTAAGTGTGTCCCTTCCCCATTGGCTCAGTCATGACTGGAAGTCACGCACATATAACCCAGAAAATCAATAGTGCTGGGACACGCAGCAGCAGCAGCTGCCGGTGCTGGGGGTGGCACAGGAATCCCTGAACTGGCCTGGCATGTGGCTGGGACAGGACAAGAGTATGCTTGGACAAGAGCCACCTTTATATGCTGTTCTTCTGACTCTGCCCGTCTCCTTAGAGTGACAAATCGAGAGGGTGACTATGACTCCCAGCACTTTTCCCTGAACTGCTTGTTCTGCAGCATAGGAAAAAATGACTTGGATGAAGATGCTGATGCCAGCTTTGTTCTCCAGAAAGAAGCTCAGCTGGAAGGTAGGAGTCATGAGCCTGAAAAAGCCAACATAGCTCAGCACAGCCCTCTGGAATTTGGGTGCTCTCCCTCTCTCCCCCTGTGGTCTCCTGTAGCTGCTTGCCCGGGGGCATGGCAAGGTGAGTGGGAGAGGCTCCTGGGCTCCAGCACATTGCTTTCGGCTATCTGCTGATTTTGTAAGAGTTTCCAAAGCTAGGGGAAAGGTTTTCTCCACCATGGGTGGTCCCTGTTCAGGTACCCTCATGGTCTGCAACCCAATTACAGAGGCAAGAAGGGAGGGATGAGTAGTTTGTGTGTGTGTGTGTTGGGAAAGTGTTACAGTGGTTTGGGGATTTCTGTACTATCCAGGCAGGTGAAATTGTTAAATGATGCTTCTTTCTGCAAGCAGCACAGCACAAGGGAAATCTGAAATAGAGCCAAGGAGCAGTGAAAAGGGGACTTCTGCGAGAGGGGAGTGGGTGGAGGGGAGTGGGCAGGGGGAAGAGGCAGAAAGCAAGCCCCTTGTGTTCCTGACCTGAAGCCCTGGAGGGGAGGGCAGAGGGCTTTTGTGCAGCTCTTGCACTGACAGCAGGTACCTACCTCCACACAGGTCTAAATACAAAAGAACTCAGAAGATGCTGAGTGAAGGATTACAGAGGATCTCAGCCCAGACTAAGACCTTTCTGAGCAAACACCCACATAAACATACCCCAATTAGTGGTAAGTGTGGGGTGGCCAGCTGCCCATCTCACTTAAGTCCCAACTCAAGAGAGCCACAGGAACTCATCTGCCTTCAGGTTCAGCACATATGTAAGGCTTAACCAGCTTTTAAAGGCCAGGAAGCACCCTAAACCACTCTGCCTGTCCAGGAAAGTGTCTGCCTGCTGTGAAACTCCAGCTTCACTGCTCATCCTCCAAGAGCAGCACTCTCAGCCAAGGATTCTGAAGGGTATAGGGTGCGTAAACCCACCCAAGATCTGAGTCCTGCAGCTTGTCCGGGCAAGCAGGCTCTGCCTCCCTGATTTTCCTGGGCAGTGCATCAAACTGCCTGCAGGGAACATCCCATCCAGCCCCTCTGCAGCCGGGGAGAGGCACCAGGAGACATGAAAGCCACAGTTCTCCTGTCAGCTCTCCCGCCAGCACCTGGCTCAGACTAGTACCAGCCAAAACACGGGAGTACCTGGGGAGTGCACGGGGTTGCAATGTGAACCTGAATGCTGCAACAGCTCTGTGCGTTATTTATTTTGGGGGGTTTATTTTGTAAAACTTTATGTATCCTTGCAGGTGTTCCATGTTCTCTGATGTTGGAAAGCCCTTGTGAAGACCTTGCTCTGTCTAGTCAGGGCAGAGAGGTACATTGTGCGAGGGAACATCATCTGCATCCAAGGTGGGAGTGTAATGCACAGTGAGATGCTGATTTTGGACACAGACTTGTAGGATATAAACCCACACCAGATGCTGACTCCTTTCAAGTTGGAAAAACACGGATGAACCCCAGAAATAGTTTGCTTGGTCTTTGCAGTTAAGCACTGGAAGCACAGGATGGGCACAGCCGAGATGGGCACAGTGGTACCTACAGCCCCAACGGGGACTGGCGCTGATTTAAGCAGGGCATTTGTTCTGGCTTGCACGGCCAGAGCTCAGAGTTTGAGCTTTTATGATCACAATAATCAGGTTGCCTTGCCTGGACCCTGATTAGTACACAGCTTGGCAGAATGTATTGCATCCACTGATCCCCGCTCGTGCTTTTGTTTGACAGAGAAGAGGACAAAAGTAGTTGTAGCCAGCTGCTGGCGGGCAGTAGCCATGCGCCCCATCTTCTGCTGTGGGCAGCCCTGGCGGTGCAGGGGGTGCCCTGAAGGAGCCTTGGCCCGGAGAGCTCTCCCCGGGCACACTGAAATAGGTGCTGGGGGAAGCTGCCTGCGGCTGGCTAATGAACATTGCAGCGTATATTCGAAATGAGCCCACAGTGATGGAGTTAGATGGCAGCTCTGCCAGCGCGGGGCTCTGCCCGTGTCCGTAACGGGGTACCATCGTTTTTTGTGCCTTTCCACACGGAGCTCCCCGAGGCAGGCGGGCGGGGGCCGGCGCTGGGGCTCCCCCCGGGGGTGCTGCAGGGTGTGGGGCACGGTGTCCCGGCCGTGTGCGGCACCGAGCGAGCTCCCTCGGCCGGGGCTGCGCTCCGCAGCCCGCTGTCACTCGCCGCTCCCCGGGCCCGCTGGCGGGCGGCTCGGCGGCCGTAGCTCCCGGGCAGCCGCTCCTCCTCCCCGCAGCGGTGCCGTGCCGTGCCGTGCCGTGCCGTGAGGGGCGGAGGATGAGGAGGGCGAGGNGAGCGGCGGCCCCCGCCTCCCCCCGCCCCAGCGCCTTAAATGCCTCGGCCGCGGCGGCAACAAAGGCGGGCGGCGGCTGTGAGTGAGGGGCCGGCTGAGGGTCGGCGAGACCGGGCTGGCGGTGAGTGACTGAGGGTCGGTGGCGAGGGAGGGGCTGAGGGGCAGCGGGGCCGGGCTGGCGGTGAATGAGCCACCGGGGGTGGGCGGAGGGCGAGGGCTGAGGGACCGCAGGTGCCGCGGGAGGACGGGACGGGCCGTGCCGAGCCCCGCCCGGGCCGGTCCCGCCGCCCTCGGGGGTCTCCGCTCCGGCGTGAGGCGGCCCCCGGCTGTCAGTGGGCTCCGCTGGGCAGCGTGGGGCGGACAACGCCAGCTCCGCTGCGGCGTAACTTTTGTTAATTCTAATTGTTTATGTTTTTAACCTCATCAGTATCAATTTCTAAGAGCGGCAGATGTGTATGGCGGCGGCTTTCCGGGCTGCCTGTCCCCCTGCTCCTACTGCTCTCCGCGCTCGCCGGGGCTTTGGCAGCACCAAAGTCCGCGCTGGCTGCGGAGCCCGCCCGGTGGCGGCACCGCGGGAGAGAGCATGGGCGGGGGATGAGGCAGACCCCGGCCCCTGCCTGCCTCCGCTCTGTGCTCACCCTCGCCTGAATCTGACAGATCCCTGCTGGCCTGGGTCAGCCCGCAGGGACCCGCGAGTCGTAGCAGGGGATTTACTCCGTGAGTAATTTTAGAAGTAGCTGCATTCGTCTCTACTAGCGCACAGCAGGTCAGGCTGCAGAGAGAATAAATAATGTGTAGCGTGGTTTTTGTGCTGCCGTGTAGTAGTCTTTCAGGGCAAATCTCTGTTCCTGCATTTATGAGCCCCCGGTGAATCACGGCAGTGGATGGGGAGCAGGGGGTGAAGGAGTGGGAACTGCTGCTGCTTTGTGCTGTTTCCATGTCTGCTTGCTGCAACTGGATCTAATCACTGACAGTGTCAAAACAGAAATATCTGCAAGGGGAAAGGTGCCATGGCAGAGCAGCTGGATGTAGCAGGAGACTTTCTTGGCTGTGAGGGAGTGAGAAACCAGAGCTGCCTATTAATGTGTGAGGAATGAGTCTAACTCTCTCTGCGTGACTCTTCCTTTAGTGGCACACTCACAGGACTGCACTTGCCTAAAGACTGGTAGCTAACCTGGAATACTTTTTCTGAGCTAGGATAACTTTAAATACATGTGGGTGCTGTGCTGCAAGGCTGCATCATCCTCCTGCTCTCAGACGGGAGTCAGTGGAAGGAGACCCCAGCAGAATGGGGTAAGTGCACATAAGGTGTGTTACTGAGGGGGAAAGGGACAGCTTTCTGCCCTCAGCTCTTGCTGCAAAAACTGAGTATTGTACTGACCTTGGTTGTGCATCATGGAAAGCTCTCCTCAACTCCTGGTGTGGAGGACAAAATACAAACACTCATCCCGTGGGTTTCATCACAGTGTCTTGGGTCACTGTGTCAGGGAGGGTTTAGGTGGAGCTCCAAATGCCTGAGGAGCTCATAGAGATATGAGTGATGCTAAACCTTCCCCAGGAGGAAGAATATTAGCAGGAAAAATCTTCCCCGAAAGGCCCCTGGGACAGAGGCCAAGAGTGTCTAATGAGGCAGACTTTTCCTGTTAGCTGCAGTCCTTGATGTGGGAGGGTGAGGGCCTGGGGGGCTGGAGTGAGGATGTGGGGATCTCAGAGGGCAGGCAGCCCATCACCAGGTCTGCTCTGCTCTGGGCAGCTGATCACCTCACCTTGGCATAAACCTTGGCATCACCTCATCTGGAGGTGATGCAGCTGCTGAGTCGAGGCAAATCATCTGTTTCCTTCTGGCTCAGCAAATGAATTGGTTTGGTGATGGTGCTGTAGGGATGAGCAGCTCTGTAGTGCCAAGGTGTGTGCTCTGTCGGTGTTGGGGACAGGACAGCCCTGCAAGGCTGCAGCTTGGCTCCAGATAAACCTATCCACTGCTTTTCTTCTCTCACTTAATGCTTGCTTCTCTTGGGTGAGCTAAATACAGTTGAAGGAGCTGTGTTGTGTGGGTTTAGTGGAAACATTGTGGGGTCCTCTGCCAAAATGTGTGCCTCTGGCAAAAGTGGTGTGGCCTGAAAATAGAGATAGGCACATTAGTGACCCGCCACATTATCACTGGAGCTGCAGTGCTCAGCTGGGTGTGTATGTCTCTCCTGCTGGCAGCAAATGTGAGGTTAGGTTTCAGAAAAGAGGAATATCTGATCATATCTACTTAATTCCTGGACACAAAGATATTTTTGGATGTGGCTTTGAGCAGGCTGCCCACTCTGGTGGCTGCTGTTTGTGTGCTCTGTGACTTGGTTAAAACCAAAGAGTGGGAATGCAGGTGTGTCATTGTTCCCAGAGACCTAGTTTTTTAGGGACAAAATAGGTAAGTACTTAAACCTTGTTTTGCAGTGACTGGTGGCAGAGTCATCTCCTGCAGGAGCTGGGAATACGTGAGAATTAGAGGTGCCAGTGTGAGGTGGGAAGGGATGGTCTAACAAAGGGCAGAGCAGATGCAGCCAGTAATGTTCTGTATCTGAACTGTCCTTGAGACAGCGGTGCAAGAGAAGCTGCTGCAGGAGCAGATCCCTCTGCATTCAGAAGTTTATGTCCTGTGGCTCTGTCAGAGGACAGGCAGGTGCTGAAGGGCAGCCCTGTGCCCAGGGCTGTGTCCCCAACAGCCACACAGAAACCTCAGCCACAGCACCTGGGCAGCACAGGCTCACCCAGCTCCTGTCCTGCTCCGGGCTGGAGGAACGAGGGGATGGTAATGGATCAGGTTGTGTTGCCCCTTGCTCTCAGATTTACTGATGTGGAGGAGATGATTCAACTCAAGTTCTTTGACTGCCAGTGCTTCTCCTCACACCCTTTCTCTGTTGCACTGGCAGTTTCTGGAAGGGCAGAAATGATGCTGTAGTCGTGGTCCTCGTCCCTTTCCACTGGAGAGGTTCAATGGCGTGCACAGCCACCAGTGCAAATGTAATTTTCCTGTTCTCTACTCAACATTCATAAAGATCACTGTAAAAGGCCTGACAGAATTGTTTTGATGATCTTTTACAAAGTATCCAGACCTTTTTCAGAGCCTTCAGTTTTTGGAAGGGTGATGTAAATCACAATTCTGCAGAGGATTAGCAATCAGAGAGCATTATGAATCAGTCTGATACTTTGTCTTAGCCATAGCCCTTCTTAGAACGCTGACCTACATAATACAGCTTTCACTGTGACTGTTTCACCAAGGACAGGCTTTGCTTCCGAGTGTAAGGTGGCCCAGCGCTTGGACATATTTATGTTTGAAGAACATTCCTGGTGTCTTCAGATGTGCCTGAAGTCTGTGCTGCTTGACTGGGTAGCTTGTCAATGAAGTGTGAAATACAAGTGGTTCCTTTGAATGTTCTTTTAATTGTAATTGTGCTGATGAAAAACTAGAAGATGAAATGAGATGTTTTCTGTATGAAGTGCTCTTAGATGTCGAGCCAGCAGGGATCGTTGTTATCAGATCCTCTAATCACTTGTGTGATTAAAAACTTCGGAAAAACTTACATGTTTGAGCCACTTGCATGTAGGTAAAAATGAAGGTTTATTGCCTTTCTGAATGTGTGCTGCAGCTCAGCCTTTGGTGAGCTGTGAACCCAAAGCTTCTGTAAAATCCCTCCCTGTGGGTCACTGATGGCACTGAATGTGAATGCACATCTGCTTGTTCACTTGCAGATGAGTTTTCCTGCTGATTCCCAGAGCGAGGAGGTGAACGATGATAAAAAGGAGAGTCCGGAACCCTGACTGCAAAGCAGTGACTTGGCTGATTTAAGGCAGCACTTAAACCCATTTCTACCTGTCATTGTGATTCCAGCTCTGCAGGATAGATTCTTCGGTGTGAAGGATGCTAGGAAGCAATGAGAAATGCATGTACTGGTGTGCCTGTGCTTCCCAGCATGGGCCATGGTAAAGGTCCTTCCAGGTGGAGTGTGTGTACAGCAGCATGTTCACATGCAGATCTTGGGGATGGGATGTAATTTGGTTCCGTGGGTGTCCAGGAGCTCTCCTGTGAAACCAGAACAGAGGAGGTCTGCCCTGTGGATTTTGGTCTCAGCAGGTTCCAAGCGGTGCCTTTGCCTCACTTGGCTTTGCTGATCTCTCAGCAGCATTTGGGAGCTGCCTGGAGTGCTTGGCTTGGGATGGCTCTGAAATTAACAGCTCTGCCACCAGGTCATCTGATGGTCTTCAGTGTTTGCTTGTGGTGTGTTGCTCACAAGTTCCCACAACATCCATTCTCAGAGGTTGGTGTAGAAAGCTGCAGCACAGCATCTTGCAGTTTCTTTTTCTATAAATAGCTAAAATAAAAAGATCTGTTTGCAAGATCGGAAACATTGCACATAACCTCACCTTCAAACAAGAGGATGCTGAAGTGCAGGGAGGCCTCTGCTTTTCTACCTTGTCTGCTGTGGCCCAGACTCCTTTGCCTGGGAATGGTTTGTCTGTACAGGCAGAAGGGAGCTCTGTGCCAGACTGCGCTAGCGTTTCTCTGTGCTCCTGATGGGTGTTAGCTCTGGGAACTGGCAGCTACTGAAAATGAGCTGAGCAAAGCTGCTCCTGGTACCTCAGTGCTGCTGGGGAAGTGGAGAACCCGAATGCACCCAGCACAGGATGGCAGTCTGTCTGGCCGTACATCCCACACGGATCCCTGGGCACTGGCGGGCACACTTGTCTCAGAGCCCAGCTTGTGCCTGGGGCTCCTGGGGCTGGTGGAAACTGGAAACAAACTAATGCTCCCTTCTTAAATATTGCATCCATTCTGCTTACAGTGGCTGCAGCAGTTTGGATTTTCAGCTGTAAAATTCTGCAGAAAAATAAGTTGTTGACAGCAGTGATTAATTTTTTAATATGCATTGCAGCTTGCCCTTTGTGTCTTTGTAGTACAGCATTTGCTGATTAGGAAATCAGTGGAGTTCCAATCAACATGACTGCGTTCACTGGGTTTTCTGCCAATACCCTGTGTGTGCCAGCAGAGTCCCAACGGTGTGGGGAGAGTGTGGTGACCCTCACTGGGATGGAATGACAATAGAAAATGCCACGGCAGTTGTGCAGCAATGACAGCTTTCTAAAATGGATCTCCTGGGGACTAAAAGACATCTGTGGTCCTGGTTTCCCCCTGCTAATCTCAAGGACTTGCTTTTTACCTTGAAATAACATTTAACATATAACATCAGAGTAAAACTTCTTTGTTCTAAATTTGTTTGTAAGACAGAATCCTTAGGAAAGGCTGCAAGCAGAGCTCTGTTGCCTGAGCTGCACTCCTCTGAAGGCACAGAGCATCCCTAAAGCAATTAGTTTATATCTTAAATTAATAAATTAATAATAAACTTTTCAGAGAAGATGTCTTCATGCTCTGAGCTGCATTGCCTAGCAAGACTGAAAATCTGAGTGTGATCCTTTGTTAACTCAGTTGGTTTAATGTTTGTTTATTTATTTATTTATTTAATTATCTCCTTCCCTCACAGTTTAGTCCTTCCTAAATTCAAGATTTTACTTAGGTCCAGGGATGGATGGAGATCACTGTCTTAATTGTTGGTTATCCCTGTGACCTGTCTGTGGTCCTGCCATTCTTTGTGCTTGCAAGAGGTCTTAAAGAAATGAGAAATTTAGATGTACAATATTGTAATTGTTGGGCTAAAATCTCTCTGTTGGTTTCAGTGAGACCCCACCTGGAGGGCTGCACCCACCTGGTCTGGGGCCCCAGGACAGGAAGGACATTGGCCTCTTGGAGCAAGTCCACAAGAGGTCACCAGGATTATTAGAGGGATGGAGCACCTCTCCTGTGAGGACAGGCTGAGAGAATTGGGATTGTTCAGCCTGGAGAGGAGAAGGTGTCAGGGTGAGCTCATTGTGGCCTCCCAGTGCCTGAAGGGAGGCCACAGGAAAGGTGCTGGGGGACTTTTTACAGGAGCCTGGAGGGACAGGACAAGGAGAAATGGCTTTAAACTGACAAGGATTAAGTTTAGATTAGGTATTAGGAGAACTTCTTCCCTGCAGGGGTGGTGAGGCCTTGGAACAGATTGCCCAGGGATGGGACATCCACAGCTTCCCTGGGCAGTGTTCCATGCCAGGCTTGCATGGGGCTTGGAGCAGCCTGGCACAGTGGAAGGTGTCCTGCCCATGGCTGGGGGGTGGAACAAGATGATCTTTAAGGTCTCTTCTAAGCCAAAACATTTTACAATGATTCTATGATACTTTATGTTTTTTAGGTTGCTTACATTTTTACATAAATTTATATTTGTAACTTCTCCAGCTTGCTCTTCTCCAGCAGAGCTTCAGTGTAAACAATTGTCAGGCAGTTGGGTACTTTGTAAGTGAGGTCCATTAGCAGAAATGTAGCAAAGATGGAGAAGTTGTGTTCTGGCTCCTCTGGGCTGGTATTTCACGGGCAAGGCTGATGAATACTTCATCTATTTTGTGAGAGTCTGGAAGGTGCTGGATGGATTTTGCTCTCATCCAGATAATTGTGTCTGTGAACATGAAGCTTGTTTCTTATTAACAGCTGTTCTTGCAATCTTGAAATCCACTTTTCACAAATGCTTATGTCCATGAGAGTGTTGCTTTCTTGGGAAGATCATCAAAGAGTGACTGGTTGTGTCTTAACAAATTCCTTCCAGAGCTTGGCAACGTTTATTTTGTGAAGTCTGTAGCTGCCTAGGGAGCTGCCACGCACCTTTCTGAACAGAACCCATTGTGGAGGGAAACCTCCTCCCAGTAAGGGATGTGTTATCACTTGCCCCCAGTGAATGCTGCAGGGGCAGGATTCAGTTGGACAGGGATGGCATTCAGGGTGAAGGAATTGGGAACAGAGTTGAAATAGTCCCAAGGATGTGTTTTAGTATTGGAGGCAGGGGGATTCCCAAAGGCAAAAATGGAATTGGTAGAAATAAGTGTTGCTTGTGCCTGTGACATGAAAGGGCATTTTTAGAGATGTGGGAGTCCTCCGTCAGAGAGGAATGAAGAGCAGTGGCTGGAATGCCTTGTGTGATGGGTCAGTCAGACTCTGCTGATGGGACAAAGTGAGGGATCACTGGCATTTTTAGGTTCCTCAGATTTAAATGAATGTTTGTTTAAAGAACAGCTGTCTTGAATCCTGCAGACTGAGCAGCTGCCTGTGGATTGAATAGTATGAAGAGGTGCTGGAGCCTTGGTGCTGGGCAGTGGTTCCATGTGCTGTGTGCATGGAGCACTGCCAGGCTGCCTGCTTTGCCAGAGGGGTCTGAACAGAGCAGAAGGCTGGGGGAACTGTGTGGATGCAATGTAATTTTCTGTAGATTTTCACAGCAGTTGTTACCTGTGTCTTCTGTTTTATTCTTCTATAACATAGTGTAGGTGTGGAGTGGCAATTATTTTAGGTTCTGTGGATGTGGCTTAGCAAATTTAAATATGGTTAGAAGTGCGTTTTTAAAAACTGAGGTGGACTCCTTAAAGTGTGCACCTGGCGTAACAGTCAAATTAATTTTCAAGTGTGATATAGCTCCCCTCTTCCCTTTCCACTCTCAGTTTTGGAAACTTCTTACCACTTTATAAATCACTTTACAAAACACCCATCTCTGTCAGATGAGCTACATGTTCTAAGGTTAAGAAGTTTGCCTAGTTATTAGGGGAGTGCAGTTGGGTAACTATTTATTAGATATTCATGGATGAATTGTTTAATTAGGCAGATAATCATATGCTTGCAATCTACGGAGGAAAATTCCGAAGGTTAATTAAGGAATGGTTAGAAAATTTGATGTCAGAAATGGTGTTAAGTTTCAGCCCGGACCCACTTAATTAAAATAAGTTCATGCTGGAAGTGAATGGAAATGAAGGAAATTTAAGCTTACCATGACTGCAGATGTAGGAGTGTACCAAGGTCAGAGATGCATATTAACTCATACTTTTCAAATTAATTTCTGGCATTAATTTGTGTTGATTTTTTCCCATCTGTCTTCATGCAGACAACCCTCTGGAAGCCTCACTTATTTGAGGTATTGCAGAAATGCCTTTTTCCCCCCCGCTGTTCTTTTGCAACCTCTGAGCTGAGATTTTCTGGGTGAGGATGGCGAGTCAACCCCTGCAGGTGATGTTTCAGGTGTTTCTTGCTGCTGCTAGCGCTTCACATCTGTGAGGGCTCTCAGGCGTGAAGGTCACGTCCTGCCACACACGTGGGGTGGGAACCACGGACAGAAACAGCGTCAGTGTGGGGGTGGCTGTCCCCGAGGCTGCGGCAGGAGATGGGGGCGGCTCAGCCCCGCACAGCCGAGCCGCAGACCGCCCGTGTGCCGGAGCCCGTTCATCGCCGCGGCCGGGGCTGGGCGGGGGCTGGGCTTACAGAACCCGGTCGTTGCTGTCAGAACATCGCTGGTCTTCCTTCCCGCATTCTGCCCAATCTGTGGATTTCCCCCGGTTGCTGTAACTCCCTAATCTGGAGGGAAACAAACGTGTGGTGTGGTTAAACGTTACTCAGGGCTCCCAGTAGTGGGGGGAGCAGCTGTGAGCTAGTTACCAGCCCCCCACATTCCCCTGAGTGCTTGTGCTCTTCTTGGCCACTTGTGCTGGAGACTTCGGGCTGGTGGTGATGACTTTTGGAGAGCGTGGGCCACCATGGCTGCTTTAAACTCGCCTGCCAGGGTTTCAGTAACCACAGGCTGTGTTTGTGGCTTGCTTTTTTCCGTCACTTTTTCTGAAGTGAAAAACTCAGGCTGGGTGAGAAGGTGATCATACCCTGCTTCTCCTCATCTGAGATTGCCCCACAGGCATGTTTTAATGCCGTGTCTTACAGGCTTGAAGTTGTTTTAGAGCATTTCCTTTGCCCAAATACCTAGCTAGCCATATGCTCCAAGGAACCTTCTCATCCTTCCAGTACTGCTTCTTGTAGCCCCTTTCAGCTCCTGCCAGATTCCTAAGCAGCCATCTCCTAGACAGCTTTCAGTCTGTCTGGTCCTTGAGCATCTTCTAGCCCTCCCACATCCTTGGCTTTCTTTCTCTTAGGTTTCATGAAAACAAATTCTTGTGAAAAAAAAATCCAAAACCAAAAATACCATCGTGAAAACCCCTACCCACTCTCCAAATGTCCAAATACATTCTGCCTCTTTTCTCTGTAGTTGCACTTATTATTTTTCCCAAAACTGAATTTAGCTGTTGGTGTTAACAGTAGTTCTAATGAAATTTTTTATAGCCAGTTACCAGGAGACTATTAGCTTGTGTTTGTGTCAAAAAGTAGGTGTAATGGTTCAGAGCAGATGAGCTGCAAAAACTACCCCCTAAAAAAGGCCTGTGGAGAAGCTAATCTGGTGTTGCTCACTGGAGAAAGAGATTCTCTATCTCTGGTTTGGGGAGGAGGATCAAGGAAGTTCAGTTCATCTTGAGCAAGATGGGTTTGAAATGGAAATACTGGTCTTTGCAGTACCTGGGAAAAGCAGTGAGAAAGTTGGTAGTTGTGGGAAAAGGATCCTGCTGGGGTATTGCTGGGACGAGGCTGTGGCTGGGTGAGAGGTAGGATCAGCCATAACTTGCACAGGTCATCTTTCTCCATGGCCACGGTGTAGCTCCTGCTTGAGCTGTGGCTCTGGGGTTTGGCTGTGTCCCTGTTGCTGCATCATGTCCTGGAGATGTGTGGGAGACCAAGTCCTGCCTCACCTTGCCTTGCAACAGGTGGGTTTCTCTGTTCCTGGGAAGGAAGCCCAATAGCAGGGGATTTCCTCTTTTGGGTATTCTGATAATGTCCTGAGAACTGGTTCTCTGTTTCCCCGGGCCTGTGGCCAGCCTAGCAATCAGTAAGTGGATTTTCAATTCCTACACCTGTTTTGGGTAGCAGAGATTGAGGTCTGGCAGCAGTGATCGCATCAATCTCAGATCCCTGACTAAGGCACTGCCGAGTGCCTTTGCTGCTCTCTGTGTTCTTGGTTCCTGAGCCTCTCTGCTGCAGAAGGGATGGTTTGGGGTTTCTTGCTCCTCTGTGCTGCTGCTGAAGTTACAGTATTTGCACAGAGCCAGTTCCTCTGAGATAATGATCATTCTTCTGTTTAAGCACAAGCTGCCAGCTTACAGAATTAATTGCCGGTGGTCTGCAGTAGCCCTTGACTTGTCCTAGAATTTGCTTTAATAAGAGAGAGTAGATCTTTTATTAAAGTGGAAAGACTTCTGTATTTGCTCTGGAAATACATAAGGGGTTGCAAAGCCAGCCTCTCAGAAGGCAGGACAGCTTTTAAGTTCTACAGCCCAAATCTGACGGCTGTGTGCACCGCACATTCTGATTGCATGGTTCCACAGTTGCTGCTTGTCTTGATGATGCCTTGCTCATTGCTCGTAATCAATCTGTATTTGTGGTTGTTTGGTGGGGTTTTCATTTTCCTTTCTGCAGCTCTGAGGTTGTGCTTTACTTGTATACTTGAGCCCTGTCCCAAGGACAGAAACACAAGTTGTCCAGTAGGCTCCTCTGTGGTGCTGCTTGTAAATGTCTGAGCAGCTGCAGTTCATGGTGTGTTTGTGGGAAAGCAGCTCTGTAAATGGGGAGCTGAGGCACGCACAGGGTACTCAGCCACTTCTGGGTGCTCTTCTGGGAAACTTCCAGGAATTCTGGCTTCCTAATTTCTGATGTCCATGAAACGGAGTTCTGTGGCTGAGAGCTCAGCCCATGTGCAGACCTGATCATGGGTCTTGTACCTCTGCAAGGGTCTGGCAACAAGAGATGTGAGAAGTTTATTTTAAGGCTTGTTAGATTTCAAAGCAGCTGTAAAAGAAGCAAGGCAGGAATCACTTTTTTTTGTCAACTTTCCGAGACTGTATCTGGGTTTTGTGCCTTATTTACTACACCTTAAAAAAATCTGCTGGAAAGAAACCCACCCAGGTAGAACATTATTTCAGTGCTGTCATTCAGTGAGCACTTCTGCTGTGTGAAAGGAGTATGCTGTGACAAAATGAGGGGCAGGATTAGGTCTTTTGTGTGTGTGTGTTTTATGGATAGAGGAGAGGGCTGGGCTGTCCACCACACAGTCTCATCCTGCTTGAATCATCACCAGGCAGTGCTAATGAAACATTGTCCTCCCTGTGGAGCCTTGGTGGGGAGCACAGGCTGTGCAAACAGGATTTGTTGGCTGGTTGACACCAGGGGAACCATGGGCTCTGCCCATGACCCGAGAGCAGGTATTTACTCCAGTCATTGCTTCTCTTCAGGCTTGTTCCCAGCCTGCCTTCCAGTCCTTGTCCCAGTGGTCTTCAAGGGCCAGTCCTGGTCTGAAGCTCTTCAGTGTCTCATTCCACTTCTTGTCTGCAATGTTGTCTGGGTTTCACATCCCACTCCCCTGTGTCTGGTAGACCTGCTCCATCCTGGTTTCTTTATTCCTCACATCTTCTCATGTGGCTGATGTGACCAGAGGGTACTGCTGTCCCTGCCAGTGGTGCCACTGTTCGTGTCCCTGCCCCCCAGCCAGTGTCTGTGCCCTCCCAGCCATGCTGAGCCTCTGTGCTGTGGGGCCTGGGGGCATTCCTGGCTGGTGCTCTGCTCTGCAGAGGCTTTAATGATTTTCCATTTAACTGTGATTAACCTGACAGGCAGGGCTTTGCTTACTGCATTCTGGAAGAGTTGTGGTGGTAAGATTTCTATCTTTGGGATGAATCAGCATTAACAATTAAGCAATGAACAAATACCATTTCTTTTACACGGCAACAGACAGCAGGATGTTTTCCTCTGCCAAAGCATCCATCAGGCTGTTGGTTAAGCTGTAGCTGGTAAGGTGGGAAGGAGAAATAATTCCTCACTTATAGAAAAAAGATAAGTCATCAGTCTCCATCAGCTGCCAGTGGGAGGGATGCTGAGTGGCAGAGGAGGCTGTTGCCTCTTCCTGCTGGTCCCACAGTCTGGTGATTACTGGCTGTTAGTGCACAGACCTTTCACTCTGAAGCCTGGATGTTACTAGAGTGTATTAAATCCCTTCAGGCAGAAAAACTCACCTGGGCTGGTACTTAATTTACAGCACTCTCCAGGATCTTTCCATATAGATCCTCTTAGGAAGGAAGAAGAATTAATGATAAATTAATGAAAACCTTTAGATTGTTCAGAATTAGGGAGTAATTTTTTGCCCCTACATTACCTTGTTGTTTTTGAAGCTACTGTCTCTTTTAGTAATTATCTGCTTGTATTCTTGGTGGGGAAACTTGCTATTTAGAAATGTTGTGTTGATGAATTCCTCATACAGTGGTTTGAAGGAAAGGAGGCCTGCTCACTCTCGTGCTCACAGCTTTCAGAGCAAGTGCTGAGAATTCAAGCTCTGCCAAGGGACACTGCCCACCCTGCAGCTGGTGGCTTTCAGCACCCAGCATAGGCTGTGTGCACATCTGGAAGGTGCTGGGCTGAGCACATCTGGAAGGTGCTGGGCTGTTCGAGGTGCTCCTGAGCAGGCACTCTTGCCGTCCTGCTTTGCTGAGGGGCACGTGTCCCCTTGATCCTTTTGCCTCCCAGAGATGCTGGTCAGTATTTAGAGCATTTTGCCCTGTTAGCAGGAAGGAGTGGGTGGATGGCTGGGAAGCTCCTGTGGCCTCAGCCTGGCTGCTGTGCTTCCTCTTACAGCTCTGTGGCTGCCCAGGCTCTGCCACAGCAGAGGTTCCATTGCCTCTGGTGGCATCTCTGGGATCATTTTCCAGACATGTACAAGGGCAGACTTCAGCAGGGAGCAGGTAGCTGGGGTGGATTGTTGTATGTTTTTAAAACTGCTGCCCCTGAAGAAAAGCTGCCTGGCTGGACAACCAGTGTGCTGGCCTTGTTCAGTTGTCTGTGCTTCTCTGCATCCCTTTTATCTCCTGTTTGCATCATTTTTCTCACTTAAATGCACCCTTTCTGCAGGCCACAAAGGCTGGTGTGAACACAGCCTGCAGCAAGGGGAACCTGCTGAGCTTGCAGGCTGGGGACTTCCTAGCCTGGCATGTGGAAGTGCTGGGGCTCTGGCTCATCATTACTCATCCAGCCTTCCTGGACTGCCTTGCAGCTGTCCTGGGGGTCTGCCTGTGCAAATTTCCTCACTTGCTGCGATGGCTGACCTCTTGCTCAGTGAGGTGCTTCTCAAAGATGCAGCTATACCGAGGTACTGCTGCAGGCTGGCAGACACCACAAATGTTATTTTTCAGTCCAGCTGTTCCTGGTTTTTCCCTTTTGACCAAACCCTCAAGTATCATTCTAGTTTCACACTCTCTTACCTGGCAGGAAACTCTGCCAGCATTTGCTGGTGGGGTCTTAGTGCTTGAGGCAGGGCATTGGGTGCCAATGTCTCTTTGCATGGGCAGCACCCCTCTTTTTAATATCTTCCTCCTGTCTTGCTTTTTACCTCTCTTTTCCCCTGTCTTCCTCCTTTTCTTCATCACACAAAACATATAAAGCCTAAGCTTACCTTTTTCCCACTGCTTTGCCTCCCGTGCTGTGGTGTGCTGCTGTGGGTTAGGGTGCCTTGGGTGGTTCAAGCTGGCAGTAATTTGGGATATGGACATATTGGGACCTCTTACTAAGCTGTGAGTGCTTGGGCTCCTTACTGAGAGCAGAAAGCTGAGCTGCTGGGCTCGAGGTGGAGCATATGCCAGGCTGTGCACACACACTGGAAACTTGCCCAGGGCAGGATAATTACGGGAGGCAGTGTTTCCTCAAGCGGACTGTGTGCTCTTGCTTGCTAAACAGTCTTGTGATTAATATCTTATTTAAGAGGATTTTAGGACATGTGCTGCAGTTACACTGAGTTTCTTTTAGAAGTAGGGGAGAGGTTAGAAATACAAACTCTGTAAAGGCTCTTTTGTGTTTCCAACAAGGGTCACCAGGTGATTGCAGTGCATCACAGCTCTGTTGTGTCAGAGTAGGCAGTAGGTTTTGCTATGGATGGTTCAGTGGGAGAGGGATCCTTGAAGGGCTTTGTACATGTTTTTGTACAGGCTGCATTCTTAAGATCTCCTTAGGGACCTGTAGTTCTAGCACTAAGGGTGAGCTCTTCTGCCCTGATGTCAGCATTACCCAGCTAGCCCTGGCTCCTGGCATTAGACTCTGGTGAATTCTGCAGCCAGCAGATGTTCACCAGCAGATTTTGCCTTCAAAACAAGGCTCTTGTGGTATTTTACTGAAGTAATGCTGCAAGGTGTCAGCAGCTCGATTGTTGGCCTTATCCAGGACACACAGTGGAGACACGGCACTATCTGCATATGCTCTGGGTGTTTCTGTGCCACTGCTGATTTGCTGTGTGGTCTTGGCTGGTGGTGTCTCCTGTCCAGTGCTTTCTGATCAGTCTGATGTGGCTGTCTAACATCTTTACCCTAATTTCTTTCCTAGGCTAGAGAACTGAATTAAAAGGGACATGGGAGCATGAAGAATTGCATGGAGAGTACAGATGTGCTGCCTGTGGTGGCATCTCCTACAGCTCTTACCTGGCAATCTCCTGCTGCCTGGAAGGGATTGACAGGAACCTCTGTGGACAGCAAAGGAACCTGGAGATGAAGGTGATGACCATGGCTCTTCCTCTTTTTTTTCCCCTGCCCCTTTTTTCACTTGCATGTGTCTGCAGCAAGAGCAGGGCTGCTGTCAGTGTGACAAGGACACATACATTGAGGCACTGCTGTTTGCACTGAGGCTGTCTCGAGTTATGTGCAGAGTTGGGAGGATAGTAAAGAAAACATGGAGGGTTCCCTGATACTCCCTTAGCAACTATCCTATATTTCTCTTTTAAAGCAAAATAAAATGTTTATTCTGCTTTTTGTGTGAGCCCCTGTAGAAGCTGACATGTATTGGTTGTGTGCCAGAGATAAGAGTCTGATATCCAGTGTTTATTCTGATCTGCATAAAATGAATATGAGATGTGTACTGGGGCTCGTTTTGGTAAAGCTTTCTATAGAAACCCTTTGGGGACATTGCCTTTGGCTCTAGGTTAGAGTAATTAGCTGCCTACTTACACAGCTGACCTCTGCTGATCATGCCTGAAGTGCTTCTGTTGGTGGTGCCACTACTCTTCCTATCCTATCACTTCCCCACTGGCATCCTGCCCCTTATTGCAGCACTGCAATCCTTTGGCTGCTGCCCTCAAGGATGATGAGTGTCATGTGAGCTGTGGCAGTGACTATGGCTGATGCTGAGACCTCCCTTTTTCTCTTGTGCATGGAAAGCTAACTTGCTAGGAAGCACTTTAGAGGCAACTGCAAATGTAAGTATTGAGTTCATGCCTCTTTTCGTGTGTGAAGGAGGTTTGGGAGGACCTCATTGAATAGCTGCTTCTCTAAATATTTAACTTGCTGGCATCAAGAGTGCCAGCTGTTCCTCCCTACTTCCTCTTCTGCTGGAAAAATGCTAATGTCCTCTCCTCCACTTAAAACCTGATCTTGAATATGGAAAATGCACCACCCTTTCTTACTTTTGGCCTGAGCAACACTTCTCTCTCCCAGTGTTGGGTTACCTTTAGCATTGCAAACTGTAACACTTGGACAAGGGTGGTGGAGTTCCGGCAGCCTGCAGGCCTAGGGTCTGTTGGACTTCTAACCCCAAAGAAGGCAGAGAGCAACCAAAATCTGCACAGAGTCAAGACAGAGCACTATGGAGCCTGGGGAGCTGTGGCAGGAGTGGGAATGCTCTGCTCAAGGTAGGTGAGTGGAAAACAAAAAGCATAACCCATTGCCTTGGACATCTCTGGCAGCTGCTCTTTCCACGGGGAAAGAAGAAAACTAAGCTGGAGACAGCTTGATTTCTGGTTAGGTGGGATTGGGGTGGAGAATAAAGGATTAAAGACGGAGGTCAGCCAATCCTCCACTGCAAAACTTCTTGTTTTGGTTGTTGTACAGAAACAAAGAGGTTTTTAGTTCTGTTTTTCTTGTTCCTCTGTGGAAGCCCTCTGCTCGCTGGACAAAGATGTGACTTGGGGTGTGATGCTGGGTGAGCTGGTGAGGTGGCTGGATCTCGTGGACATGGGAGCCATCCTCTCTGGGGAGGGCACATCACGTGCAAGTGCAAGGCACAGATAGGCAGCAGGGACTGGGGCTGCTGGCCTTGATTTGGTGCCTGCTTTGGGACAGCTGAAACCCAAGGCCAAGGTCAGATACACTTTTTGTGTGGGAGATACTCCTTCTCTTAATGAGCATTAGTAGCACTGAAGAGTCACCTTCTGTTTGTGCCAGAACAAAATCTTGAGCCCCTTTTGAAATGCTCAGAAGTCTTCCTTGTCGAACAGTGAAACCCAGCCCTCTGTTACTAAGTCTGCTTTCAGATTCAGACTGGTTAGGCCTGGCTTGCAAAATGGCAAGGCTGCTGGAGGAGATGGATATTTGAAAACCAGCAAAGTGATGTATTTGGTCTGTAAAATCTGTATCTCGGCACATCCTCTTCTCAGAAGTTACATTGTTTTCTATGTTAACATCTGGAAAAGGGACTTTTCTCTGAAACAGGGAAGTAAAACAAAAAATAGGCACCCTTCATGCCCCAGTGTTCCCTGTGGCTGTGTGGGAGGCTCTGACCCCCTCCTGCTTTAGAAAGGGGCAGAACCTGCCTGTTGGAGCAGAGGGTTTGTTGTCTGTTGGGCACAGGAGATAGGCAGAGGAGAGGATAGGGATGTGCTTCAGTGTGTTGTGTCCAGGTTTAGGAGTGGTTTCCCAAGGTGGGTGTCCAAGCAAGTGGACACCAGCAGCAAAGCCATTGACCATGTACTGAAATAGTTTCCCTTCAGGATAATGGGATAATGCACATGGAATGGTTTTGTGTAGGATTACGAGCGCAATTAATTCTACTTGTGCTGAAGTGCAGTGTGAACCCATCTGCTTGTTTGGGCTGCAGTTTTGTGTGTGCTTTAGAGTCCCACCAGTGCTGCCAGCTCTGTCAGGGGCTGGGTGTTGGTGTATGTGGCTCTGTGACCTCTCTCCATGCTGGTGGCCATTCTGTTTCTGTGTACTCGTGACTCCCCTCTCTGAGGTCTGTGCTGTGGCAGGTGACACTCATCTCAGACACTGCTTTGCACTTTAAGCATTTTGTGGGACTTGTGCACAAGCTCTGAAATGCCTGGGTGAGCAGGGCTCTGTGAGCCCAGAACAGGCACTGCATGCAGTGGATCTGGGAGAGATGGGGGAAAAGCTGACCAAAACTGAAGATAAAGGAAGGACTTCCAGGTAGGAAGGTTGATGGAGGGTGGAGGGAGAGCTGGTGGTAGGATCTCCCCAAGGCAGGAAGGCAGCTTCCTGCTGCTGCACTGTGGGGAACGGCCACAGAAATTAGGGCGTCCCCTTGTGCTGTGCGTGTGCTGGGAAGGATGTGTGGGGCCTTAGGGGAAGATTTCCCAGGAGGACGAGGAGGCTCCTGGAGATGCAGACACAGTAGGAAAGCGCCCAGTTCCTCGTGGGTAGCACCTCCAGCCTCCCTGCCCTGCTCCACGCAGCACTGTGCGTCCCTGGGCTTTGAACACGGCTCTTGCGCGAACCACCCTGGCTGGGGATGGGTGCTCAGCACCAGCGCTGCTGCTCTTACGGGGTCGGGCAGAGAGCGGAGCCCGGGGCTGCTGCTCCTATGGGGTCGGGCAGAGAGCGGAGCCCGGGGCTGCTGCTCTTACGGGGTCGGGCAGAGAGCGGAGCCCGGGGCTGCTGCTCCTATGGGGTCGGGCAGAGAGCGGAGCCCGGGGCTGCTGCTCCTATGGGGTCGGGCAGAGCGGAGCCCGGGGCTGCTGCTCCTATGGGGTCGGGCAGAGAGCGGAGCCCGGGGCTGCTGCTCCTATGGGGTCGGGCAGAGAGCGGAGCCCGGGGCTGCTGCTCCTATGGGGTCGGGCAGAGCAGAGCCCGGGGCTTTCATCTGCCCTGGCAGCAGCAGCCGCGCCGTGACCACGTCGAAGGCACTGGGGGAGCCGGCGCCTCCAGACGGGTGTGTGGGGAATTTCTGCTCTGCTCCCCTGCTCCAACGCAAATGATTTCTTACCTCGTAGGGCCATAATCTGCCGAGATCTCTGAAAGAGGTCTGATGTTCAGTCAGCTTTTAAAGACCTCCTAAAAATGGCATGGGAGGTTTGCTGCAAGTTTCTGAATCACCGGTGCTTCCCCTGTTTGAGATGCCTCCAGATAATGCTGTGCAGAGATCCCGACAAGATAAAGAACCTGTGAACTAGGGCTGGCTTACAATTTTTAGCCTTTTACTTCGGGGAAAGTACCCTTAAATTGCTGTTCTAGCAGACTTCAGAAAATATTCATCAGGCTGATGCATTTTAACTACTGATTTCTATATTTGTTACTTTGGAGTGAGGAAGAAAAATTCAGAGCTAAAGCCATGTGAAAGTAATTTCCCTTGACAACATACAACTCTGGCCTATATGCATGTTGGACTTATGAAAAAAGCTTTTATTTCTGAAATGTCACTGTATTATGAATGCATTATTTCTTAACTCAAAAATAGATGAGGCTGTGTATGTAAATATGTAAGTACATGTATTTGTTATGAGTCCAAGACAGAATACATGTTTCAATGGAACAGAACCACTTTAGCTGAATTGGCCTGATTCTTCAAAAATAATTAGAAAAAAGCCCCAAACCCAAAAACCACAGAGACCAGTGAAAGGCAAATTAAAAATCCTAAATTAGTTTAAGACAGCTTTGCTGGGCTGCTCTGCTCTTTTTCTTTGCTTTAATATTAAAGTGCTGTGGCTCTTCCTACATGAGAGGAGTTATTCTAACCAGCATACCCAGGGCTTGAGGATTCTCTGCCAGTTTAGCCTCAGGGGATACTGGTATGACAGCATGAGGAGGGAAGAATAATTGTGTGGCTCTTTTCAGGAGATAACCAGGACTTTTTACCTTCAGATGCTTGTGCAAGCTTAAAACACGGTATGGTAGCAGCCAAGTTCCCATCCTGTTAATCTGGAGGGGAGTTTGTGGGGAGGAGGGTGAGATATATTGCTGTTAAGGATCCTTTCAGCAGGAAAAGGAAGGAAAGGGAAGACGGAGGGTCACCTAGGATCAGTTCCTGTGAGACCATAATGGCATGGTAGGCAGATTTGTTTAAATAAAAGGAATGAGTAACTTATGACCTAAAACCTGGTCTGAGCCAGATCAAAAGTCAGCCTTGTTTAATGTTCAGTGAACTTTAAGCCCAGTGCTTTTCCACTTTGAGCTTGGATTGGATGTTGAACAGCAAGAAGAAATGGCCTTTTGCTAGAGGTGGCATCAGATCCGCTCCTAGTCTGGAACACCGTGGGATGTTGTGGCACTGAGTGAGATCACTGCTGTTGGAAACACCCACAGCTCTTGCTCTAAAGCAGTTAGGCGTGGTGTCCCCCCAGGGTGTCCTGGCAGTCACCCCAGCAGCTGGCAGTCTCCACCAGCACATGGAACACCTCTGCTGGATTTCTGCAGGCCCCTTGTCTGCTCAGGGGCGCATCCATTCCAGGCATGACAGATGCCTGACTTCTGTGTCTGGGGAGAGTTCCCTTTGTGAAGGAGGAAGTCTGGTGTCTTTTTGGCTGGGTGGCACTGAGTGGCCAGAAGGAGCTGTGTGTGCTTGGGAGCAGGAGTCCAATCCTTGGCAATAACATCCTCCTCCCATTCCTCCGTGTATCATCCTTCCTCTTGTATCACATCCATCCTTCCAGCAAAGGGCTGGCTGCTTGTAGGAGAAGATGAGGACCTTTCATTGCTCTGAGAGGCTCAGAGAGCTTTTTTAAGTCTTACAGCCTCTTTCTAAGACTGCAGAAACGTGTTGTACTAAAGGCAGTATGAGAGCCAGTGTTTAATGGAGGAAATACAAAAAACGTCTGGTGCCTCCTCCACTGCTTTAGAGAGTAACTTCTGTTTTTGTTGGAATTATGTGTCTAGAGCTCACAAAGCCCCATGTACATGAAATGTCTTAAACACCAGAGGACAGAAAGCTGCCTGCTTCAAGGAGTGGGGCTGTAGTTCAGATCCATGATGGATCCATCCACTTGTCATCTGCAAGCTCTGCTGCCAGACTTGGTTCTGAAGTGCTGACTGCAGAAGTGAGTGATGTGTTTGGGGGTAGGAGCTGGGTAGTGCTTTCCAGGCTTTACACCTGGTTTTCTGATGGTGAAGAAAGCAGGCTCAAAACACTGGGAGGAGGTGATAAAAAACATTAAAGGGGCCTTTATTGCCTTCTTGGCCTCTCAGAAGCCCAGTAAGCTTTACATGTGTTTCAGGCATGGTGTTTTCCTCCCTTCAGCAACTATGTAGATTTGTAGTTTTTCAGATCAATTTGTGCCATGCCCATAGCAACATTGATCTATCACTGGGATGCTGTCAGGGTGTGGAAGTGGGGAAGAAAAAGGGAATTCTTTGGCTGTGATGTACATGGCACCATGGAGCTGCCAGATGGGTGGTGTGCTCTGTTTGGGAGCTTACAGCTGGAGGTGGTGCTAGGCTTTGCCAGTGCTCCATCCCACCAAAGAATGGGCATTGCACATCAGAGAGGCACCTGTTTGTTCCTGCCAAGTGTTCTCCATGCTGGATCCTTAAGCAGAGGACATAATCTTGGGTTTGGGTAGGAGGTACTGCTGAACCTGCTTTTCTTTCCTAAGCATCTGAGACGATGCTGAGGGAAGAAACTAGCAAGGAGGTTTCAAATGCAGGCATTCTGAGTAAGGTTGCGTTAGTGTTTTCTGTTCTAAATACATACATGAAACTTTGAGGGTGGAGGAGTGTCTTAAGCTCTTTAAGTGTCTTTGATTATGTCTAGGCACCTAGTTTTGTGCAATACATTTATGATTTATAAAATTGAATTGTATTTAGGCAAGGTTGCTTCCCTGGCAATATTTTTGTGGGCATACTGACAGTAGATATATTTGAAATACTGATACAAGGGCACAGTGTTCCCAGAAAAATGTGTTTGAAAAACAGGGCAGTACTTGCTCTTACTGAAGTTCAGCCATGCCAAGAGCTCCCTGTGTGAGTATGTGACTTGATGTGCTTTGGCAAAAGATATTTGACATCTGCTACTGCAGATATTCTGACTTGAGAACCTGGCTGCTGCTTCAGCAGTGAAGGATATCCAGGATCTTGGGGAACACTGGTTCCTGTGTATCTGCTGCCTTGGCTGCTCTGCTGCAGCCTGACACTGAGCTTGGATCTGGCCTTTCTCAACAACTTGTGTTGAGTTATAGCTGGCTCTCCTCTGGTTGTTTCACTCTCAGTGGAAATGGTGATGTGTGCTAGAAGTGATATCAATTAAGCTTTCCTATTGCTGCGGTTATGGAGACCAAAACCAAGTGGTTTTGATTTGTGGAAAAACAACTGATTATTGTAGTACAGTTTTATTTCCTGCTTCCTTTCTTATCAGAGACAAAATGATTAACTCTAATTTTGAAGTTTCCATTTGTCCTCCATGTGTCAACTTCCTTGCATAGAAAGGAGCTACTTTGATTTTTTTGCTGGATAAATAATTGAACTGCTTGATAAATGAACGTTTTTACAATTTCTCTGGTAGTTATTTCCTTTGCTGGGTTGTAGTGGGTGTCCTTTCTAATGCTCTCTTAGTTGCCATTAGGACCTGCCTTTTTTTCAGAACCTGATACTTTTTGATAAGCAGTCTTCACACCTGTATGTGTCTTCGCATTATAAAACACGGATTTCTTAGTGAAAATCAATTTATTTTAAATGTAACACAGGAAGTGTTTTGCTTAGCATAGAGTAGTTTGAGTAGGGCTTGTCCCAAGTCAAAACTGACACTTTGCTTCTTTCTTCCAGTGAAGTTGTTGTGGTAGAACACTGCTGTTTGAGTGTCAGCCCTGCCATCCCCAACAGGGGATGAACTCTGGGTATGTAGAGAAAAATAAGTCTTGGTAATGCTGTTGGACTGAAAACCAGCATTGGTAGATCCAGACTTGTGCAAGTTTATTGGACTTAGTGAAAGACTAGGTCTTAGGTTAAATTGAATTGGAGTGTTCTTTGAGCAGTTGTGAAGAGTTACTGCATTGTCCTCGAGACACAAGGACGTTGTCCCCACCTGAAAAGGGCTGGTGTCAGACATACAGTTCTGAAGGGTTGTGTCTCTGCCGCTGGCACACTGGAATTTTATTGTCCTGGGGCCACGGAACACCAATTACATGTCTTGGCACGCAGCGATATTTGCAGAGGCGTTAAAGTGTTGACCTGCCACACACTGTTAATTTAAAATAAAGAAGCATCCCCCATTCATTCTGAAGGATAAACAGAGGAACACATGCTTGGGGGAGAGTGATTGGAAGGTGTAATGTTCCATGTAAAGTAAACACTCACAACTGAGTGATCGCATCCTGGTCTTCGAAGCTGGGCAGGGTAGGGGGGTTTTTGCTGTTGGATTCAGTGTGGGAATGGCTGTGATAAAGCTGCCTAATGATTAAATCCTCACTTGTAAAGCCCAGGCTCTGGGTATGGAAGAAAAAGCAGAATTTTCAGGAGTTGGTGCTGTTCATGCATGTACTTTTCTTCAGTTGAAGGTGAAACTGGCAGTTTTAGAAATGGAAAAGGTTTGTTACTAAGAGGGGTCTCCCAGTATCTTGCTGAGTGAGACCCCCAGGGGCGTGGAAATGCCCATCAGGAAATGGCTTCTGTGTTGAGCTGCACTGAGAACTGCCCTGGTGGCTGCCTGGCAGGCTGCATCCATGTGGGAGCATGCTGCAGGAGAGCAGAGCTGGCCTGGGCCGTGCAGGTGGGGGTCTCTTTCCTGTCCATTGCTGTTAACGAGGAATATTCAGCAGGTGTCTGTCTGCCTGTGGGCTAGGAAGGGATTTTTTTTTTTAAGGGAGAAGTGCTGGTCCCACCAGCTGAGGGCTTGGTCCTGTTATGGGGTTCATGAACATGCTGTCCCTCTGGACAAGTAACCCACCAAAGAGGATGCTAGGCATGGTCCACTACATTCACTCTTTATTTGGCTCAATATATTTCATAACTGGAATCCATATTATGAGCCACTAAAAGCGCCCTCTATAGCAAGACCAAAATGTAAACCTTTAATTAGATGAAGTGCTGATAAATCTGATATCCTGGATTTATGTGGCATCCTGTGACTCAGACAGCAGTTTTAACTTATTATTATTATTTAGAATATTTTAATGGTAAAACTCAAACACATGTGTACCATGGTTACGGTACTAGATCCGTATAAAATACTTACTTTATAATTATTATATGTAAAAAAGCTGCTGCCTTTTAATGAGGGCTGAAGGGGAGGCAGAGTGCTGCTAGGCACAGCCACCCTCCAAAACCAACATGGCACGTAGAAAAAAGCAGGAATAAAGGGCTGACACAGTCAGAAATAAAGGCTTCTGACTTACATTAAATCTCAATGTTTGTTGACATGTAAAACCAAAATGAAACACATGCTTAAACTTTCCCCTGTGCCTCCCCCCAGAATCTGCCTCTCCTGTTCTCCTGGGAAGATTTTTTTTCAGCCGTGACAACAGCATATTTTCACTGGCACATGCAGAAATTTTTAGTGCAGGCATTAAAAATAACGGATGATTCCTTTCATTACAAGTGACCTGTGTGGCTCCTTAATGTACCACCTAAAATCTAACCAGGTTTCTTATGCAAAGTGCTTTTTTTTCCCCTCATTCTCCCCTTTCTGTTTTGTTCTGTTTGGTGGCATTGGAAACAGCTAAATGTATGGCTCAACAGATGTTTTATTTTCACAGCACAGTGATATTCTGGAAAGAAACCAAGAACTGCTAGAATCAAGCCTTCCCTGCTTATATATTTACAAAATCATGATACACACAATTGAATTAACAGGCTGGCCTAAATAAGATATCAGATCTGAGACTTGGCTCCAGAGGGACAGACCTTTACCTTGGAAAATGTTTTATCACCTTTCATCTGGTATATCCAGCATGTGGGAAGTATTTCTTCATTTGCAAAATGGCATGAGCATAGGTCGTTTATTACTATTAAGGGTTTTGACAAATATTTTTTCTTAGGACAGGAATAGATTTTAAGAGCAGATACAGTTCTGAGGTTACTTTTTGAATCCAAATTTTTCCCATTTTAGGTTTCCTTGAGTATGTTATTTTGAACAGAAGAATTCCTGCCCTACATTTTCATATCTTTCCTCTTTTCCACTCACATGGGAACTCATTCACCCTCTGGTACCAGCCACTGCTCTTTTCAGAGATTCTTTACAGGGTGTTGGGTGAAGGAAAGGGTTAGTATTGAGAATGTACCCAAAAAAGAATAGAAAGGTATAGTTAAGTATAAATTGTTCATATAGGGCAGCATAAAAACATTCAAAAATACACCAGCAAGAATTGGGAACAAAGCTTTCCTAATTTGTGAGTAGGCACAGCAAAATGGAAATGCATAAATGAAGGAAATCTGGAAAGAAATGTAAA
>VXBN01007474.1:469899-528222 GCA_013397395.1 Sinosuthora webbiana | reverse complement strand
AAAAAAAAAAAAAGATTGAGGAACAACTTGCTAAAGTAAAAAGCTTTTGTGCGTCCATCAGAGAGCAGAAAAATGCAGCTGAATGGTGCTGATGGATGAATGGCAGCACCAAGGAGAGGTGTGGTAGGCCAGGTGGATGTGATTCCTGCATATCCTGTTATTCCCAGGGGTTATAGATCTCAAGTCATCATTTAAATTAAAATAAAGGTGTTACTTGACATGGTTGTGCTTCAGAGGGATTCTGGCAGGATCCATTGCTTCAGACATAATAAAAATAACACCTGTAGCATTTGTAAGAACTAATGAAGAAGTCTCATGCTGTGTTTGCAGAAGGGTCACATTTCAAATCTATCTGTGTATTTCCCCTTCTCTCATTTACAGAAGGTCGTGAACATGGAGAGAGGGAGACCTTGAATTTTCAAGGTTTTGGTGAGACTGCTCCCCAGGAGCCTCAGCAAAAGCCACCCCAAACTGTCCTGGCATGAGACGGGTGGATTAGTGGCTTCCTAGCAGGTAGGAAAGCAAGGGGTCAGGTTTCACATCATCACAGAAGTCCCTCAGGGATTTTCTGGGACCCCCACTCTTGAATACTGATAAGGGATCTGCAGAGGCTGAGTTCTGAGCTGGCTGTCTCTGTCACCAGAGGGACAGAGGGGAAACCCTGAGCAGCTGCAGAGGGCTCTGGTGATCCTGGGTGCCTGGGCAGCACAGGGGCAAGGGAAGCTTCTGCTAGCAGGGGTAAGATAATGCTCTTTCAGATGTATTTATTCTTGCTCTGCACCAGGGGCAGCTTGCAAAATAACCTGAAGTCATGGCAGACTGTGTAGAGGTCAGGGCTCAGAAGTGGTCAGGAAGGGAAATAAAGGGAGGAAGTTTCCCAAGGAGAACAAATCAGCCCCGTTGTTGTGTTGCTGCTGGGCCGTGTGGCGTGTGCACGTTGAGCAGGGGTGGATGGCGTGCCTGCCTCCAGGGATGGTCACACCCTGCTGACGGTGCTGCGAGGTTGACCAAGAGCATCTGAAGGATGGAAAAGGTGTGCAAGGTCCTGTACAAGGAGGAGCTGGAACAAGTGGGACAGAGCCTGGAAAAGCAGAGAGAGGAGGGGCTGTCTGCGCACTGTGTGCAACTGCAGAGTTCATTGCCTCGGGCTGTTTGGGAAATGTGAGTGGTTTCAAGAAGCAATTAAACAAATGTGCAGAGGATGGGCATTGGTACAGCTGGTGACACAACTTTTGGGAAGCTGTGTGCATTTCCTAGAAGAAACATATCCATACCTTTGTCCATATTTGTGTGGTTTGTCTGTGTACTGGCTGTTGGGTGCTATAGGAGACAGGTAAGGGCTGTTTGAGATGAGGGTGCTTGTTAGCATTTAGGGTAAATCTGCTGTGGGATGAGGAAATCAGGATTGCTGGATGTTCTCTGCTGTGGCATTGCTAGCTGCAGCTCCCTGGGCAGACAGCAGCCCCTGGGACACCAGAGGAGCAGGATTTTCACACTCTTGTGTACTCTGCTGGTTAAGACCTGAGACCAGTGAGATAATTGGACAATGAAGGTTAAGTATTAGAGTGTGTGGACAGAATGTAATTCCCTGACTGCTCTGAAGATATCACATCCCTCACTTGTTCTCTGAACAGGATTAATTTACCCTCAGAGGACTTGCTGTGTGGGCTTAACCTGCCAGCCAGTGCTGTACCCTACAGCTGTGTCAGGTTCTGGGTTTCAAGGAGACAGCTATTTGTTTAAGTATTTTTCTAAGTTTGGGGGATTTTTTTTTTTTGTCCTTTCTTTCCTCATACTCATAGCTGACACCTTGTGTTTTGTGTATGTGGCAAGCTTCCAACACCTTTGGAAAAGTACCTTTGTACTGACCACTTCTTGTGTGCCAGACAGAAGTGCACACAAGTGGCCACTTGTGGGCTATCCTACTTCGCCAGGAAGAGCAGGTGCTTTCCTTTTCACAACAGAGGTTTGGTGGCAGAATGCTTGAGAGGGACCCCGTCTTAGGGCACTGCTTGTGCAAATAAAATCCTATCATGTGAAGTACTAGTAATAATTCAGCTGATTTTCAAAGTATCCATGAAGTACAGAAGGCATCTTGAAATGTTGTGGCTCTGCTAAAGCATGTTTGCAGAGCCTACTTTGCCAGCTTAAAAATCAAAGCAAACTAACTGTTCATGTTGCAGCGGCGTGAACAGTCAAAGGTGGGGATAATTTGTGCAGAAGGTGAGTTTTCCAGGTGCCTTTAAGTGGCCTGGAAAGGAGAGGGGTTGTTGTGACTTGCTGGACATCCTGTGCTGTGCACCACCACAAGAAGTGTCCCAGCAGGAACTTGCACAGAGCTGTTAAGTTGTTTCACTATAATGAACCTGCCACCCTCCTAGAGGATTCAAGCGTGAGAAGCAAAAGCTGGTGGTTACTGAGGTGTGCCTGCTATCACCTCCACCTGGAAACCCCTCAGGAGAGGTTTCTGAAGTCAGAAGCAGGGCAGAGTCCTGCAGGGTCTGGAGCAGAGAGCTCTGCTCTGCAGAGAGGTAGGCTCTGGCACCTCCAGCAGTGCTGAGGCTCTGTCCTCCCTGCACAGAAAGTCTTGGTTGAGTTTTCTGGATGCCAGATCCTTACCTCCTGTAAAGGGATGTAGCGTGGATGAAGTCAGCCTGGGGGCTGCATGAAGTGTGGTCAGAGGGAGGTGTCTCAGAGTTCAGTACAAAGCTGGCACTGGACAGCTCTGCTTTGGTGTTCCTCTGGATTTGGAAGGTGTTGCTGTGTGTGTGGTTTGCCAGCAGAGCCCTGACAGTGTGGAGGCTGACTGCTTTCCCCATCAGCAAATGGCTTTGCACTCAGCTGCCTTCATGTGGTGCTTTTTGTTCTCTGTGGCACTGTGCATCTGAGAGACCACAGCAGGAGAGGAACCATAAACGGTGTGGAGAGCCTTACTCCTCACAAAACAGAGCACAGGGGTGTTGTGCATCCCCTCCTGGTGCCCCACCTCACCAGACTGCTGTACCCCTCCTGGTTCAAAAAGACTTCTATGTGCTCTCCTAGTACATTTGTACTTAAGGAAATGAAAATTTATACAGTGTGTCAAGGCAGGGCAAATAATTTCAATAAAAGCTGGAATTACTTGTGTTTCTTGAATCTTTTTGTTGTTGTTTAAGAACTGGAGGTACAGCAATATTTGCTTTTTCATTGTGGAGTGCTCCATAAAAAATACTTTTGTTCCTTAATAAAGTTAAAATATAAGATGTCAGCATTATGATGCTTTAATAATTTGGTATTTAGTCCTGTGAAGGATGGCATTTGTAATTTAGCTCATGTGGCATTGTATTGATTCAGACTTCCTGTAAAAGCAAGCTACTTTCTTGATTTCTCAGCTAATACTGTCAAATCTCCCTTTCTTTTGCTGCATTTCCTTGGTAGAGTGAAACTGTGAAGTCTAAAACACATTTATCTATTTTGTAAAGACTGGTGGATTAAGATATGTTTTATAAAGCAGCTTTCCATGCATCTTGTTCCAAAAAAGCAGGGAGTCTTCTCTGCAAGAGTGCCTGAATTGCTCAAGGATAGGCAGTAAGATATTTCCCTAGGAAAAGTTAGCTTTTTCTTTCTTTTCCCCTGTTCATTGTGTTAAGCACCAGCATCAGGTTATTTCCTTCACTGTATTATGGGTGTACCCAGTGCTCTGGGTGGATCTGGTTGCTCTGGTGGGACCAGAGAGCAGGCAGCCTGTGAGCTGGAGCCTGCTCTAGCTGAGGGCAGATTTCAGACAAAGATGCCCATTTTGAGTGGGCATTTACGGGTTTAAAATGCTTATGTGGCATTAATGTGTTTGCTGCTGTCCTTCCAGGCCTTGGTAACAGCTTCTTTGGGACCACCGGGCTTATCTGAGGCAATACTTGCTCATCCCTGGAACTTTGAGGTTTTTCCTTAATAGGTTTTCTTTTTTCTTCTATTTTTTTTTCAGGTATTTATTGAACTTTTCTGCACATCACCAAACTGTTGTGTTTTGGGATATCCTGCTTAAGCCCTTGGAGGAAAATCTGCCAACAGACAAAAATGACTTGAGTTGGAGAGCTGCTGCTTTATCCACAGGTAGTGTTTGTAGCTCAGTAACCT
Organism: Sinosuthora webbiana; assembly: GCA_013397395.1. NCBI lineage: Eukaryota > Metazoa > Chordata > Aves > Passeriformes > Sylviidae > Sinosuthora > Sinosuthora webbiana. Next base: position 524,109 of record VXBN01007474.1, on the reverse strand, counting down.
CTCAGCAGCCCAGCATTGCAGTGTTTGCTTTCAGCAGTTTACTCAGTGAGGAAGTTGCTACTTGTGCCTCTCTGGGAATGGCAGTGATGTGTCTGCATGTGTTTATCTCCTGAGGACACCTGGAGTCTCCATACTGTTCCCATGCTTTTGGATACATCTGGAGCAGCCATGTAGGGAACTGACCAGCTGCTGTCCTGTCTTCTGTGGTCCTGTGTGCTGCTTGTGAGGTGTTTCTCCATCAGTGTACGTTTTGTACACCAGACCCCATAAATCAGCCTCATTTGAGCTGCGTTTTGGGCAGTTCTCCTATTGGATTCCCCCTTTTATGACATGATGGGAGCTGGAGGTATCTGATGGTGTGAGGCAGTGCAAACAAGGACAGGCAGTGCTGTACAACAGCATCTGGCTTTGCTTTCTCCAGAGGTAACTTACCTGGAGTAATGTTCATCCAAATGCACTTATGAGCCCAAACATGCCCCAAAACCCTACTGGGGCTTAATTGGCTTCCAGCAGGTGTTCAGTGAGGTTTGATGTTGAGAGTGCACTCAGCCCACTGCAGACTGGCAGCAGTTCCCTGGAAAGTCACTGAAGTACCAGGATGGTGAAGCTCCTGGTGCTCATGAACTCAGAGTTTTTTTTTTTCTTTCCAGTTATGTGCTTTATAATGTCCTTCATTAGTGTTAAAGCCTGTGGTCAAGTAAAAACTCATTTCTGAAAGTGCATTTGTTGGCATTTGGACGTTGACTGCCAGGGATGGGAGGTGAAGCAAAGCAATATGGAGACTTACCCTGCTTGCTGGTATGATACTGGCAGTGTTAAATTTGGCTGTCACTTGTGGAAGGGAGTGGCAGTGGCCTTAGGTCACCATTACATAGCATTTGATGGCTGATCTCAGGTCTTTCTGTTCGGTGTTTGAGGTGGTAGACTTTGAAATGAGATCTTTAAGCAGCCTGAAATTTTAGAATTACCCTGATGTTGTCTCCATGACTTTACCTGTGCTTGCAGCCCTGACTGAGCTGTTTCCTTTTCCCAGGGCCAACTTGCAGTGTCCCATCTGGATGCACCGTGCACTATGGTTCACATCAATGTGTTCAAAAAGTTAACGTGTGTTCTTGTGGTGATACTGGTAGCACTGACAGTTTGCCTGTGGAGAGAAACGAGAAGAAGCTACTATGATCCTTTGAAGACCAGGAATGATGATTTGCAGGGGCACAGGAGTTCGGAGAAATGGAACCCAGTTAAATCACAAGGCCTTTTCCATGAAGCAGCCGTTGAACTGGGGCAGATACCCAAAATGTGGCTTAGCACCCAAAACAAAGTGAAGGCCAGCACCTCTGAAACAGCTGAGAAGTCCAAGAAAGCAACCGTTGGGAAGGTATGGGATAAGGACAGCTCATCCAGAAATCTCATACCCAGGCTGCAGAAGGTCAGGAAAAACTACCTGGCCATGAACAAGTACAATGTGACTTACAGTGGGAAGAGGAATGCTAAGCTCAGCCCAGAGAAGTTGCTGTGCCAGCTGCGGGACAGGGTCAATGTGACCATGATACAGAGGTCGGATGGTCCTTTTGGTACCTCGGAATGGCAGCAGTACCTGCCAGGGAAAAGCCTCAGTGAAACAGTGGGACACCTGGGTCGCTGTGCTGTCGTGTCCTCAGCAGGGTCTTTGAAATCATCTCACTTGGGACAAGAGATAGGTTGGTATCTTTCTGTTAGCATGAAGTCAAATATCATTGTTTTATAACTTGGGCTGAGTAGAAGTAACCTGCTGTCATGTTCTTACTGATAAGTCTCTTGTGGTCAAAAGGTGTTTAAAACAAGTTGAAATGTTAAACTTTTGAAGTCAGTAAATATTTCAGCCTAGCTGGAGATGGGAGTAATAGGTAGCTCTATTCTAGCAAGTCCTTTTGATTTTCATGATCTCGTTGGCATCACTAGAGGGTCACACAAATACTGGATACCAGACAGCAGTCTTGGTTCCTCAAGTGTTTGTTTCTTGACAGGGGTTGGTGTGGGCTGTGTAGTGCTTATTGCAGTCAGAAAGAAAATTTATACAGGAAGACATTTTCAGAGAAGAAGTTAAAGAAAATGCTAAAGGTTGAGCAGTCTGTGTTGAGCAGAGAGCGGGGCGCAGACAATCTTCAGAGGTCCCTTCCAGCCTCAGTGATTCTGTAATTCTTGCTTAAGGCTTTCCAAAAGTGGCACTGTTTCATTCTGAGCCGTAAGGCAGCTGGCTGAATTTGAGTGGCCCAGAAGACCCTCGAAAGACTTTACAGGGATTTAGCTCTTTGGACAAAGTTTGGTGATGCTTTGCAGTCTCATCTGACCATATTTACCTGGAGTTAATGCATTAATTAATAAATCCCAAAGCTTTGGTCTTTTACTGTGGATTATAAAGAAGAATATTTTGATGCCAAAGTGTTTTGTGTCTTTACAATAGCAGCATGCTGGGTAAATCAGCTCTCCAGTCTTTAGCTCAGGATTTTGTACCAGGCAGAAAATTCTCCATAGCCTTCAGCTCCCTCAGCTTGCTTCATTATTTGGTGTTTGGAGCCCAGTTAAGGTTCATGCTTGGCTGATGTGTAGCTTCACTGAAGGAAGAGTTTAGAAGTCTGGGAGGTTTCTCTCAAATGGAAATTGTTTGCAGGCTTTGGTGTATTCATAAGTTGTCTGTTGGATCAGATCCCTTTGGCCTGCACTAACCTGCAAGCAGCCTTCTTCTGAAAGCAGGTAGATGGATAGACTTTAATCCATCAGTCATGGACAACTTTGGCAAAGCCTTCAGAATCATAGTCCCTCGTGGGAGACAGTGTTTAGTTCTGGTACTTGTTCAGACGTTCTCCCCCAAACTCCTTCTGTGTCCACACAGCAGGTGAGCAGGAGCTAGAGTGAGGCTGAGCAATTGGAAGTGTGTTGAAATGCTATGAAAAAAGTAATGAAGAACAGCATTGCCTCCTGGTACAGCTTGCAGGTGGGAGTTGGTTGATGTTTCTGCCTCTTAGGAGTGTTTGAAGCGAGATGTGTTAAGACTTGGGAAGCCAGTTCTTACTTTTCCTTCAAGTACCTGTCTCAGGTTGTTTGGGTGCCTCTTGGAGTTCAGAGCTAAAGGTTTGCACAGAAGTGACCTTCTGTTGAACAGCCTCCCCAGTTCAGCTGGCTTGTACCCAGGGGTGTCTGTGTTAGGCTCCACCATTACTGCCAGTGCTTTTTCCTCTGGAAGGAGACCCTCACAGGAGTGGGAGGTGATGTTCTGGAGTGTTGGAATGCAGTCCTGCACCTCTGGATTGAGCAGCCAAGTGGGATGGGCTGTGCATTGGCTTCGGCACAGACCACAGACGTCAGACAGGCAAAGCCCTTTCATTGTTCCCACAGCCACTTTCTCAGCCCTCCTCACACTGAAGCACTGGTTTGTTCCAGATCACAAGGGATGGATGCTGGAGAGGTCACTGTGTAGTGTGCCTGAGGCAAATGCCATTAACCCCTGCTGGTGTCCCTGCCCTGTGTTTCTCCTGCCTGAAAACTTTCACCTTTCTGCTCAAGCAGTTAACTCTGCTGGTGCTTCTCCAGCGTTTGAGCACTTGCAGGCTTGAGCTGAGTAGGGTGAGTGTTAAGGCTTCAGAAGCATTCAGTGTATTTCTGTATGTTTTTTCCCACTTTTTTTCCATGTAGGAAATGTTGTGGTGGTGTTGGAGAAAGTTGTCGAAAAGGTACTAAATCTTAAAAGCTTAAAATGAAGTATTTGTGTAAATGAGCACAATGGATTGCTGAGTTATTATTCCATGAAATATTTGTTCTATGTAATCATGTTAAGATATCAAATGAGCAGTTAGGTAAAGTAAGGGAGGCTGGCAGAGCAGCACAGAGTTGTTAGCAACCACCTTTTACTGGGCTCTTGGTATAACTCAAGTTTATAAATTGCCACTGAAAAATCTGATGTGAGAGATACTGAGTGTTGCACAACCACCTGGAGACAGAGCCAGCTACTCTGCCTGAGCAATCACTAAACACCATTTAATGTGCAAACTTGGGGCATATTAGTGCTTGGTGTCTGGCTGAACTTACATATGGGGAAATCCTAACCCTGTACTGCATTAGTGCAAGGTAGGATGTGGAGCTAAGGGTCTGTAGTGGTAACTGCAGAGCCACTTCTCAGCATGGAGACACTTTTTCTCCAGATACATCCAGAAACCTTTCTTGGGTTTGAATGGTGCCTTGGAAGGGCTCTTTAGAAGCCCCACTTGTCCAGGAGAATAAAATAGCTGAGAAATCAGACTCTGCTGGATTATTGATTCTCCAGCATTGCTTGTTAGAAAACTCCCATTTTCAAGAAAATGATCTCAAAAAGACCTAGTTCTGGACCAGGTTGGTCCTTCTGCCCTGGAACTTGGCAACTCCCACTGACCCTGACTGCAGGTGCTGTTGTGTTGCAGTCATGTGGCCTCAGTGTGAATACAGGAAAGATGGCCTTGCTTCTCTAACTCAGCCCCTCTGATCACAGGGAATGTTTCTTATCCAAGTGCAGCCACTAGGCAGGGAGAAGCCAGGGTGACAATCACAACTGCCCTCTGTGTCACAGCAGCAGCCTGACTCCAGGGCATTACAGTGGCCTGGCCAGCTGTGCCAAGGCAGAGGAGGGTGCTGGAGGAGTGCTGTGCTGTCTGCAGAAATGATGCCAGCAGAGGAAAATGCAGTGAATCCCAAGGCATGTAAGAAGCTGTGTCTGTTGAAGGCACAGCAGTGGGTGTATTTCAGTGGGAGGCATGCTGGCAGGCTGAGGTCAGCTTGGCTTTCCTCTGTGGTTGGTGTACATGTTTCTGGGGCTGGTCAACCTCCAGGCTGGAAGAGAGGATGCTGGCTTGCCACTACTTCCTGATTTCTAAGTTTGCAGCCAGCCATATGGTAAATTAATTGTGCGTTGGTCTATCTCCTGGTAAAGTGTTTGGAAGGGGGAAGAGGGAGAGAAAATGATAGGGTTGTGCTCTCGCCCTGGCAGTGGGTTGTAGTTTTAAAGAGTAGGTTTTAAAAAGTGTATTGATCATGAAGTTTTAGCCACACCTTCCTCCAAAGAATCTGACTTGCTACTTCTAGACATTAGGTTGAAAGCCAGGGATTAGGCTGATTATATGAGAAGTGCAGGTGGATAATGTCACTTGTTTCTGGTATCACTCAAACCCAGTTGCTGGCTCATGGGTTTTCCCTCTGTTTGGCTTTCAGACAGCCACGATGCCGTCTTGCGATTCAATGGGGCTCCTGTCAGGGGCTTTCAAGATGATGTGGGGCAAAAGACAACAATTCGTCTTGTGAATTCCCAGGTAGGTCTGAGGAGTATGCACCAAGCAGGCTGAGCATGGCTGAGCTGTGTGGCTGCACTGTCTGGTAGCTGGGAAGAACAGGGCTGTCCATCTGATTTCTCCAGTCCCTAGCACATAGCTGTGGGATGGGGATGTCTCTTCTTGGAATGGGGGCAGGTGGTAAATCTGAGGTGACTGGAGTGACACTGGCATGCACTTGCAAACTTGCAGTAGCCTGCTTGTGATTTACAGCAGGCACAAGGTAATTTGTGTTTTGTCTTTGCTCAAAGGCTCTGTGTAGGCACAGGAAGGCCAGCTCCATGGTGCTGCTGTGCCTTTGGAGTGAGAGGCAGGAACAGCACCACAGCTCAGCCAATGAAGGTCAGCAAGGAGGGGTGTTCCAAGAGATGAGTTGTGCCTGCCCCAGAGATGGGTATGAAGAATGAAGGACGTTTATTTGGCCTTTAATAAAAAAACAGTGTTTTTTTACTGTCCAGCAATGCTGCAGACTCTGTAGATAACACATTAACCAGGGCTGCTGCATGGCTGAAGACACTTGACAAAACTTTAAAGCTGTAGCCTGTGCACAGCCAGGAGAGGGATGGGCTCTGGTGGGTCCAGGACCTCACTGCAGAGCATGGCAAAAGTGCCTTTAATGCAAGGCCGTACTTCCAGAGTTAAATCTTCCCTGCCTCTGAGAGCTCTTTGTAGGTATCAAGGTGTCCCTTTGCTGATTGCCTTTGGCCAGCTGTAGGCTGTGAAGCAAACTGTCTAGAGTTAGAACCATGTGTCACAGTGCATTAGCAGAGTCAGTCTGCCACTTGTCCAGCAATAGAGTGAGACCCTTGCTCTTGTAGGCCCATCTCAGAGTGTTTGCACTTTTCCTCCATAGACCTGTTACACTTCATGGTTGTCCTTTTTGGGGGGAGAAATCTTCAAGCGTAGACATGCAGAGAAAAGGGGAAATCACAGTAGGATGTGCTGGTGAGAGAATGGAAGAGGATAGTAAAATACTGAACAGGCCAGGAGTCATTTGGTTAGAAGACCTGGAGCAGCATTGCAGCACTGAGTACAAGCATCTCCTTACCCCCACAAGAGGAGGAGGAGGTTGTAGACACATAAAGGCTGAGGAGCTGAATGAGGGAGAGATGAAGTGTAGCTTTTGTAATCCTGAACCAAAAAGGCAGTTTCTTTTCCTTACCCCAAAGCTAAGATTTGTAGGCCTGGAGTTTTCTCACCTGCCCCTGTGTAAGGAGTACATGCATGCTGCTGTGTAATGAGGTTTGAAGATTCTCAAAACAGCAAGAGGAGCTTGACCATCCTCTTCAAAGGCAAGAAGACACAGAGCTGATACGTAACCAGTTTGCCTAGTTCATTTTATGTGTCTTTTAAAGGATGTTTTTGTCTGTTGTGTGAATGCTGTTGCTACCTCTTTCTGCTCTTGGTTCACTCCTCACTTGTTACTCTTTGCTGTTGTTTGCTGCATCTTGATTCCCCTGCATTAAACCCCCAGTCAGAAGGGTGCCAGATTTTCCTTTCTGAACCAGTCTGTTTTGAACAGAAGACTGCTGTCTTCTGTGCCCTGTTTGACATCTTTTTTTTTTTTTTTTTTCCAATCTTTCCTGTCTCTGTATTTTTCTGATGTCAGATAGGTGTTATCACTTTAGCAAACTTTCTCTGGAGGATGTGCTCCTGGCCAAGCTTACAGTGATATGAAGAGAAAATATGTGCATGACCTATGTACTATCTATCAGTGTTATCTGCACAGGGAGGAGGGAACTGTGTGGTTGTACAGCTGTGATAGGACTCTCCATGTGGATTCTCCTACTTTGGATCAAGTGTGGTTACAGCCATGTCATTTTAGTGCTTCTCTTCTCCTGCAGATCAGCCTGCAGTCATGGGTGATGTTCCCTCTGAATGGAGACACCATCTTAGAAAACTTCAGTTGCAGGGAGCACAGTATTGCTGCAGTTTTCAGAGGCTAAAGTTAACTCCAAAGGCAGCGTTGATCTGGCTGCTGACCAGGGAAAAAGATGCTTTCTGTGTGTGTAGTGCAGGAGTCTCTCATCTGGGGTTTCTGAACTGAGCAGCTCTGACTGCAGTCCCTGTTAACTTTAGAGACCATTGGATTGGAAGCCTGGTTTTCTCAAATGATTTTATTTGCACTTTTAATGGTTCAGTGCTGCTCTAGCCTTGGTGACATCATTTAAACCTTCTTGGTAGTGGGGTTACCTGATCACATTCTCTTTGTAGCCCACTGCAGGAGCTGTGCCTTATCTTGCCTTGTCCAGAGCTCTTACAGGCATCAGGTACTGGACAAGCTGTGATTTGTTCTTGTTCTGGGCTGGCTTTTCTTATGTTATAACTGGGAAAAGGAATGGGTTTGGGTCTTGGCTGCTTTTATTTTGGCTCTTATTGCTGATCAATCCTCAGTCCACTGCCAAAGTAAAGGAAATGGGATCTCCTGAATCTGATCTGTCAAAGATTATCTGTATTGAGTAATATCCCTTTGGCACACATGGCCACTGGCCCTAAGTTTCTTAATAATTATTTTAAAACACTTTTTTGTAATTTGCTGGCCAGTCTCTAGGACATACATGGGGAGGGATGGTTTTAACAGTAGAGTGGAGTATCTTGTATATCTGTGCACAGAGAAATGGATGATGAATGTATTGGTACTGACAGAAGGGGAAGAAATTTGGGACCTCCAGATCTGAGGATATGCTTGTAGGTCCACAAGCTTGGTAGTTGTTCTAAATAAAGAATTTATTTAATATTGCCTCATTTATTTTCTCAGGCCTTAACTAGTTCATCAGTACTGCTGCTTTTTTGATGGCATGTTTTCCTGCAGTCTGGCACAAGGCATTGATTTGCCCTGGGAAAGCAGTCGCATCTTGTGAAAACAAGAGCTGAAGTGTGTGTGAGGGGAGTGCCAGTGTCCCGCTGGAGGACGCAGCTCCTTTCTGCAGTGCTGACCAAGGGCCAGAGTACCTCATTGCTCCCAGCCCTTGTTTAGTTCTCCTGGGCTGGCTTCTTGCTGTCACAGAGAGCACTCTCTGCTTTGGCTGCCTTTGCTGTTATTGGAGCCCACAGTCTGCAGGGAGGAAGAAAGAGGAGATAGAACATCAGTGGAATGGGCAAAGGCTGTGGTGGGAAGGGAGAGCATGTTTGGATTACAGGACGTTGACTGCTGGTAGCAGGAAAGAAGGAAGTCATTGTGATACGGCCAATAAATGTACCAGGAGGGTAGGGGCTCTATTAACAAGATCTTGTTACACGGTGAGCTGGCTAAAGAAGAAATCAGTTAACCAATAGATCAGTTAACTAATAAGGATCAAAAATCTGGGCAAGACAGGTCAATCATGTAGTAATTTAAATGAATCTTACTACTTAGAATCAGTCACTATTAAACAACAAATGGACACTGAAGGTAAATGGGAAGCCAGATTCCTTCAGTAAACAGGTTAAGTGACTGATAGCTAGCAGGCAGTGCCAAGAGCCAGCTCCAGTGTGTGGGAGGACACAGCAAACCGTGGCTGTGGAGGTGCTCCCCACATGGTTTCTTGTCTCTTTGCTTTTGTGCCTGTCACAGCTCTCTTGGGGTTTGTGTGCTTCTGCCAACTCCCATGGCTAAAGAAACAATGAAAATAAAGTGCATGTGCTCCTTGCCATATCCCTGCCCCTCTGCAGTGCTCCATCCCACTCGTGTCCAGCTGAGGGGATGGCTGGTGGCAGCTGCTGTGCCCCTCTGTGCCTCTGGTGCCCACACCTGCAGCACTGCACACTCCAGCTGTCAGTGGCCTAGATATTTTAGCTGCTGTAAGGAAATGAAACCAGGCAGTGCACATGGGCAAGGGCAAGGCCTAATCCTATAGAGTTAAGAACAGATGTGAGGAAACTCTTTGCTTTTGGAATAATTCCCATCTGGGCTGGCTGCAGTGTCCTTATGCTCTGGTTATGGGGACAGCCATGCAGGCAGCCGGCTGCTGAGGAAGCCAGATTGCTCAAGGACTAATTGGCTAGCTCATAATTAGATCTGTGGAGAAAATCAGGACAAATGGAAGCTGATTTTTATGATTTGTGATAACAACATTTACAAGCTGTGCCTGTACGGATTACGGCTTTGTGTGGGGAGGACAGGAGATTAATTGTTTAATAAGAATTGTTTCCTTTCTGCTGCAGACCTGGGTTACTCTTGGGTGTCCCAAGCAGCTGTAGTTATGTCCAGATTATGGAGATCTCTGTAGCTTTCCTTGTCATTGCTGCTCTCAGGAGATTCAAACCTCCCCTGCCTGAACTGTCCCCTCCCTGCTCTACAGAGGCGATGGGGGCTTGGCATGAGGCAGGACTGGCTGAGGATGCTGTAGTCTCTCATCTCTTGCACTGATGGTCTCACAGCAGGCTGAGCACTGGCTGCCAGGGTTCCTGTTGCTGAGGAAAAACCACCCACCTGCAGGCCTTTTTGGGGAGTTAAATGAAGGTTCTTGATAAAGCCAACAGTGCTGCCTGGACTTTCCTGGTGACCACTGGCAGCAACTGGTGTTCCCTCCTGCCTCTGGTATGGTGGTGATGGGATCCTCCCACAGGCTGGGTCACTCTGCAGGTCCTGTCCTTAGTGTGTCACTGAGATGGATGGAAAGCCTTGTAAAGCACTCTGGCAGCTTTTCTTGTGACTCTCCACAAAGTTCTTTGCTGCTAGGCAGGACTGGCTTGGGTGTTGGCAGGGCATTGCTGGGGCTGTGTCCTCGCTGCACACAGTCACATGCTGTGTGGGCCATGCTCAGTAACCAGCAGTGGGGTGGCTCTGGCTGTTTTCAGATGTTTTTTATTGCTTGGCTGCCTGCTAATTCTCACAGCGTACTGCATATCATTGTATCTGTTGTTGTTTTCCAAGCTTGTAACTGTTGAAGAGCAGCAGTTCCTGAGGGAACCACTATATAACACTGGAATCTTAATTGTCTGGGATCCAGCACCATATCATGCAGAAATTCATGAGGTAAGGCTGAGTTTTTCTGTAAATAAAATCAGACTCACATGCTTTGAAGTGCTTCTCTTAAACCACTTCCTCCTAATGTGGGCAATCAGTCATTTTGAGGCCATTTTTGTTGGCTTTTTTTTTAATTATTATTTTTATTTATTTATTTATTTTTATTATTATGGATATATCTGTGTGTACTTCTGGGAGTATCCCATCCATGAGTGTTCCTTAGAAAACACTTGCCTCCTTCTGATCCCTGTGAGGGGCCTCAGGCCAAGGATAATGGGTCACCATCTTTACTTTCCCATGGGCTGATGGCACAGGGAGGAGGTCACTGCTGGCTGCAGCAGTTGTCTCATTGTAGGATTGTTTCCTCTCTCTGACTGTTAATCTACGATTTGCTGAGGGTTGCTGTTTGGATATTTCAAGCACCAGTCAGCCATGGGATATACTTGATGCATTATGAATGGATTGGGAAATCCTCTGAAGATCTGTGGCAGGTTTCACGTGTGGGTGTGCAATCCCTCTAGCAATTCACTTTTGATTTTGAGTACAAAAGAGCATTGTTTGATATTTGATGAGCTCTGGAGGCTCACAGTGAAAACAGGTAGGAGTGGGCAGTCCATTCTTTACTTTTATTTTAAGCTCTGGCTGTAACTGAGAAATCTTTGCATTTGTTTCCTTGGCCTGCATTTCCTATTTTCTCACTGATGTTTATTTCTGTGCCTGGTCCCACAGCTCCAGGATGCATAAGGGGCTATGGACAGTGTGTTTGAGAGTCAGTAAAACCAGGCTGGGCTATTTATAGCTTAGGGAAAAGAATCTCAAAATGACTCTAGGAAAATGCAAACCATTGCTACATTTTTACTGAAAGGGCAAATTTAGGGATGCAAATCAGCCCAGCCTGGTTCAGGAGGCTGAGCTGGAACACTTGCTTGCAGAAGAGGATGCTTGGTATTGCAATGTGGTGGAGGATCTGGGTCTAGAACGTTAAGGCAGAGTTCTCAACACCTCTGCTCTTGGGGAATGCAGAATGAAACTACAAAAGATGCTGATCCCATTCAATGGTCCTAAATTGAGATTTGGTGTTTCTCTGCCCTGTTTACTGAGTAAGGTCACCACAGTGACCTAAGGGGACAGTGAATAAGGATGTTTAGGTGAGTGAGGGTGTGTAGCAGGATTTTCTCCAGCAGCAGCAGGTTCACTCATCCTTGTTTCCTGTTGATTATAGTAAAGTGGGACAGAAATAAAGAATCTGACCTCCTGTTTCTGTTTTGCAGTGGTACAGAAAACCAGATTACAACTTTTTTGAAAGCTATAAGGCGTATCGTAGAACATATCCAGAGCAGCCCTTTTATATCCTGAATCCCAAAATGCAGTGGCAACTCTGGGATATTCTGCAGGAGAATTCCCTGGAGCATATTCAGCCTAATCCACCATCATCAGGAATGCTTGGTAAGATAATTTCCCTCTAAACTTCTGGTTCAGTTTGCAGACAGGAACTCTCCAAGATGTCTTTTTTCAAAGACAACTACAAATTTATGGTGCTTATCAGAGTTGTTTTTACAGTGTTTTTCTTGTGCCAAAATGTAAGCTTCCTGTCTTCAGAGCAGCAGCTCAGTTGTATTAAATTAAGTGCTTTGCAGCACCCCTCTGAAACAGCAGTCTCAAACATGGCCCAGTTCCAGGTGGAAACAGGAGAACAGACTGCAGCACTGAGAGAGTGCTTCTAGTAGCTTGTAGCTTCTAGTGCCAGAGCAGTTCCCACAGGGTGCAAGAGGAAGGATGTGTCTCCTGCAGGCTTAGATCTGATCAGGCAAATAAATCTGATTACTGTAAATTCTAAGGGTGTGCCTGTTTCTTTTCCATATATTATTTATATATAAATATATGTATGTGTATATATATAAAGGCTTTCTAGGGGTCTGTGGAAGGTCAGACTGAACAGCTGCCCTGAAAAGGTCAGTGATACGCCCTCCTTAGCAAAGGAAACTCCTTTTTACATTCTGCTGTTGCAGAAGGTTTCCTGCTTAGTGGAGAGCAGTTCCCATGACCAGCTGAATAAAATGAAGTGAACCTCTGGGGAAGCTGCCATGTATTTGAAATCACAGCATAGGTGTAGAGTCTTGGTTGCCATGGACTGTCCAACTGCTGTGCTTCCTCCCTTTGTCTGCTTCCACCTCTGTTCCATCACTGCTGGGGCAGAGGCACTTTGTGTAAACAGAGTTGCTTCATGTTTTCGCCAGGCACAGCACCTATTAAATCATTGCTTGGATATGTGTAGAGCAGCTGTGTGACAGCACAGTCAATGACTTCAGCAGCAGAATTGTTCACTGGAGTTACAGGCTTGAAGACACACACGTCAGACAGCAGTTCCTCCAGGGCTTAACTTTGGGCCAAGTCACCTTGTTTTTTGCTTTGTAAAACAAGTCACCTTGCCAAATTCAAGGGCATAGACGAGTTCCAGTTTCCAGCTCTGTGTTCCCTGGAATGCCTGAGTGTGATTGAAAATTTTCGTTGGAAAGGTGGATGAAAACATGTTTAAAATACACTTCAGATTCTTTTAATGTCTTACAGTTCCTCAGGTTGTGCATGATCTCTGATGTCTCAGATCCTGCGTGAATTTTCTGTGATGTTACACATTGATTCAGTTTCTCTGGTATATTCTTGCTATTTCTTGCACTTGGAAGAAAAGCAGCCAGTAGCTGTGGCTTCCATCTGCTCTGGCTGCACCCAGCACTGACTGGTGTGATGTCCTGGGTAGAGGAGACGCAGGAGGGCAGCACTGCTCTGCTCCAGGGAGCCTGCAGAGCAGAGGCTGCTCAGTCTCCCTGAGCATCTCCCAGCACAGGCCCTTTCACGTTCCCTGCGCTCACAGGGGGCAGCTGGGACAACTGCAAAGGCCTCATCTCTGCTTGTCCAGGCAGGTTTGAGACGGGCTGTTCGGATCAGCTAATTGCAGTGCTTGCTTGGCAGACACCCCAGTTTCCATGAAGGTCATAGATAATGGTAGTACTCTTAAAAATTGTCCTTTTGGCATGGCTGTCAGTGTAAACAATCTGCTGAAATCACATTGATCATAGACTTCGCAAGGGAGGGCTTCAGAAAAGAGCCCCATCTGGCCAGGCTTGTTTTCTGCCCCTCTGCTCTGAAGGTTAGTAAAGGAAGGAAACCCTTCCCCATGGATCTGCCTGCTCCTTGCTGGCTGCCTGTCCCTCTGGAATGTTTAATCCTGTGTCTGGTGTGACGTGGGGGTGTGTGCTGTCTGTCCCTCCGCAGGCATCGTGCTCATGATGACGCTGTGTGACCAAGTGGACGTGTACGAGTTTCTCCCTTCCAAGCGGCAGACGGACATTTGCCACTATTACCAGAAGTTTCACGACCACGCCTGCACCATGGGAGCTTACCACCCCCTGCTGTTCGAGAAGAACCTGGTGAAGCACATGAACCAGGGCACGGATGAGGACATCTACACTCACGGGAAAGTCACCCTGCCTGGCTTCCGAAAAGTGCATTGCTAACGGATTGGTTTTACTGTGTTTAGTTTTCCTTGACTTTCAAAGCACTTTTTAAATCAGGGTTGTCAGTTTTGTTAGGTCTAAGCACTGGTGTGTTTTGACAGCCCTTCCATGTAGCAAGGCTTGCTCTTAGGACTTTGTTGACCAACTCTGAGCTGTAAGGCTCGCTGTGGTACAGCCACTGACCTGCATGAGTCACTGCAATAAATGGACTCCCAGTGGAGCCGGCCTCTTGCAGCTCGTGGATACCTCTGGCTTCATCTCAGCCACTGACGGTGTAGGGGAGGCACAGGAGAGGCTTTCTAAGCAGAGATTGCACAAGTCAGGATCATACAATGAGCATAGTTCGGTTTGCTTCAAAGGGGTTGCAACAGCCGAAAACCTGGGCCATTGGGAAACATGAAAAATCATTTAAAATTTGTTCCTGTAGTCAGGAGCTCTTCAGAGTAGGGCTGATTTATGGAAATGCTGGCAAGCTGTGTAACAATAAGCTAAACTTCTAATCCAAAATATTTGATTTTATAAACAGTCTGTGAACTTCCTTCCAAATTTTAAGACTTCTGAAACCACTCAGGTGACATTTTTGGCAAAGGAAGAGGAAAGCAATTAATAATTCAGTGAATGATACAAGACTTTTTAATCTTTTTACTTTTTCTGTTAAATAATTTAAAATAAATTTTAGTAATCATTTACTTTTCCAGTACAGTGCTGGGCTTGGTACAGAAGAACCCTTATTATTAGAAAGGTTTTGGGAAGATGCTCCAAGGCACAAATGGGAGAACTCCCTGGAAGTCGGTGCCTTTTTCCAGCTCTCTGCTGCTCTACCTTTGCAATTGTGGATTAATTACTTACTGTACCCATTAACACAAACACCACAGAGCTGCTGCTAGATGAGTTCCAGCCCTCTGCAAGCTGACAGTGGGGATCTCTTGACTGCTGTGTGCTTTTCTGCATAGGTGGGGAGCAGGTTTGCCACTTCCCATGCTTCCTGAGTGGTGGGGAGGGAGACTGTGCTCTGCTTCTCATGCTGAGACACAGGCAGAGCTGACAAGAGCAGCTTCTTCCTGTGGCAGCATGGTGGAAGTGGTAGCTCTGCAATCTCAGAGTGTTGGTGAGAACACCTTCCCTGTCTTCTGTATTCATGTGTTCCATCAGGTCTGTAAAGAAAGCTTTCTCCTGTTTTGAATAAATCTTGTGAAGTCATTGGCCTGGTTGTGGTGAATGGTAAATGTCTTGTCTCCATGGCCCTGGGGATTTGTACCAGCCTTGCACCACTGCAGGCACAGCTGCTCCTGCAGCTCGGGGCTGCCTTTCTGCACACCCATCTCTTGGGGTAGATTGGATCTGTCAGTGTTTACAAATTGCATACAGGTAAAAAGGTCCAGGTCCTTGCACCACATTCCACTAGGACAGGAATGAAGTGAAGGCAGCTTGGAAAGCATTCCTTTTCACTTACAGAGGAAAGGCCATGAGGGGTTGCTTGGGAGAGCCACAGTACTCCTCTCCCCCTCTCCACTCTTGGGTTTTGACAGCCCTACCTCACTATTCCTTGGATTGAGGAGTATCTGCTACAGCAGTTGCCTTCCTACTATGTGTTTAGTTGAGATTCACATAGCATCTGATTCTTTTCCTAGGCTGTTTCCATCTGTTATTTCTCACAACATGATTTTCCACCAACTCCCCCACTGTGGAGCCCAGCGCAGCCACCCTCCCTGGCTCGGGCTGTGTAATGGAGGGATGGGATGTGGCTTCTGGGAAGCCAGCACAGCCTGCCTGCTGCTCACCTGGGCTCCCAAACCCACCTGCTCCCTGCAGGGCTCCTGCAAGGAGACAAAATGTTCCACGGATTCCCCAGATCTCTCAGAACCCTCGGTGACTTAGGGGCAATAGTCTTGCACTGAGCATGGAATTTCAAATGTTATGCTAACAGTTTTAGCTACATCCAACATGTGATTCATTTACAGTCTAAACAGACTTCTACAGGAATTATGACAGAGCTTAAAATAAGCCAGTGGTAACCCTCTTTTTTTCCTTTTTCTCTGCCTTGATAGGAATCTAATATTAAGTGCAAGTGATGACAAATCTGGTATTTAGAAGAGCCAGGTGTAAATTAGTGGGCAGTAATAGCTAGATTGTAACAAAAGTCTTGTCCTCCTGCAGTCTTTACCACTTCCAGGGTGAACAGCTTTCTGTCCATGTGGAAAGGGGGGACACTGCCCTTTCCAGTTAGCCACTGAAGGACTCAGTACTGGGAAGGATGCTCTGTAATTACATGGGAAATACTTCAGCTGGAACCTGGTTTTACCCCTCTTTGGCTTGGCTGGGAACATGGACATGGATGGGAAGAGCTTGTCTGGTCAGACCAGAGCCCAGAGGAGGGAAGTGCCACTGTCAGCAGTTCATGGCTGGACAAGGAAGTATTTTGGGGATGTAGAAGGAATGACAGTATGCTACTGGCAGGGGAGCACTGGACTTCATTGTCATTAAAGGTTTTCCATTGTCTGGGCTGATAAAGCTGCCTGTGGGTTTTTGTGGTTTGCTTTCACTAAAGAAAAGGGGGAGATGTCCCAGAAATTCAAACTGTATGCACCTGAGTCAACACACCTGTGCTAAGTGCCCTAAGAAGAATGGAGTGGGCGAGTGGGAACTAGATCTTGCCAAAACACCAGTAAATCAGTCGTGATGGTTAAAGAGATACATGCTGGCACTCCCTGAAGAGAAACACAAGCTGCCCCAGCCCTTGTTTCTGTGCGTGCACACAGCTGAAGGGGTGGGTACAGGCAGGATGGCTCATCCTCCTCTGCTCTGGGAAGTCTGACGCTCTTGCCCAGGGCTGTGGGTGTTTGATTTCATTTGTGAATTGTATCAGCCTGGCAGGGAAACTTCAGCACTTGCATCAGGTGCTGATACAAGGCACAGGATGGAAGCATCAGGCTTCATTTTGGAGCAGATAATTGGTGTGCATGGCTATACAAACCTTAGTTCCTAACTCTGTGCATCGATAGGAGAGTGAAAGTTGTACTTTGTGGGGCTACGTGGTGTCAGTGTGTTCAGCACCTGCAGCTTGGGAGATCCCTGGGAAATGCTGGGAGCAAGCTGAGCCCCTGCTGGCTTTGTGCCTCACTCCAAAAGAAGCTGCAGATCAGGACTCCTTTCTGAAGACAGAACTAGCAAGGAAGAAGATGTGTTTATTTCTAGCTTGGTTTTGGAAGTGCAGATGAAGGTGAAATTGTGTCTCTCTCAGCTCTAAGCAAACAGCTGCTTCTCTTTTTGACCTAAACTCAGTGATCTGCTTAACAGCCTTGTCTTGTGAAAGGTATGGAAAATGGCTTCAACACACAGGAACATTGGAGGGGGGTCTGGTGTCTCTTAGGGTGGAGAATGCTCAGATCACATAATGCACAACTTCTGTGCTTTTTTGGCAGTGGTGTGCAAGGCTTCTTTCAGGAGATTATTCCAGAGGGTTGCAAACATAGCACCCTCACAGTGTCTGCACTGAGAGGGGAAGGAGCCCTGCTAGGGGCCAGCCTTGGCACCTCTCACCGTTCACCCAAGTCCTGTGAAATACTTCCCTCTGTAGGTAGGTGGCTCCTGCTGCTCCTTATTCTCCAGGATGTCACCTCTGTAGAGGTTTGTTGTCTCCAAGTTTTGTAAGAGTTTGCATCTGTGTGCTCATTTGGTTACAGTTAGCTTGTAGCTTTATGTGTGATAAAGGGAGCAGTTAATTTAAATTGCATCTTTTGACAGCCAGGTGGACATGAAGCTTAGTGCCCCACCACTAAATTGTGATCAGTGTACAACGAAGAAGACTCATTTAGGGAGAAAATTTAAGCAATGAGTATTTGAAAAAATAAAAAATTCCTCAGTTCAAGATATGATTTAGGAAGATACATGGATATTTGCAAAAGTAGAATGGAAGATGAGCAGGGGAAATCAGGCATGAGAGATGGTTTGAAAAAGTGTTTGTTTAGTGCAATTTGTTCCAAATAAATCTCTTAAAACCACAGAAGGGCAGGAGCAGAGGGAGTGGACTGAAAGTGGTTTGGTTTGGAGTGAGTGACTTCTGGCAGAAGTTGGATCTCTTGGAGCAGAAATAGACACTTCCCAAGCTCCAGTGAGCTTGGCTTGCTCTTTCCATCCAGGTCTGAGTCTGCTGCTGGTTTTGGATGTCAGTGTGCGTGGAAAGCCGTGCCTATGGGAACAAAACCAACTTGGAATGTCTTTAGTTCCATTCCAGTGTTTTTCCTGCCGGGCCCTGGCATCCTTTACAAAAACAATGGCGAGGTGCTTCCACGGGCCAGCACTGGTTCTAACCTGTGACAAGCAAAAAGGTCCTGGTAACAAGGGGATTAAATCAGCCAAAGCTTTGCTAATCCTGCTCCAGGCCAGCTCTGCTGTGTGTTATCACCTGTTGCAACCCCGAGTAGTTCACACAGAGCCCTCCACTCACCTGGCACCCCTCTGGTGATGCTGAAATGCCCTGGGCCATTGCAGGTCTCTAAACATAACTTGTCAAAATGGGAAATAGCTGAGTCTTTCTCTGATAGTTAAAGACAAATGAAATGCAGGGCCCTGGATGGTGGAAGTGGTACCAGCATTTTTAGTGCTCATTTCATTTCCCAAAAGAAAATAAAATCACTAATATGTGTGAAAGTAGGCTGTATTTCATTAAAAGCCAGTTTCAGGTATATCCAGTAGCATAAAAATAGGAAAACTGAACTGCATGCTCAGTGTTTAGTTTATATATTAAAAAATCACTGTTATTTATGGTGCCTGGAGTGTTATATAAACACTAATTTTAACAAGTATACGGAGGGGGAACTTCCTCAGTTTTCTCCTGCTCAGCTGAGTGTTCCACACCCATTCAGAAATGCCAAATAGCTGCATTACCACATAAAATACTTCTAAAAAATGGAAGCTGATCTTTAACTGGATTAAGTCACTGAAGTCTCCCACCATCAAGGAAGCTGTAAATCATAAATCATGAACTGAGAATCTGTCTCCCCTCTCAGTTGCCTGTTTTTTCCTTGGGTATCTTCACAGACATTATCCTATTTGATTCTTTCTTAGTTTACCAAAGATACATTAAAGGCACACGTTTCTTAAGTAAATATGTGGGAGGGGGTGTTTGCACTGGAATTTACGAAGAAGGCTGAGCAAAAGGTTAAGGCTAGACCTCCCATGCCCGGGACAAAATGCAGAGCAGTTTCTTGCTAGGGGAACAGAGTTTTATAGGGAATTTGGAAGGTGCTGTCTTGTCCCAGGTGCCAGTTTAAGGCTGTTTGTATGGGATGTGTGAACCGAGACTGAAGCCAAAGAATTTAAGGGAAACAACAAAGAAAAATTGTTTTGTTAGAACTGAGATGCTCAATGCAGTTTTGACAAGAAGCAATTTAAACTTGCTGAACTGTCACGGCAGATAATTTGAGTCTGACCATGCTAATTGTAACCCATAGGTTAGATAATCTCTTTTCCTGTTTTGAATAAGAGTTCTAATTTGCATAAATAAGATATGCAGTCTCTTGCATATTTCTCTGAGATATTTGTTTTTCTTTCCTGCTTCCAGTCCTAGACCTTGTTTATGTAGGGAGATTGGTGAGTGACTGGGACAATGAGTTGAAGATTTGGCTTTGGCACGAGGTAATTGTGTGGGTAAGTTGTGTATCCTGGCAGCAGCCTGAGCTCCCTGTGTCCAGCTGGGCTCTGGAGGTGCCAGGTGTGTGGAGTGCAGTAAATGTCCCATCATTTCAAAGCCATTGCAGCCTTGCTCAACCAGCTGTGAAGGTTGAGCTCTCTCAGAGAGTTTGAGCTGTCTTTGAGCTGCCCTCACAGCTGAGCTGTTGCCTCTGAGCTCATGCGGAGGTCTGAGGTGTCCCTGTGCCCCAGGGTGGGCACAGTGCCTCCTGCTCTGTCTGGGTCATTCCACCGCCAGATGGAGGTGACACAGCTGTAGCTGTAGCGGCTGTTTTGCATTCCACCATCTGACTGCCTGTACTGGTGAGGGATGCAAAAAAAGAGCCATGAAAGGGGATGTTTTCATAAACTGAGCCCATGCAGTCATTGCTGGATTGACTTTTCACTGCTGGGACACTGAGGGTTGAGGTGGGGGTGGCTGGGGGTGCTCTGGGCAAACCTGTACTGCAGCAATTCCAGCCTCTGTGTTTGCCACGAGTATGGAACTCAAACACTTTCCCTGGGTGACAGAGCAATAAAACCATCTCTCCCTGGCTGTATCCTAGGAGGAAAGAAGGAGGTCTCTCCAGATTTCAGATCTTGATATGTGTGAACCAAACCAGGACAGAATAAGTGGGTGTGGGTGGGTCTGGGGTATGTAGGGGCACCTGGGGCTGGAAGCTGGGCTTTGGTGAGGCTGTGCTGCTCCAGGTTTCATGGTGAAAGTTTCACCCAGCTCTGCATGCCTGGCCCTGGCCTCCTGATGCCTGTAGACACCCAAACCTGTGCCCTGAAGGAATTCTGATTTACTCTGGTTTAACTTTACACTTTTAGTTCATGGAGAAATATAATGATGGTGCTATAATGCAGCATTGTCATATGTGGCAGAGAATGGAAAAAATAGCAAATGAGTAGCCCTGGTGGTATGTGTGAACGAGGAAGTGGTGTGTCAAGAAATCAGCTATTTTTATCACTGTTTGCCATGAAATGAACAGTGCAGGAAATAGTTTTAAGCTCAGTTAATTTTCAGTTCTCTTGAATAACAATTAAGACTAAGAGAAAGCTTGTGTTGCCCCCTGCTCTCCCCGTTTCTGTCCAACCCTGTCACCCCAGGAGTGTCCATGGCCACGCTGCCACCTGGGGATTCCTGCTCCATTCCTGTGTCCCCCCACTGCCCCTTCCCTGCCCCAGAAAGTCTCCAAGGGGCTGGAAAGGGACAGTGATGGGTGTGGGTTTCTCCTTTCAGAAAGCCCGGTGTATACCTGTGGTCTGATCCCATCCCTGTTCTCTCTCCCTTCACTCTTGGGAGCAGATGGTTTCTGTAGAGCTGTGCTTGATATTTCCATGGCCTCAGCATTACATGGATGCTTTCATTCACTGATCTGCCAGTGTAAGCACTCTTTGGAAAAGCTGATACACAGATTAAAAGCAACTGAGCTGTCCCATCACCTGAAGTCAGGCTTTGTTTTTTGCAGAGTGAAATTTGTCAGCACACTTAAATTCCCCACTGTGCCCAGCTGTCACTGGGTGGGTGGGTGGCTCTTATAGGGGAACTGCTTAGAGAAAAAACAATAAATACAGAAAAGTTCAGCCTTGTGGTTTGCTGAAGCAGCTGAAGCTGAGGGTGTAATGCAGCAAGAAGCTCATTGAAGGTGAGGAGAGGGATGCAACCATAAAGGAATTTTACAGGGCTAAGGAGGAGGTACCAGGATTGTACAGCAAGTGTGTGTGGGAGCTGAGCACCATGCTGCTTCCAGCACAAGGACACTTGAAGGGCACATATTTTGCATCTCTGGTACAAACCATATGGAGGTGGATCCAGCTGCTTTTGTGCCAAGTGTTTTGTTACAAAATCCCTGTACTGCAAAGCTTAGCTTAATCCCTCCAAACTCCCCAAAGCTCTTGGGAACACCTGGGTATCTTGCTTGAGGTTTTCAGTTGTGATGAAGTTGCACTTCAAAGCTCTTCTATGGATCAGCAAATGCCAGAAGCACTTTATATTTTCCTTTCAAGCAGGGCTGAGCCTCCAGTGGCTGCTCAGTGCAAGCCTGAGAATTGCAGTGCTTATGAGAACACGTAGAGTCGGTGACATCTGTCTGACCTGGTCAAGTTAAAAATTTGCTCTCTGTTTATTTGCTGATGTACGTTTTGCTTTGATTCATAAAGATAGTGATCTGGCAAAACTGAGTATTTCCAAGAACACAGCTCTTAAAAACAGCTCTTCATTTGAAGTCAGAAGGTGATTATTCTACCACGAGCAGCACTTATTCACGGTTAAACAATAACAAAAGCTTAGTAATCATCAGGGAAAGTAACCAGGAAATGACATGTTGGGTGAGAATGGGAAGAGCTGTGCAATCAGTGTCAGGAAATTCTATTTAATAAACAAAACAAAAGCCCCAAACCCACCTTATCAGCAACATATCTAATGGGCAAAGTACTTGACACACGCCTTCCCAGCTGGCTGTCAGGAGCGTCCTGAGTCAATGGGATTGTGCCACATTATTAATATTTTAAGCTCGTTTACTGAAGCAAATTCACAGGCATCCCTAAGATCCTGCAGTGCCACAGCAGCTTTGCATGTGCAAACGTGGACAGGTCCTTGCCTGGTGCAGAACCTGGAGCATGTCCCCTAGGGTGAGTGATGTGAGGGAGGGGCTGTGTGCTGCAGGGCGGGCTCCTCCTCACCTGGCCAAAGCTGTGCTGTTCAGTGGATTTGAGTTGTTCGTGCACTCTTGGGACTCTGCAGGCTTTTATTGCCCTATGAGGGGGGTGTGTGCAGGCGTTGGGGAAGAAGCACAGAACTGCAGAGTGAAGCAGGCGTGTTTGGAGCAAGAATGGCAGCAAGGGGCATTCCCGGCTTTTCTACTGAACCCAGTATTCAGGATTCCTAACAGTTTTGGGGATGGGGCACAGGTTGGAATTTGGGTAGTGGAGACATTTGCACATGCTTCAAAATAGAGCAGGTGTAACCAGTGGGGATCTTCACACTTCAGCTAAAGGCCATGTGTAAATGAAAACGAGTTTCTTTCATTCAACTGCTGTTTAATTAATTTTGACTGCCTTAACAGAGTTCCCAAGGTCGGTGCTTCCAGTCCATTCAGGTTGTCACAGGTTGGTCAGTGCCCTCACTGCCACTCTTTGGCTGTTCAGTTCTGTAGTATTTGAGGTTGTTAAAGCCACTAGAGTAGTCTAAACCCAGCTTTCTAATGTCTGCTGCCACAGCTATGCCTCAGTTTCTCTCTCAAGACTGCTAATCTGATTCTTTTAGATACCTGGCTGGAAGGAAAGAACTCAGGAAAAAAAAAAAAAAGCCTGAATATATCAAATGGGATAAAAATCACAACCTCCTCCCTCCAGCTGCAGTAGATACTTTCCACAGCAAAGTGCACACTTATATTAAAACAGCCTTTGGTACATGTTACAAAAACTCACACAATTGCAACTGTCTCAGGACAAAGCTAAAGGATTTAGCATTTAAAATGAAGAGTCCCTTGAACTGTTTGAGGAAAAATACCAGGAGCCTCGTAGTTTTCTCATCTGAAGCAATTTATCATCACCTCAGAACAGCAACTGTCCATGTTTGGGAAGTTTCCTATTCCCAGTTCATTAGTTTCAAATTCTCAAGTGCTTCAGTCCCTGAATTCCTTGAGGTTCGTGGAGTCAGCCAAGGGGTGGGGTTGCTCTGGTGGGTGAGCTGGACCACGGATTGTGGGGGAAAATACCACGTGGTGGATTCTTCCATGTTCTCTCAGGGACTTGCAGAGGAGAAGGGATTTCAGCTGGGAATGTGCTGCCTCCTGCCCCCCCAGCCCTTCTCTGCTGCCTCTGGGCAGAGGGACAGGGCAGCTGCTGGGGCAGCAGGGACAGTGGCTCCAGCTGCCAGCAGGCTCTCAGGGCAGGAGAGTTCTCTCCTCCTCCTCTGTTGTACAGGGTCAGGAGACTCATGTCCCTGTTTTCAATAAATTGGGAAAAAAATTTATACCCTTCTATCTCAGCCATATAAGTATGTACATGTGGCTTTCCCCCTCTCGGACATTTTTCTTCCTAATTATAATTTTCTGACATACTTCCTGGAAGCCAAAGTTATTAATATTTATCCTCCCAGGACTGAATGCCTCTGTTCTGCTCTGAGTCACCCTTCCAATTACAGATTAATTTATCCAGTATTGCTCTTTGCTGGGATGAGCAGCAATGAGCAATGCAGCAGTCTTAGACTGAGATTTGCTGAAGGGAAGAAGTAACATGTCTGAGCTGTATCTCTGGGGCTCAGCTTCCTGAGAGGTGCACTGAAACAGGCTCAGTGTTTGGGAAGGCAACAGGGGGAGTGTGATGGGTGATTTACTCCAAGGAGTTTTACAGTGTGCGAGTGGGAAAAGCCTCCAGTGCACGGCATGGGAGCTCCCCGGGGCTTCTCCCCCTCACCTTCCCTCCCTGACTCTTGGGGCACCAGATTTTAAATTAGCCTTGCCTTTCTCCCTGCTACACTGTTCAGGACAGGATGTGGATTGCTGAAGGCAACTTAGTGCTCCCATTTGCAGACCAACAGCAACTTGCAAAAGAAGTGTTTGTTTAATTGGGTAGTTTAAGATGACTCTTCCCTGGTTTTGGAAAAAATGCACATACTTGGCTGTTTGTTATTCAAAATAGAAAAAGCTGTTTAAAGGATTCTTAAAAGATTTAGGTGGTGGAAAATGACTAGAAAGCTTTTAGCTTTTTTCTTTTTTTAGTTTCCACCACAATGAAATCTGCAGTGTCTGTAGGCCAAACTTGGGACTGACTGGTGAGAATCCCTGTTGGAATGGAGGGGAGTCAGAGCCAGTTGTGCTGAGGAAGCCTGCAGGGAAATCATCTGCCTGAAATGTGGGAAAGGGCATTTGCTTTGGGATTGCTGCCAAGACAGAGAACTGTTCTGATCAGTAAGTCAATATCTGGAGGGCATCAGCATGAGAACCTGCTGGGCATTTGGGTCACCAGCAAAAAGGCAAGAGCTAAAATCCCTTTGGGGTCACCTGAACTGCATCCAGGGCATCCCACTGCATGGCTACACATCACCCAAAGGCAGAACTGACCCCTGACCTGGGGAGTCATTAATGAGACCTGCTTATTAAAAGCCAACTGTGTGGGAAGCTGCAGTGCCACCTGCCAGGATCTGACACTTATTCTGTAAATAAACCTCTGCCTTGGCAGATGGGGCAGCTCAGAACTCCGCCTTGGGGGTTTGTGGTTCCTGTCTTGGGTCACACCCACTCAAGAGAAGCACAGCCTGGCCAAGCACTTTCATTTCTGTCATCCTCTCACTTGCCTGGTCACTTCCAGCAGGTCTAGATGGATTTCCTCTCTCCCCCTTGTCTTAATTTTTTTATTCTTATCTGAAAACTGTCAGTCTTATCAAATTCGGAGAAGTGCAACTAAAATAAACATGCCCTCTCTCTTCTTGGAAACACAGATCCCTGTTTGTTAGACATGCCTCTGACCTTCCAGGTTAATTGAGCAACTTTCCAATGCAGCGTGGGGGTGAAGCTCTCCTCTGGTTTGGTGTCAGATGGAAAATTCAGGAGGGGGAGGCATTTCCTGCTGAGTGGGCCTTGGAAATGAGCATGGGGCAGCTTTTAATGCAAGGTGGTGGGGGTTTATGGCAAATTATATTAAAATCCCCAACATGTAGAATTAAGATTGAATGAAGCTCTTTCTGTTGCTAGTCAACCTTCCTCTATTCCATAAACATATTTTTATCTTACCATCATAATTTTGGAATGAAAGGAACATTTTTGTTATTTACCATATTTATAAGTCAGTCATCTTGGTTTTTTCTTTTGTTTTCCTCTCCCTTATTTGTAGGGATACAGAAAGGGAGAAGGAAACAAAAGTTTCCTCAGTTGTAGGATATGGTTTCACCTTTCAAAATGAAAACCATAATTGATGCTGGGGTTTAGTGGTGGAAAACCCTGCCGTGACTGGAGGTGTCCACTGTTCCCTGGATCCGAGGGGTCACTCGGTCCTTGGCACCTCCTGACTTGGGCATGGTGTGATTGTGGTGCTCTGGCAGGGTCTGCTGGGGGAGCTGAGCCTGAGCCCAGCTTTGGGAGCTGAGCCCAGCTTTGGGAGCTGAGCCCAGCTGAGGGAAGCGCATGCACAGAGGTCACTCTCGGGCTCCCACGCAAAGAGCTTTTGTTATTTCTGCCCAGATACTTGAGATCTCAGTGTTTTTCATGCTAATTTTAAACTTGTAAGATGTTTCTCATGGGCTGTTTATAGACTCTTCAAAGGCCCAGAGGGACTTTTTCTGTAGAGCAAGCCTGAGAACTTCACTCAGGGAGACTCGGCAGGAGCCCAAGCCTTTCGCTGGTTATACTCAAATGCAAAGCTCACTAAGGTGGGTGAATCCTGCAGACTTCATGCAGCTTCTCAGCTTGGGCCGACCACACTGATGCTGAGGGAACTGCTCAAAAGATTTCAAATAAAGGCTTGTATCTGTATGGATGTGTGTGGGGCTGGGGTCAAAGAGATTCCAGTACCCCAAAATATGTACCTTTTGAAAACTAGGCTGCTGAAAGATCTTCTCCAGCTGCCACGCTCCTAAAATGTTAGGAGAAGACCACATACATCCTCACCAAGGACACCTTACTTTGGAGAAGGCAGTTTTCACACCTGACTGACTCAGTATGCAGCAGTTTCCTACCTGGTTTCTGTTATGCTGAAAAACTTGCAGCCTGACTGGGTTCACTGTTTTGGAGCTTAAGGGGAGAGTTGAATCCCTCTTCTGCTCAGTAGTGCACATGTAGAGGTTTCTTTCTGAGAGCAAACCCCTCTGTAGTGAGGATTAAGCATCAATGGGCAGAAATAAGGACAAAGGAACAAACAGTCCTCTCTGAGGTAGTTATAGAAGGCCCTGAGGAATAATACCTCCAATTATTGACTGCATTTGGGTTATATAGATGGATAAGACAGGATCTTTTCCCTGTGTTTCCTAAAATTCCAATTTGATGGGAATGAGTTGTTAAACCCACGCAGTTCAACAAAACAAAAGCAGGGAATTGGTCACATAATGCTTGTATAGATCTGTTTCCAGTTCTCGTGATGGAACAGGGTTGTGTGCACTTTGACTTTAATCATCTTTTATTTTCCACCTTCCTTTAAATAGATGCTCAAATTCCTTCTCCACTGTTCATCAGTTTGGGCTGTGTAACTGTGTCAGTTGCTAATTTAGAGCAAGTGGAAAAGAATCCTCTCTAATCATTCCTCCCATGTCTCCTTTGAAAGGATGTTTTTCTAACTTGGATCACAGCAACTTCTGCTGGAAGTATTTGTGGCTGACACTTAGTGCATTTTTACTACCTTTAGATCATAAGGGTGGCACTTGCATGAACCCCTCATCAGTGGAGCTTTTCCAGCATCCTTGCCTTCAAAAAGCACTCTGGGTTTTTAAATCTCTGTGGGAGGTACTGTGCAAGGGTTCATTAGGTGTGAGCAGCAGGCTCTGAGTTATTTGATGACAACCTGTCTGTGGTGTGTGAGGCTGGCTGCTGTGGGACTGCAGGCAATGAGAAATGTGCTCTGTTAGCAGCACCAAATGTGGCATGGCAAATGTGCTGCCACTGGGATGTGGCAAAAGGCCTCTGTGAGCTTGGTAAGGTCTTTGGTTTTGTTTCCATCCTTGGCTTTGTTTCCATCTTTGATTACAGCTGTGACTCAGAGTGCTGCAGGTGTGCAGCCAGATCTCGCTGTCTTTTGGCCATCAGCAGGTCAGAGCTGGTGCTGATGCCCTGGGGTGTCTCCCTAGAACAGAGGCTAGACAAGATAAAGAGAATAAAGTGGGTATTTATTTAAGGCCTTCCATATATACACCTTGGGCAGTCAGAGCCTCCCAGAGGCTACACCCAAGGTGGACGATGGTCACGAGTTTTTCAGACAATTCTATGTTTGGTCCATTTCCATATCAGGGGTGAATGCTCCAATCACAGCTTCAGGTAATGAAGTCATTTACCCCCAGTTTGCTCCCAGCCCAGCTCACTTTTGTTTATACTTCTCAGGGCCTGAGGCTGTAGGGTGTCCTTGAGTTCCAAGCCCAGAGGAATTGTTCTGTCTGACCAAAATGTGAAGACAGTAACTCTTTATATCGGGTTCAGAGTTATACACTCATGTGGTACAGGATCTGGGAAATATAAAAGCTAAAATCCTAAGGCATCAGTGCCTCATAAAAACTCTTGTGGGCGGGGGCATCTCCAGTGTTTGGGGCAGCCCTGTGGCAGGAGACTCCTTCCCACCCTGGGATGGTGTCAGGGTGGGATTGCTGTGCCCAGGCCAGGGCAGAGCTGTGGGAAGGAGCACTCTGCACACAGAGAACCTTCCTTCTGCTTCCAGATCCTTCCAATCCTGCCTGCAGACAGCTGCTGCAGCCCTGCCTCTGCTGAGTGACTGAACCAAGCCAGTGCAGTGGTGTTCAGCTCATGGGGATCACGGGGAAGGGATGGCAGGAGCTTTTTGTGCCTTTGGACGTGTCTGCAGCTGGGGTGTACCTTGCAGATTAAAGAGTGGATGGTCAGGGCCAGACTGTGGCACTAGCAGGGACTGACTCTGCTGACAACCCAGTGTTTGCCCTTTGGAGGCCTTCTGGCTGTGTGAGGATGCGGAAAGTTGACCTGAAAATTTAAACTTGACCTCAGAAATTTAAAAAATACCAGATCCTTTATATTGGTTAAACCCTCCTGTGGACTTGTGTTGCTGTAGAACACAAAAAAAAAGACTCCAAATGTTTCAGAAGGCAAAGAGCATAGAAAAAGAAGGCTTTATTTTCTAATTCTTACTACCTTTTCTAAGGTGTTCCCATACAGACTTAACATGATTGGTGAATAGGAATGACACCTCTCTAATCCCATTGTTTAAACTAGAGAAACAGCAACACACCACCTGGAGAAAGATTGTTTTGGGAAAGGAGAGTTGTTTGCCAAGATTGTTTTGAGAAGAAGCTTTTTTGAGAAATTTTTCCTTGGGAAAAAGTTAGCAGCTGCTAGCAGGCTAAAATCTCTCAAGACCCAGAAATACCAGGCCCACAGACTTGGATTTCAAATAGTGTTGCTTTACTATCAGGTACTTCAGATTAATTATATTTGAGAGTACAGTAGGCACCACTAACTCAGAATCAAAGCAATTTAATGCAGATCACCCAATTAACTTGAAATCCACCCCCCTAAATTAACTCCAGTGGATTTCCCTCCGTGTCCCTGTGCAGGCAGGTCCAGGGCCCCAGTGCTCTCCAGGGTGGTTCTTCTCTCTCAAGCAGAAGAAGCTTTTAAGCTTTTAAATTAATTTGATGGCCTGAAATTGCTTCATCACTCCTTTTTCCCTCCTTGGAAACAGCCTTTCTCTCTGCTGATTGTAATGTTACAATTAATGGCAGGATTGTAATTAAGAACTGCCTGGAAGACACCCTCTGCTCCACTTCTAATTGGAAAATCTCGTGGAAGGGGCTGGAAAAGCTCTCAGTCTCTATCATCTCAGTGACAGTCCCAACACTGCTGCTAAAACATCCTTTTATGTTTAAATCACAGCAGATAACTTACACTTTTTGCAGGAGTTGGGTTCCCACTTAGCTGAGTGTTGCCTTCCAGCCTTATGGCAAAGTAAAACTAGGAACATACTCTAAAGTAAAATTACAAGCAAGCACATGTTTGATGATCTAGAGCTGGAGAATTTGATGCTGCCTCCTCTCTCCTGCCACGAAAAAGGTGCTGAAAGGCCTTCTGAAAGAAAACCTATGGGGGGAGATGAAAGGGGCTCTGCAAAAGCTGTTCATGGTCTGCAAGTTCAACTGGCCCTACCAGCAGGACTTGCTGGTGTTCAGTGAAAATCAAGGAACCAGGAAAAGGAAAGGGGGTATATTCTGGTATATTCTCTCTACTTGGGTTGCCAAAACACCATGAAGGTGTTGCACGATCCTTTATGGGCTCCTTAAAGTACTGGTGCCATTCTGCTGTAATTTGTTCATCTGTTCTTGACCTTGCTTATAGTTTGATGGGAAAACCCAACAAACATTTTCTGGGGGCTGGATGTTACTTCAGCTGTCAGCGGTGTGACCCAAGAGCACCACTTTTTTGGCAATATTCTCTAAGGCTTATGGGAGAAAAAAGCCATCTAAACCATGTAGAAGACAAAATCAGTCACTATAGCAACTGCAGTGAATGTTAATCACACTAAGTTTAGTTCTCCCCTGGTACTGTGCTGTGTAAAAATAACCTGTGTGTGTGTCAGCTTCCTACCTTTGTGGGTGTTGTCCTGGCCACAAACCTGACAGAAACTCTGCACAGTAACTTCAGAATGAGTGCTGGCTGCCCCTTTACCGGGGGCCAGTAAGCCCACATTTCCTTGGGATTTTCCTCCCTGCAGCTCCGGCGGGTGTTCCTCCTTCTCCTACAGGACTTGTGCTTGTTCTGCTTCTAATCTGGGCCTTTTAGAGCTAAGCTGGTATTTATGTTCAATTCAAGGTGAGGCAGAGGGTGACTGACAACTGATTTGCTTAAAATTAAGTTTCAGACTTTGGGCCTGAAGCTCTCTTAGAGTGGTAAGAAAACTCCATTGCCTGAAGAGACTTTTCCTCAGAAAACTCCAATTGCCTAAAGAGACTTTTCCTTGGGCACCATTTCTTCCTGGGATGGGGCCAACACAACCCAGATGTAAAAGGAAAGAGTTCTTGAAAGCTTTTTCCCTAATCAGCACAGGGGGTCTGTGCCTCTGGGAGGGGACATCTGATGTGTCCCAAGGGACACTGCAGGGCTCCCTCCTCCCTGTGAGGGTGGTGCTTGTGCTGGAATCATCCTTTGTTACTCCTGCCCGATGCCAAGAAGGGAGAGCTCTAAAGGAAATGGGGCTGCTTGGAGCCGTTTAATGTTAATTTCCTTTCTGGTATCAGTTTTGCTTGACTCTAAACCCAGTACTTGGATTTGCATCTGAAAACTCAGCAGAGTCTTTCTTGGGATATCCTATGGGTTCACTAGGAGCTGGGTCTGCATGCAGTGAAATGCCCACTTTCAAAGCCAAATAGCTTTTCCTTATCACAAAAAAAAAATGGATGCAAGGTGGTGCTAGGGGTGAATTTCTGGCATTTAGCTGATTTTTCATATATTGAAGCTGCTGAAAAACACGTAAGGGAGGGCTTGACTGCTTGCTGAACACCCCGTGATAGTGCTGGTTACACAGCTACAGTGCTTTGATTAAAAACAAATCCGGGTAAATGGTTATGAAATTATCATCTCTTTTAATGGCAGCCATTGCAGACAGCAAATCTACCTGCTGAAATGAAATTACAAGCTGCTCATAAACCTGAGAAAATAGAGAGCTGTACACATCGAAAAAAATGGGACCTGTACCTCCTTGAAAAGGAGGAGAATTTTGCTCTCACTTTGGAAGTGTAAATTGGAATCTGGGGATATTTGTGTTGTTTTGCTTGTGCTGGTGTGTGTGTATGGCCTTTTCTGTATGTTTTCCATAGAACTGGTATCACCTAGATCGTATTATCCAACAAATTGGCCAGAGTATCCCAAAGGAACTGTTGGGGCAGCACAAGTCAAGTGCAGTTGCTGCCCCTTTGCTGCTAAATTTGAGAATTGTGTGAGGGCTGTGGTGGTGAGTTGTTAAGGAGATAAGGCTGGTGAGGTACCACAGGAGAATATTTTTATTTACAGCTACAACATCCTGCACGTTTCCAAGCAGGGCAGTTAGAAGCTGCTCTCTATTTGCAGCAGGTTACAGGGTTGATGGAACAGAAACCAACGATTTGTGTTGAAAACATACATTTGTATCACAAACCATGAACTATTTAACACCTCAGAGACATCTACCGATGCCATTTGTATGCTCTAAGACAGAACAGATCCTTGCATATACAAAAACCACCAGTCACAGAGCTTCAATATTATTATTATTATTAATGTAGAAATTCATACTGGAATTTAACAATCCACCTAGAGACAATACCGAGGGAAAAGATGAACTGAAAATTTCAGGGCGTGCTTCCTAATCTGAAAATAACAAACTACTCTTTAAAAATATGTGCTTGGGCATAAATAATTGATTAGTATTGCTTAGCAGTAAGTGCATCTATTGCTTTGATTTCATCCACTAATATAACCTCAGTAAAAGCCTCAATTCATGGCTTCTGCTTCTGTATTTTAAAACATTTGCTGCTATTTAGGTTATTCGTACAATCGTGGTTTAGGGATAAAAAAAGAAATAGGTTGTGAAAAAATGTTGTGACTGCAAGGAAGCTTTTGTTAATATTGCAAAGAAAAAAATAAACCGACATCCCTGGAAGAAAAAGACAGCTTTGATCATCTGAAAAATAAAAATATACTTTTGGAACAGGTACCCTGGTGGTGATATGCACAGTGTTCACTCACACAGACCCTTGTGTTAGCTAATATATGGTAATTAAAGCACTGTGGTACAAGTTTTTGACAGCTGTGTTGGCAGGGCTGTGGATTTGCTTCTGTGAAGCTCCTCTGAAAAAAAGCATTTCCACATAGTTTGGGATTTGAAAGGTAATTGTTCACAGAATGGTGCTGTTTCATGTTTTCCTTCCAATTTTGGATGAAAATATTGTCTAAATATTGTGCTCGGAGTTAACGAGGGAGAAGGTTGTTCCCTATTTGTTTGTTTGTTTACAATTCTTCCTCCAGCTGCACTTCTGAGGCTTTCCAAGGCTTTTCTGTTTGGAGGAGACACCACCTGTCCCTTCCTTCCCAAAGACGGTGCAGGAGGAAGATCCTGTCCCCACCCAACTTTCCTGGTGGGGTCACGGGGGCAGCTCTGGGTAAAACCACTCTGTTCCCACTCTGCTCCCACTGCTGACAGTGCTGCAGGGTTTCACTGAGGCACTGCACTGCTCACAGCCTTCCCTGGCCGGCCTGGCCCCTTTGGCTCCACAGAGACCCTCGTGCCCACACTTCTAGAAAGCTTTGAAAGCTTTTTCCCTAATCAGCACAGGGGGTCTGTGCCTCTGGGAGGGGACATCTGATGTGTCCCAAGGGACACTGCAGGGCTCCCTCCTCCCTGTGAGGGTGGTGCTTGTGCTGGAATCATCCTTTGTTACTCCTGCCCGATGCCAAAAAGGGAGAGATTCTTACAGCCCTTCTAGGAAGGGCTGGAATCACTCCTGTTTTCTTCTAATGCTCACAAACTGGCAGATCGTTGGAATTCTGGAAACTTAGATGTTAGGGTTTTAGTAAATATTAGTGTATGTGAAGCAATATGGAGGATTTAGTGTGTTCTCTAAGTCCTTTTCCTTCACCTTCTTCTTCTGGGCTTTGGGTGCTTTTTTTCTAATTGGGTGAAAAAGGTCCTCATTGCGGGCTTTGGGTGGTCATTATTGGGTCAGAAATAAATAATATAGGTGTCACCTCGTTATTGGGTGATTAGTGCTTAAATAACCTTGGAAAGAGTGAGAGGTACTCTATTTTACCTTCATTTTCTAACTTGCTAGTGAGAGCTCACGGCTCATGAGTCTGTAAATAGATAAGAAATAATAAACATCCAAGTCCAAACTTGAAACCTGCGTCTCCCGTTTCAGTCTCAGCTTTGGCAGTGGCTGAAAAGAAGCCCAAACCCTGACAGCAGATTTCCAGAGACAGGACTTCACCCAGCTGAGTGCTGTGCATTCAGAGCTGCTTTTTCACTGAGTGTTGAGAGGGAGATATTTTTTTGATGCAGTAACTTTGTAAGCTGATAATTAAAAAGAAAAGTCCCTGGAATACGTATTTTCCTAAGCTTCAGCTGCAATTTGTTTGAAACATAACCAATACACGTGCTTTAAATTTTAGTAGAGCTTTGCTTTGTAACTGCATAGTTCTTCCTAATTTATTCAGGTTGGTATTGAAAAGCAATGTGAGATGTTTTGAAGGAGCATAATCCAAACCAGGGAGAGGGGGACCATCTGCAGGCTGATCATTCCCTCCTGGAGAGCCTATTTGCCTCCTCTCTTCATGTGCAGGTGGTTTCTTGGAGCTGTCCCACAGCACCATGCTCTGGATCTCTGTTTGGGGGTGGGTGGGCTTGGCTGGGCTTCGGCAGAAGCTCTTTAGAAACTGGGTTTTGTTGTTGTTGTTTTTCTAACCTGGGCAAGGAGCTCACGGTGGATTTGTTGCATCTCAGGAGCGCCACAAAGCACCTGTAAAACTGTCACACAAAGAGAACAAGTTAGGAGGAATTTAATTCACCTAAGACAGGCTTTAGCTCATGATCTTTGTATTAATTAAGTTCCTGGGACAGCTCTGGAACAACATGGGTGAGATAATATTTTGTACTGGAGGTTGAAATGTTTTGTAGAAAAAAATACGTCACTGTGCCAAGAAATCTTGACCTCAGCACAGGCAGTACAGAGCGGAGAGAGCCATCAGCAAAATTCTGGGACAGGTTATAGGCCTGAAACAGTTGTCCTGTGTCTTTATTGATCACAAATATGACTGACTTTGTGGCAATGCAGAGAACAGAAGGGACTAAATGCTCTCCAGCCTGCTTTCAGGTCTGCAGGATCCTGTCACCTGGCTGAGCTGATGGAAACACTGCTGTGGCACAGAGATTTTGGGGAGGTGACAATCACTCGTGCTGGCCTGCAGTCAGGTTATGGATATATCCCACTACTGAAAGTGTGGTATGGATTGAACTAATTGAATTCCCAATGAAACCGATGCTGGCTGGTTTGGTTTGTGTTTGAGCAGGGAAAAGGTGAAAACTTGGTTTAAGCTCTAGAAGGGCTTGGTTCAATATCCATACCTGGAGGGATTTTTTCAGTTGCATGGCACAACATTCTGTGTATCTGAGCACAGAGGGGATGTGCTAAGCATGAAGGTAAGGAAACTGCCTGTAGCTGAAGAAATGGGTATTTTAGGTGGTGTGGATTGTGTGCATGGCCTCTCTAAAGCTGCAGGGTGAGTAACTGCTGATAGCTGATCTCTCTACACTGAACAGTCCAACACAACTTTACTGGTAAAACTTTGTACAACACAGCTTCTAGCAGCAACCTCTGACAACTCTTGTTACCAAGAGCCAAGTGAAAAATCATGCTGGTTTTTCATCAGCAGTCTCTCTTGCTGGGGAAAATGGCTTTTTAGAAGTTTTACACAGTTTTTGCATTAGCTGAGGCTCCTTTTTTTCAGTGAGAAACTGCATTTTCTCAGGATTGAACACTTACTTTGTAATAATCATTAATTTTTCATCAGCTTCTCACCATTGAACACTGACATATTAAGCAGCTGCAAAACTTGTGGGGAGTTTTGTCTATTTTCTAGTTTTTGCTTTGCCCCCTCCCCTCCTGGTCAAGCTCACATGGCTTTTCCCAGGTACCTTTCTGCAGCTGTTTAATCCCCAGTAAATTTCTGTTACAGCTTGAGAGTCTCTTCAATCTGTTTAACCTTCATTTAGTCCTTGCCTGGATGCATTTCCTCCATGTGAATGTTATTTTGTCTGGTCTGCTCTGGGATTTTATCCAGCCTGATTAGAGATTTCTGAGCATTTACCAAAGTAGGGGGGGAGCCTGGACATAGAATTGTTTTAGAAATAGCACAGAATTAGAGGGCAGTGTCAGCTGTGTGAGTTGTCAAGGCATCTCCTGTAGATTTCCAGAGCCTCAGGAATGCTGTTGTGTTGAATGTGGTTTTCTGGATGACCAACACCTCCTGCCCTCCCCTGCCTGACACTTCTGGGTGGCTGCAGCGTCTTCTGGTCTGAGGTTCTCTCCTGAGAGCAGAGAAACCCAGATTACTGATTTCTTTTTCTGCACAGAGTATGGAACCCTGAGCACTGATTGCTCCTAAAATACTAACTGAACAATGGAAACCAAGTGGAATTAAAGAAAAATCCCAAACCAAAAATACCACAAAAAGCCCTCCACAAACAAAATGAAGCATGTATGAAGCACAAGCAGTAAAAGTGAACTTCAGGAGTCTGACACGGATAAACCCAGTCTAGTTTGTGTCTCTCAGCAAGCTATTTAGTAAAAATTAATCTAGAATTGTCTGTAGAGAACTCCTCTGCACAGTCTGTGTTGTTTTGGAGGGCTTTTCCAGCCCATGCACACGTTCAGATCAGCCTGTGATTTCTGAATTGCCTCTCTGGATTCAGGCAGGGTTGGGTGTGTTTGAAGGGAGTCAGAGTTACCCTGGGTGTGTTGCTGTGCTTGGGGCTTTTCCCCTGCTCGGGGATGGCAGCAGCTCTCCAGTGTTCCAGGCAGTTCCATGAGAGAGTTTATTCAAAAGTTAATAACAAAGGAGAAGGGAAAGGAGTGCTCCTATGCCAGGGAAGATGCCGGGGAATTCTGCAGAAAGGGACTGCACCCCCCTGAGCTGTTTGTGGCAGTGACTGGAGCTGATGGATGCTGTGGAGATGATGGATGGAGTCATGGAAACTTTCACTCCCTGGGAATTTCTCATGTCCCAGGAAAAACACCCACAGCTAATTTAAGCCAGACCTAAATCAATCTTTTACCATCATCATTTGTTTTCAAGAGAGAGTGAGAAATTTACTGTCTGTGCTTCCTAACAGCTTCCAAAAATCATTTCAAGTGGAGAATTTGCTGGACTCAGAGAAGCAAATGATCTGCCTGCTGTAATCCCAGCAGTGCAAAGATCAATGAAATGTGCCTGAGCACATGGGCTGGTGGAACTGGACCTGGCTGAGGGATTGGAAGAGCTCTGATGCTCTCTGGTTTTCTCTCTAGATCTCTGCTTATCTTCATTTTTATTCTCTGTCCCTGTGCAAGGGGCTACCCCAGCTCCTCTGGCAGTGCTTCCAGGCAGATCCTCACTGCTCAGGGCTGCCACCAGCTCTTAGGAGGGGAGAGCAGGACCAAAGAGTGCCTGAAGGATTTGAGGGGGGTTAAAAGAATAAATCAGGGAGGGGAGAGCTGTGGGCAGTGTGCTGTGCTGGGGCTCGGCGTGGGGCAGCAATAGCTCACATCCTAACGAGACTTCACGTGTCTGAGTCACCTCAGAAAATTTCTGGTGCTTTCATTCTTGGCAGAACACAGATTTCTTCTCTTTTTGTCAAATTGTGCAAAGGAATGGAAGGACCTATCCTTTGCCACATGCACATGTGGGGAGTTGGGCGTTCATCTTCCAAAAGCGCAGATTTGCCGAATAGATTTGATCCTTGGAGCCCTTTTCCTAACCCTAACCCTTTTCCAGAACTCATGGATTTGAGTGATGCCACTGATGCTCTCTTTATCTCCCCTCGCTATTTTGTCACTCCTTGCATACATGGAATCCAAATGAATGAAGGAGAGCATTTCACTGACCTGTTTGTTCAGAAACACGTAGATGATGGGGTTGTAGACAGTGCTGCTCTTGGCAAGGATGGCTGGGATGATGCTGGCTGCAGGGGTGATGAGCCCAGGCTGCCCAAAGGTGGCTGTGAGTGCCACAGCTGCATAGGGCAGCCAGCAGAGGAGGAAGCACACCACCATCACCACCACCATCACCAGGACACGCTGCTCCCGCCTCCGGGCCGGCCCCGTGTGGATCCTGCTCACCTTGGGGGGACAGAGGCACAGGTGAGGCATCAGCACTGCTGGTACTGGGGACACATATGGTGCCTGGCAGCTCCTGGGGTGGCTGCACGAAGGGCAGGGCTGGCAGTGTCACCTGAACCCTCCTGGCTGGAGAGGAGAACCAGGGTGGGCAGGGTTGGTGTGGGTGTGCTCTGAGTGTCCCTGACAGTGGGGCAGGGATGCCTTTTGGGGCTACCTAAAAACAGAGGCCAGACAGAATCAGGGGAATAAAAAGCAGTTATATTTATTGAAGGGCCTTCAGGTACATTTAGGGCAGACAAAGCCCCCCCAGGGGCTGCACCCAAAAATGGACAATGGTCACGGGTTTTCACACTTTTATAAATTTGGTCCATTTTCATATTGGGGGTTCATCTTCCAATTACAGCTTCAGGTAATGAAGTCATTCACCCCAAGTTTGCTCCCCCCAACTCACTTTTGTTCACATTTCTCAGGGCCTGAGGCAGTGAGGTGTCCTTGATTCCCAGGCCTGGAGAGGAATTGTTGTGTCTGACTAAAATGGGGAAGCAGCAGCTCACACTGTGTATGGAGTTTAGAGTTGTACACTAAAGAATTGCAGGATTACAAATATATGAAAAACATAAAAGCTAAAGTCCTAAGGCATCAGCAGCACCAGCAAAAGTGCTCTTAATCTACAACAGCCTTCTCCACCTTGTCCAAATCCCAGCTTTTCATGGGAGCATCCTGGGCAGTGCCCTGGTGTGAGCAGAGGACAGCAGCTCCCAGGGCTCCAGAACCACTGCCCGACGGCTGCCAGGAGACATCCCCCAGCAAGGATGAAATGCCCTGTACCCACAGGCACTGGGGCAAGGAATACCAGGGGCTTGAGAGAACTTCCTTCCCTGAATCCATGGCAAAAGGCAGCATTTGAATTAAAGTGACTTACAACAGACTCCTCCTCTGGAATTTGGGCTCACACACTTGAAAGTAAATCACTGCATATAAACACTGCTGGCCTGGGCCTCACCCTTGTTTCCTAGTTTTCAGTGTTTTGAAAGCCAGACCTTTCAGTGGCTGCTGTGTAATGCCTGTGCTGAGAAGTGCTGCAGCAAGCACGAGGAACTAATTATTACAAGCAGATTTATGGGGAATCCGTCGGGATGTATTTGAGTGTTAGAAGTCACCTTGAGACTAATTAAAAAACCCAACTAAAACTGTTCAAAAAATAGAGCATATCTGTAATTGCCTGCTGAGGGAATTCAAGTACCAAGTACTTTATAAATATCTTGTTAATGTGCAAATGAAATCTTTTATGACACTTGTCTGTGATTTAAAAGGAAAAAAAAAGTTGTATTTGCCACTAGGCAAATAAAGTTGTTAATCAAAATATTTCCATTAGTGAGAAGTGAATATTTCACTCAGAGCCACCCACAGGCATCACTAGCTCAGATTTATTCACAGACATCTGAGACAGAAAGCTCACATTTATCTTCTTACATTGTATCTCCTGGAGCTGATAAGAATTTTGTAGGGCACATTTCCTGTGTGTGGATTTTCTGAGAGTCTGGCACGCCTTGGTATAAAACTTCACTCAGGCTGTGTGCTGAAATCCTAACAGCTGGGTTGGGGTGGAAACAAGGATGGAGACAGGAGAAGGGCTGCATTTGACACCATGTGCTCTTGGTTTTTGAAGCTCCTGATGAGAGGCACTGAAAGGCATCAGCACCAGCTGCCAGGGCTCTGTATCCCCACACAAATCCCAGTTTCCTTGTGCCTCCCTGAGGTCCTCTTGTCCAACCCCCCCTGCCAGGAGGTACCTGGGGGGGGTGATGGCTTGCACGTGCAGCACCTCAAGGAAAACCAAAAGCTCTTTTGGTTCCATTGATTTCTGTCAATTTCAGAAAAGGAAACCCAACAACCTCTTCCTTCAGGTTAGGTCAGAGGGGACAAATGTTTTACTGATGTCTTCTAGATGGAAGTCAGGCTGGTGTGAGGCTGGGCTCGGGAGGGATTTCCCATTTAATAACCATGAGCAGGGGTCACAGGG
The DNA here is from genome assembly GCA_013397395.1 of Sinosuthora webbiana. Classification (NCBI taxonomy): domain Eukaryota; kingdom Metazoa; phylum Chordata; class Aves; order Passeriformes; family Sylviidae; genus Sinosuthora; species Sinosuthora webbiana. The sequence goes on along the minus strand of VXBN01007474.1, from coordinate 485,108 downwards.
TGCTGTGTAATGTTCACTCCCCACATCTGCAATTCCTGCTGCAGGGCACAGAGCTGCACAGGGAGGAACAGCTGCTTTTGGCCACTGGCTTCAACTTAAAGCCAGTGGGGAACTTCAGCTGTTGCATTTCCCCCCTGGGCAATGCTCCCTTCTCAGGTAAACCCTGCCAGGTATTGCTCTCTTGACTTCTAAAGTGTTTTATCCTTTCCTAAGAAAAAAGAGGAAAGCTTTGCAGTTTTCAGACTGCTGATGCCAGGGAATGGCTTCATGGGTAAGCAAGGAAAGGTTTCAATTTCCTTGCCAGCAGCAGGAAATTACTATTTTCATCCTATGGGGCCAAAAATTTTGAATATCCTCCCACTTCTGTAACTCTCCTTGAAGCATTTTTGCTTTCAACTACAAGGCTCCCCTGGTCAGTCAGGGAAACCTTAGATATTCATATTTGGCACACATGCAGAAAACTTCTGCAAAACTAACCAGACCCAGCAACCTTGAAATGTTGCTGCACCCCATCAGCAGATGGTGCCTTGGCTGTGCCATGGAACTGTGGGCTGTGCCTGGTGTCAGATCCCCCTCTGGAGGTGGACACAGCAAAGGGCTGTGTAAAAACGATGCTGATGAATGGTGCTGTGGGCTTTTACTTTAATTTTGTCTTGATAACTTCCAGGAAAGCCAGGAGCACAAGCCTGGCCCGTGGAGACTGGAAAGTCAGTTCAGGCTGTTCCTGGCTCAGGGGTAGCAGCAGCAATGCCACTGCAGGAGTTTAGCACTGGGGTACCCTGGCTGTGCACTGACCTGCTCTACACTCTCCTTTGCTTCTGATTTGGTCAAAAATCTAAACTTCAATTCTGCTGTGCAAGAAATTTGTTTTTTCAATCTCACTATTTCTGTAGGTTTCGGTATACAAAACAGCCATGACAAAATGTGCTTTTATAGCCTTCGTATTTTCTTCACTGGAAACTGAGTCTCTGTGGCTTCTAAGATGATCTTTTCAATTTCCTAGAATTTATTTTGCCTCTGTATCACGTCTTCTATATGTTGAATGAGTGGCCCAGTGTACTGAGTTAGCAGGACTGAGGAGCTGCAAGCCCTGGCCCCATCTTGCTCTTACAATGTTTTTTTATCTTACTTCCCATGGGTGCTGATTTTTTACTGGCTAAGTTTCTTTGTGTTTTCTCCTGCAGAGAAGCACCTCAAGGTGGTGATTCAGCCTGCAGAAGTGATTAATTTGCCTTTTTTAAAATTTCACTGACCATAATTGGGATTGTACACAGCCATCCTCCCAGTGCAGGAGCAGAAATGCTCACAAATAGTGTTTGTGCGGTGTGGCACGGGATGTCACAGACAGAAGGATGTGGATGAGTGACTAATGCACCAAACAATCAGGACAGGTTTAAACAGAGGTCACTGTGGACACAGCAAATCCCTGGCTGATGTTGCTGACACTGTGCAGAAAGAGCAGAGTCATCACTTTACTAGGAAAGTAAAACACATGTTTTCAGCACTGGGTATGGAAATTGCTCAGCCACATCCAGGCCTGGAGAGCAGAGCTGAGCCACCTTGGAGGTTCAGCCATGAAGCTCCTGAATCTCCAGGGTTATCTGAGAATCTCAGCTGAGTGACTGACTGTGTTTTCTCTTGTCTTTTTGTGAAACCACCACACTATTTAGAGCTTGGAGAATTGACAGCAACACGCGTGGGACTAAGAGGATGGTCCTTGAGAAACATTGGAATAAGGGAGATAAAGTGAAAAAACCTCAACCAAACTGTGCCTGTGCTGGCCTGAGCATGCCAGCTGAGCCCTGTGAGCAGAGCAGAGGCAAAAGGGGCAGCACAGGCACTCCTGGGCTGTGGCAGCAGCTGAGCACCTTCAGGCATCACTGCCTGTTCATCGGAACGAGCCCAGGAGCTGTGGAATCACAGATACTCAGTTATGCTCTGCCCTGGAGAATTCATGGCTGGGGTTGTTTGTGTACTGAGGAACCAGACTGTAACCTAATGGGGATGCAAATAAAGTGCACAGCCTGTGCATTGAAGGTCAAACTGATTTCTTCTGAAGAGGATGTGAGGATTCCTGGTGGTCCCTGCCCATCAGCATTTGCCCTGCTTCTAAGAACTGCTAAATGCAGGTAGCTAAATGGATGCTTCAGGGGAAACCCTCAACCCTTTGGGGTTGGGATTAGATGATCTTTAAGGTCCCTTCAATCCCAACACAACCCATTCTATGATTCTATGATTATTGAGAATTTCCTTTAAGTTCTGAAACAGTGGGCAGCCATTCAGTGCTGGTTTAAGAGTATTTCATGATCTGTCCTAATATTAATTAAAAATAGTTTTGCTTGGAGAGGAAACAAATGGCTGACACTCCCATACAGAAATGTTGCAAGAACAAATTGCATTTTATTTTTAAGGAAGTTTTTTCTATCCCTCCTAACATTCAAACCTTTAAATTATGCTTAAAAGCCTCTAAGTACAATCATAAAAGCTAGAAACTCGTTACCTGCATTCACAGTGAAGCACTGGCCTTCTCAGAAGTTCCATCCATCCAGTGCCTCACCATGAAAAGGAGAGTGGGGAAAGCAAGTTGCCAGCTCTGTTCCCTGCATGTTCTAATGTTGTCTGTGAGAGGAGAGCTCAGCTCCAGACAGACCTGGGGCCTTTACCCCACCAAACAGCGAGGAAACACCTTGAGCTCAGCAGATCAGACTGCAGCACAGCACAGGGGCACAGGGGGAAGAGCAAAGCTGGAGACTCAAAACGACCTGAGGCAAAAAGCAGCTTCACTCCTGGTTTGTCCCTTGGAAACTTCTGCTTCCCAGATTCCCAGCATGCTGATCACCTGCAGCAGATCTGGTAAACTGACATGTCATGAGGCTTAGCTTTATCACTGGTGACAAAAACCTAAATTCCTTTGTTTGAGTGAAAGGCAAACCTTTTGTAGTGCCCTTTGTGCAACAGCAACTAAGCCCTGTCCCCACTGGTTGGGGCCCAGGTTTTTCCTACATGAAAGAGGACCATTAGAAGCCCCTCTGATTTATATATATATATGTGTGTGTGTGTATGTATATGTGTGTATGTATATATATGTGTGTATATATGTTTGTGTATGTATATTTAATTTTTTAATGTATATTTTTGCATGCTTTGGAGGGCATGGGGGAGTGTGAAGTGGGGGTGATGTTTTGTAAAATATGTGAAATGAAAAGAGTTTCTCAGTGCTCTGAAAGTCTCAGAAAATGCAGCACCTTTTTCTGCAGGGGCAGCAGAGCTTCCTGCTCTGCCTTGGCTGAAAGTGGGGGGCTCTGCCAGCCCCAGCTGCACACCCAGCAAAGCTGAGCTGGCAGGGGACAGTGGAGATGGAAACTGATTTCACATAGTGGGTATTAGTTTCAAGGGCAACCCCCCACAATTATTCTCAAGGCTGGGAATTCTTCCTCAGGATTTCCAGGATAGAAGCAAGCTCGTCTGCAGGCTGTGGAGAGCCTTGCACCTTCCTTCCACAACCACAGCATTCCTGACTCTTGGTTTCTGGCCTGGGACTAAGTGTATTTTTATGGATAATGGAACACCTTATGCACGGGAAGGAATAAAACATCTGTTAGAAATTGCTTTTGCCTCCAACTGCTGAATAATTTCAACCAGAATTCCATCCTTTTTTTGCAGAAGAGGTGCTGGGAGCTGAGCCTCGAGTTTGGCTTCCCTCAGGAGCCGCTCTGCTTTCCCTGCTTGGGGTCTCTGGGCTCCCCTGCACTGCCCCGTGCCCACTCCTTGCCCAAGCAGAGATTCCAGAGCAGAGATGTCTGTGACCTGCCCAGCTGAGAGCTGGCCCCTCTCTTCTGTGGGCAGAGAAATCTGATGTGGAAAGGCAGAGAAATCCCCAGCCACATCAGTGCATTCATATCTCTCAAGCTTGACAACAGTCCACAAAAATGATCAGTTTTTCTAGTCAAACATTTCCTTTCCCCTGCCTTTTTCCTATGCTGATTTACCTTTTTCTCCCTCGGTCACTGACACACCGTTTGGGTTGCCCTGAGCATCTCCTTGCTTTTGGAACACTGTGGAGACCTCCACCTCACTTGGCTGTGCCAGGAAAAGGGACAGATGACAAGTGTGACCATTCATGATGTACAAAATGTGCTCCAAATCCCACTGACCCTTATGCCTCAGCTTCAAACCTGAATACAGGGCGTGTTCATGTACCTGGATGAGTTGGGTTTGCACCAAAATATCCCAAGTTTGCCTGTTCATACAAAGAGGACACACACAAGTTTGGTGGGTCCAAACAAAACTCCTGCCCAGCTCTAAGGGCTGGGTGAAGATTTGCCTCTGCAAATCATGTTTTCTTTTCTTTTCCCGTAAATGAAGCCTGTGGAAAATCTCCTGTGGTAAGTGAATTAACAGGAATGGTACTGTGGAAATTTGGCCAAAAAGCACCTAAGGCTGGCTGTAGGAAAAGGGAGGTAGTCTCAGGCTGGCAGGGGATCACACAGCCCATGCAGGGACCATCCACTGCTGATGGCTGTCTGGAAGCTGCTGTTTCCAGTATTAACACAGACCTCTGCCAAAGCTTATAGGGAGGTGAGGGCAGAGAGAGAAGAAATCCATTTCCATCTGCTGTGCTGATGATGTCTTTCACCTCTGCAGCAGTAATTTTTCTCATTTCTTAGAGGGCTTGGAAGGTGCCAGAGGAGTCAGTGAGGGCCTTGTGGTGTGCAAGGGAGGAGCTCTCTGGCTCAGATATCCTTTGAAGTGCTCGAAGCATCCTCTCTGTCCCCTCAAGGGTGAACCACATGATTTAAGATCAAAATTTGAGTCTCAATTCTGTCCCTCACTTGCTTTTATAAACATAGAGGGCTGTAAGGAGAGGTCCTGTCATCAGTAAAGGGGGTTAATTTTTAATTTCAAACCCCAGAATATTAAAATAATTCATCCTGGTTGTTGATTGCAGAGGTTGGAACAGTGAGTGTGGGCACTTCCTGGGAGGTTGCTGGGTTGTGAGTGTGGCCTCATCCTTCTCAGCCCCTGAGCTCTCTGTGACACAGCCAGGGTTGTGTTACACTTCCAGGCCTGGGGGCTGCCTGTGCAGGGATGTCCTTTGGAATTAGGGACCTGCACAGCCCATCTGTCAGTGAGAATGGTGATTAAAACATCTCAGCACCCCTGATGGTCACACTGGTTTGGTTCCCCTCCTCCTGCACCTTGCACTGATTCTTTAATTAGAAATTACTGTGGTGAGAGTGTTCTTCTCATTGAGAGTGGAAGTCTGTTGGAACTCTGGAAACTGAGAATTGCAGGCTTTCCATGCTAAAAGGTGCTGACCCTTGGGCAGGCACCACATGTGACCTGAGGCCTTGGAAGAGGATTCCAAAACTGAGTGATAGCTCTGGGGTTGTGGGTGTGTAGTTTGAATGGTATTGTGTGATATCACAGGGTGGAAAACTTAGGATTTAAGGTTTTAGTATATAGGAATGTTATACAGAGCAAGATGGAGGATTCTGGGTGTTGGCTGGGTTCTTCTTCTTCACCTTCTTCTTGGGTCTGGGTGTTTTTTTCTAATTGGGTGAAAGGGTCTTCATTGTGGGCCTTGGGTGGTCATTACTGGGCTACAGTAAAAATAATAGAGGTGTCACCTCGTTATTGGGTAATTAAAAGACTGTGGAAGGAGTTAGAGCCTTTTTCTACCCTGTTGGCTGGAACTCACAACCTGTGAGACTGTGTTATAGACAAGAATTAATAAACTACTGAGTCTAAACATGAGAAAACGGCATCTCCTGTGCTTTAATCCCAGCTCTAACACAAGAAAAGAAGGTAACAAAACCACGGAAGTCTTCTCAAGTGTTATCTGTGACACACAACGGAGCACCAGGAAGAGCCAGGGCAGGAGGGCAGGGCAGCTGAGCCTGCAGGACACGGCTGCTCCCTGCTGTCCTAAGGAGAGGGCTCTGCTTCCTCACTGCCTGTGCTCAGACACTGCCCAGGTTTGGAAGCACCTGCAGGAAAATATCTGTGCTACAGGAGGAAAAAAAAAATCACAGCTGTTTTATTTTCAACTAGAAAAATCCTTAATGTGTTCATCAGGTCAGTGATTGCTGCTGGACAAATGATGCTGGGGCACACCCAGGACGATGTGGAGAAGCTGAGGACAGGCAGTGCCCCTCTGTGAGCAAATCCTCCAGGGAATCAGCATCCCCGAGAGGGGGAAGTGCTGCCCATTGCTCCAGAGGCAGCACCTGGGCTCTGGCCCTCCTTGCACATGTGCTTGGTATTCACGTGATGCCTTAGGATTTTAGCTTTTATGTTTTTCATGTATTTGTAATCCTGCAATTCTTTAGTGTAGAACTCTAAACTCCATACACAGTGTCAGCTGCTGTCCCCACATTTTGGTCAGGCACAACAATTCCTCTCCAGGCCTGGGAATCAAGGACACCTCACTGCCTCAGCCCTGAGAGATGGAAGCAAAATGAGTTGGGGGGAGCAAACTTGGGGTAAATTACTTAATCACCTGAAGCTGTAATTGGAAGATTAACCCCAATATGCAAATGGACCAAACTTATAAAAATGTGAAAACCCGTGACACCTGGTCCATTTTTGGGTGTAACCCCTGGGTTGGCTCTGTCTGCCCTAAATGTACCTGAAGGCCCTTCAATAAATAGAACTGCTTTTTATTCCCCTGAATCTGTCTGGCCTCTGTTTTTAGGTATCCCAAAAAGGCATCACACGAAGGTATCAGATCTCCCACTGCACACAGAAGGAGGAGCCCTTCCTGCAGCTCTGAGAAGGGGAACCTGCAGCAGAGACCAACCACGAGCATCCCGAATGGGCAGAGCTCCAGCTACCGTCCGAGTGGGGAAATACAGAAACATCCCGCCGCACTTTCCCTGGGATGGAACGCAACCGAAGCCAGGAAAGCCAATTCTGTGGTTTGTGGTTATCCTGTGCATGGGTGGATTGATCCAAGGGGATTTCCCTCCTCAATCACTGACTTGCACGGTTCCTGCAGCTCCTCTGGCCTCAGCTGTCTCCAGACTGATTTTCTCTTCCCTGGTGTCTGGGGTGTTCCAGGCTTAAGCTGTCGTGATTCCTGCCTTTGGGAATGTGTCTGTCTCACATGCCCAGTTCAGCCTCAGTTTATGGTGCTATTCATGCTGTCCAGATTAATGCTGAAGGGGCAGTGAAATCCCCCTTTCCCCTTCCTGCCAGTGGAAGGGAATTGCTGGAGACCAGTGCTGTTCTCCCCCAGTCTCTCCTGCCCATGCTGTTGGAAGCTGTAACCCCAGCATTAGGAACTGCTGGACCTGCTGACTGACGTAATGAAATTAACATGTAACACATGAAATGCCTCCTTGCTGCACTTTTTTCTTTTCCATAACACATGAGGGACCAGGAGGGCAGAGGGCTGCTGGAAACCATGCCAAGGTGATGGCTTTTCCTGCCTTGCCTGTGGTTACTGCTCCAGCTAGATTTACCCTGATATGACTCAACCCAGGGCAGGAGTCTGTGCAGAAAAGCAGAATATTGAGCCTTGCACTGATCTGCTTGGATGAACACTGGTCAGTAACTTGAAGGCAGGCCCTCAGATTCATTTGTCAAGGAGATAATAGAAGAGCAGGTGGTCTGTAAATGAAAGGGAAAAAACCCCAACCACACTGTAATACAGTGACACAAAAGCTGGAATTGATTATATTTGCATTGTGACAAGTCATGTGAAAGGACTCAGCCAAGCTTGTCAATGACTCTAACTAATGACTTTCTAACCCCTGTGCTCACAAAATGATTTATCTGTTTCCAGCAACCATTTTTAAGGTTGCATGTGCTGACTACAGCTGTTCCAAAGCTGGTAGCAGAATGGTTGTCTCCTGCAGGATTCATGAATTTTGCCTGTGTGTTGCTTTCAGTGAGCTGGCTATTCCAGCTGGAATCTGGGATGCAGATCATGTTTGACCAGGAGGTTTGCTGGGGCAGGCCTTTACTGGGCATCTTTACACACCACACCTGGGGCTGTGCCAAGGGCTGAAAGCCAGGGAGAGCCCTTCATTCTTCAGGACATCCCCGAGCTCGGGGTGAACCCAGCGCCGGCTACCAAGTGCTGGTACTAGAAGAAGAATTCTAAACCAGGAGAAATTCTAAGCTACTGTTTCTTGGCAGCCCATTAGTTGTTTGCATTGCCAAAGTTGTCTCTGAGAGTTGCCATGCACTGTTTCTGCTGGCTGCAGGGGGTTTGCAGAACTTACAGACCAAGCTTTTCAAAGCAGCCAGGCTCTGGATGAGGATGAATCCAGCCTCTCTCACTGCCCAGCTGCACGTCCTAGAGGGTTTGCCCTGCTGCAGGCAGCACTGGGACAGGTTACCCTGCCAGCCCTGCCCCTGCCCTGGCTGCCAGGCCCTCCCAGGGCACTGGGCTCCGCAGAGGAAGAGGCAGATTTGCTGCTCTGCCTCTCACAGCTTGCTCAGCCTGGCTGCATCTGCCTCCCAGGCTCTGCTTCACTTCTGGCATTTCCAAACCTTCATAAATTCTGTCATTCTCCCCAAGTGATCTGAGCTGTGGCAAGGAGCATACTATATTTAATTAGTGTTAGGACAGATCATGAAATACTGTTAAATCAGCACTGAATGGCTGCCCACTATTTCAGAACTTCAAGGAAATTCTCAATAATCATAGAAACAGAATAGGTTGTGTTGGGTTTGAAGGGACCTTAAAGATCATCTAATCCCAGCCCCAAAGGGTTGAGGGTTTTCCCCTGAAGCATTCACAGGATCCAGGATCCTGTGAACCCCTCTGGTGCTGCACACTCAGCTGTAGGGACAGTGACACAGGGCTCTGCTAACAAAACCAAGGCCATCCTAAAGCATCCCTGCTCTCTGCAGCAACCCCAGCTGGCAGATTTCTGCTTTTCAGGAATGGGACTGGACATGGGGGGCACAGCCACCTCCTGTCATCCCCTGGGGCACTGTGGTGAAGCCAAGGAAGCAGAGATGAACCCCCTCACCCAGCTGTCTGCCAGGGCACACCTGCATTGTGCTCTCGCTTCCCCAGGACAGCAGCAGCCTTCTTTTTGCTTCTACCTGGGCCTTGCACAGTCCTTCACAGGAGAGCTAGGAAACCTGTATCAGAGCAGAAAGCCTTCTCAGAAATGAGATAATTAAGACTAAAGCTCAGTGTGACTGGAATCCTAGATACCCCTCATTTTCTAATGGTTGTTTTCAGAATTCAGATTTATTGCTGACAGTGTGCTGTAATACATCCCAGCTCCTGTGGTATTCAGTTTAAATGGCCCAGAAAAAACCCTTCCCTCTGCCCATTCCCTGCCAGCCTCAAACAGGACATGGGAGGAAAAACAGATCTGTTCTTAGTGGAGAAAATTTCCTCCAAGTTTAAGGAAACTGTGACCTTGAAGCGACACAGTGGGAATGGGAGCCTGGACCGATTTCCACGAGTTTAGGAACTCCTGTGTATCTCCCGTGATGGCAATCAGGTCAGAAATCAGAGCATGAGAATACAAATGTCAAGTGAAAGGATACAATTTTTCATGCCTGGCTGAAACCAAACCCCCTGATCTGCCAGCACAGTTTTACTCCTGTAAGTGGTGCAGATAATCTCAGCTACAGGCAGATACTCGTGGCAGGAGCTGAAAGCACCATTAAAGGCTTAGAGTGTTGCCTATAATTTAGGATCCACTAAAAGCACAAATGTCTGTTGTTCAATTCCTTAAATATTAAGCTGGCATGTGAAGCTTATTTTGTTCTTTTTTTTTTTTTTTTTTTCCTCTCTCTCTTACACACACCAGGGATTTTGCTGCTTCTGCACCGTGCTGCCCTGGGGGATCCTGGGCAGCAGCACAAGCAGCTGGGAGCAGCCTGGGTCAGGAATGGGAATGGCACTGGGGATGGGAGGCAGGAAAGAGGCTCTGTGGCTCCTGCCCCTGCACCTCCCCTCCCTCCTGGCTTCCCAAACAAGCCCAGGTGCATCCATAGGACCATCCAGTTCTGACTTTCCCTCTTTGTGGAAAATCCCCCTTCCTGAAAGGGTAATTTAGGACCAGACAGAACAATTTTTCCCATTATTTTCCCCTCTTTTGGGGTTTCTGCAGGACCAGAGAGCATGGGAAAGAAAGCTCCTGACCCTTAGAGCTGTCACCTATCTGACAGGAAGGGTAACAGCCCCTGCCACCACCCTGTCCCTCTTCCATGCCACGGTGGTCCCTGGGGGAGCAGTTCACTTCACTGAAGGGATCCCCTTGCTCTCTGCACTCACAGAGGGCTCTGCTAAAGCTGCTGAGCTCTGTTGCTGCCTGAACTGCTGCTGTCACTCACCCTGACTAGTGTCTGCAGCTGTCCTGAAAACAGACAGCTCTCCTGAGCCCAAATGTAACATTTTATGTGATGGCTGCATCAGTGGGAAGAGTATTTAATGTAAAAACTTACACCCTTCAGTGCTGCTGCACAGGTGCAGCTCCAACAGAAATAAAAGTTCTGCTGGCACTGGAGAGGGCAGAGCCAGGAGAGCGTGTCCAGGCTGTGGGGATCACTCTGACACATCAATCAGCACAACCTTTGACAGGAAAGCAGGTTTGCCTGCTGTTTCTGGCTCTTGGAGGGACTTTGGAGAGGAAGAGCCTCTCTTGCAAGCAGGACCTGCTCCAACCCAGCTGCTGTGAGCACCTTACAACAAGCAGCACCTCTAAACCAGTATTTTTAGCTTTAAAAGATGGAAGAACACTGAAGTCCTGTGAAATCCAGCCCATGCCTGCACTCAGGACACTGGGCCATGGTGGTGCAGGAGAAGCAGCTGTTCCCAGCAAAGGGAGACCAGAGAGGACTGAGCTGGCTTTCGTGGGGAATGAAAGGTATTTGTAACAAGACAATGGGCTGGGGGACGTATGAGGATTAATTTAAACATCTCCACTGATTTAATTTGCTTTTGCCCAAAGTCGCTGAGCAATAATAAGTTAAATTAAGTGTTTACATCTGCAAATGTGGCTCACACAGTGATTACCTAATTCCCTTTTAGCCTTCAGGTGTTTGCTCACAAGGTGAGCCCAAGCCAGGTCTGGTAACACTGATGGAGGTGGAGCCCAGCCTGGGGTGGGCTCTCAGGGTGCAGGGACCCAGTGTGGGAGTGTTTAGGGGGTGAATGATCCCTTTGTGCTGGCAGAGAGTCCCTGCCTGTCCCCAGACTGGCCCCCAAGGAGGGGCTGCCACGCTCACCAGTCTCTCCCAGCCACGAGCAGCCAGTGCTGCTCCATCACTCCCTGGCACATGTGGCTAAAGGCAGATGTTCCTCACAAAGGAGGAAAAACCTCTGCACTGGCATTTCGAGCTGCCTGGCATTGCTGCCCTGATGGTGTTTGGTACCAAATGTTCCACTGGGGCAGCAATATTTAAAGCTAATATTCCTTATCTTGGCAAAAAAAGCTCCTGGTCATTTATGGACTGGCTTTGCTTTGTGTCCAGGGTTGTCTGCTCCATGTCACGGGTCTGTCTTACAGTTGGTATTTGTTAAGTTACATCTTCCTGCTTTGCCTGATCCTGCCAGCAGCTTGGTTATATGTGAATATTTTCCTAGCAGCCTTTTTTTGCAGGGTTCACTTTTCTGCTTTCAGAAGAGAAGTCAGAAATCACAGCTCCCACACTCTCCACTGACCATGCAGCTGCTGGACCTGCTGATAATGCTCACCTCTCCACAGCATTCCTGCAGATTTAAATCCTAGGACCAATCTCATCAAGGTAGGTTAATCTTTCCCAGTTTTAATTAGGGGTAATTTGAAGTATCTAGAGTGCTCTGGCAAACTTCCCTCATCTGTGATGCTGTCATAGGGACCTCTGATGCCTTAGGATTTTAGCTTTGATATTTTTCAGATCCTGTACTGCTTCAGGGTATAACTAAAGCTCCACAGCCTGTCAGCTGCTGTTCTCCTGTTTTATTCAGACAAAGCAATTCCTCTAGGCCTGAAACTCAAGGACACCTCCCTGTCTCAGGCACTGAAAAGTATTAACAAGAGTGAATTGGGGGGAGCAAACTGGGGGTAAATGACTTCATTACCTGAAGCTGTAATTGGAGCATTCACCCCTGATATGGAAATGGACCAAACTTAGAATTGTCTGAAAAACTCGTGACTTGTGACTCATAGCCTCTGGGAGGCTCTGACTGCCCAAGGTGTGTCTGTTGGAGGCCTTTAATGAACACCCACTTTATTCTCTTAACTTTGTCTACCCTGTGTTCTAGGGAGCCACCCCCAGGCATCACCTACAGCTGTACACACCTGAGTATGACTTTTAAAGCCCTGGTAGACTGGAGCCTGTCACCAGGACAGGCATTGTGCAGGGGTGGCAGCACATCTGGCAGCAGAGGAGTTCTAAAGGTGGAAAATGGTGATCCTCAGCTTCTGCCTGGTTTGGGGTCACTGTCAAAAGGCAGCTGAGGAATCAACTTACCTGTCTGACAGCACAGAGCAGCTTCCCATAGGAATAGACAATGATGGCAAAAGGGATTACGAGGCAAAAGATGAAAAGACAGATGATGTAGGATGTGTTGTTGGCATCCTTGGAATGCCAGTTCACAGAGCAGGTTATTCCTGGCCCTTCTGGCCCATAGCTGCTCCAGCCAAAGAGCGGGGGAACAGTCCAGAACAAGGAGTATGTCCAGGACAGGATGATGCCTGTCCATGTTTTCCTGTAGTTGGTGGTGTCAGGTTCTGCTGTTCTCGTCATGGTGCAGTAACGCTCGTACGAAAGCACAGCCAGGGAGATGAGAGAGATGATGCCTATATCAAACCAGACACTTGGATCAGCAAAAAATTAATGAATGAAGTCTTTGCTATGTCTCCCCAAAAAATATTTCAGCTATGGATGAGACAGATGCCACTGGCTTTGGAAACAAGGTGGGCAAGGACTGGGATTGGCAGTGTCCCCCTAAGATTGAGAGGTGCTGAGAGCCTGACCCCACTCACCAAAAGCTGGGGGTGTTTAAACATGTGTCCAGCCAAAGCCAGTCAATTATAAATGTTGATCAGTAATTAAGCACATCTGTCTGAATAGATGTGTATGTGTGTGTGTGACCTGCAGGAAAATCCTGGCTTCTCCATCAGATTTTGTTGTTGCTGCACCTGTAAAATTCGAGATTAATATTGAGATTTGCCCAAAGTGTGGAGCTGATCTGGTGCTCCTCTGCCAGCTCCGAAGTGCAGCCTTCTGAACCCTTCTTGGGGAAGTGCAGCCCCATAGGGTCTTCAAGAAGATTTCATGCTCTGCATAATGAAGAGCTGTAGATTTTTTTTTTGCCCTGAAGCCCCCCTGTGCCAGGAAGTGCCCCGGAGTGCCCCCTCAGGGGGGCAGGCAGCTCGTGAGAGACTTTGGAGAGACAGTTACGTGTCTCCTGCAATCGGGGTACTGCCAGCAGATACCAATGGGGCAATAAAACCACCAGCAGCAAATCAAAAGCTGCTTTTGCATGCGGAAATGCTGGAGAGGAGGTAGTTTCTAAAGCTGATATCAGAGTTTGCAATTTCCCTCCACACACACCTCCCAGGCTGCACTGTGAAAGCGATGCTGGCAGGTACAGGGGGATGTTGCTGGATGCTGACACACTCCTGCTAAACTTTCCTTGTCAAGTTAAGGTTTTACATGCACAAATTCGGCTTGTTACCCTGTATAACTTCATGAGGGAAAGAGATGGCAGCAAACATCCAAACTGCAGCTGCTACAAATATCTCTTTAGAGTGTGCATAAGCAGTGTCAGTGTCTCCTAAGGGGCTGTGTGAAGGTTGGATGCCAGGCTAAGCTGTGCTCCTGGGGGTGTTCACATCTGTACTGATGGGGAGAGGGATGCTTTGCGGGTAAAGCCTCTGCTCCATGTGAATGCTGGCAGGGGGAGAGCCCCACCGATGTGTGCCAGTGTCTGCAGTGGTACAGCAGTCTGGGAGAGACTGTCAGCACTGGGAAGCTTGAGAACACGAGCTATTGTTATGTATAATGTGATCTCTAATGTAGCTGCTGTCCCCACAGCCCCTCGCCTGCGCTGCCCCGGGCCTCTCCCTCTGTGTGCCCGGCTGGCATATGAGGACAGGCTGGGAAAAGGTTCAGGTACACAGGGCTGCTCCTCTCTGCCGGCCTGTCCTGCCCAGCGCTGCCCACTCCCACACCGGGATCAGGGTCAGGGCTGGAAGCCGCCAGATTTGCAGGAAATCGCGGCTGTGGAGGCTCAGAGCGGCCCGTGCTGAGATGTGGCACTCAGGGACAGGTGGGCCTGGCAGTGCTGCCTTAGTAACTGACCTCGATGAACTTAAAGGTCTTTTCTAACCTAAACGAGGCTGATTCTATGCTCCGTTCTCATCTCTTTAAGTTTGTAGAGCTCTTCCGCAGCCTCTGGAAACGCGCTGTGGAGCCTGAGTGAGGACTCACACTTAACGCTGTCTGGGGGCTTCTGGGCTTTTTTCCAGCCAAACAACCACTGAGTCTGGGGAAGTTTCACGCCAGCCCTGTGCTCCTGGAGTGCCGGGTGTCCCGCTCCCCTCGCACAGCCCGAGCTCCACGGCGCCCGGCGCTCCCCCGCCTGCGCGCAGCCGGACGGCACCCAGCGCACCCGGGCTGTGGGGCCGTGCACCCGCTGCGGGGCTGGCCCGGGGCTGCCGCCGCTGTCCCGTCCTGTCCCCGGAGCTGCCGGGGTTATCCCGTCCCCTCCCCGGAGCTGCCGCCGCTGTCCCGTTCTCTCCTAGGAGCTGCCGAGACTCTCCCGTCCGCTTCCCTCCCGGAGCTGCCGGCGCTGTCCCGTCCCGTCCCGTCCCGTCCCGGCGGGCACAGCCGTGTCCTCCGCCCCGCGGGTGCGGCCCCCGCAGCCCCCGGTGTCCCGGGCGGGTCCCACTCACCGCAGAGGGCGGTGGCGAAGCCGTGCCAGGCGCAGGCGGCTCCCGGAGCGGCGGCGGCCCCCGCGGCCAGCCCGAGCGGGGTGCCCAGGGCGCAGCCCAGCAGGTCGCTNGGCGATGTTGAGCAGCAGCAGGTTGATGGGGGAGCGCAGCGCTCGGAAGCGCCAGAAGAGCAGCAGCACCAGCAGGTTGCTGCAGAAGCCCAGGCTGCCCACGGCGCCCAGGCACACGGCGGCCGCCAGCCTCCCCGCGGGGCTCAGGCACCGCTCGGCCCCGTCCCGGCCATCCCCGCAGGCAGCGCCGGGCCCCGGCATCCCCGCGCCGGCTCCGCGCCCGCACCGCGGGCAGGGA
>VXBN01007474.1:401054-469857 GCA_013397395.1 Sinosuthora webbiana | reverse complement strand
GCCAGCGGCAAAGCTGAGGGGATCGGTAAATGCAGGCAGAACCCACAGCGCTGGCTGCGTGCAGGCACCTGTGAGCGATGTGCGAGTCTCAGCTGGGCCGGTAGAGCTTTCGGAGTAAAGCTGGGAAGAGCACGGGCTCACCCAGACTTGCCTGGAGTGCAGGAAAGGTGAAGTCTGAGCTGCCAATCAGCTACAGAGTAAAGTATTTCTTATCAGTTAAAGTTCCTTCAAATCTAAGTTCTGGTCACATCCCACCCTTCAGTAAGAAGACCACTCTCAGATGATGTTCTGATATGCTCACCTAGAGGGAAAAAAATGCCCCCATTGTTCTACTCACAAGGGAATTTTTCTGTGTTTGCAAATATAATGTGAATTTGTCCAATTTCCTGCAGCTTGTTTGCTATGAGCAATGAAAAGCAGAGCGTGAAGCCTGATATTCCCCCTCTTTTTTTTTCCTTCTTTATCAGTTGTTTATTACGGGGAGGAGGCAGTTCAGAGTATTTCTTCTTGTGAGGACCTTCAAGGTTTATTTGTGGTTGTTTTTTTTTTGGTTTTTTTTTTTTTTTTAACCAACCCCCTGCACTTTGGGGGCTTTTGCCCCAAAAAAAGCCCCCTTTTTTGCTCCTTGCCTTTCCTCAGGGCTGCCAGGGGGATGGGCAGGGTCCATCATGATGCTATTATTTATCAGCATTTCTGAAGACCACCAATGTAACTGGGCAGGTAGCACAAGAGGTCAGACACCTGAAACTCTGCATTGAGATAAAAAATAAGGATGGAAAGCGGACCCTTCACCAACTTTGTTGCCCTCCTCCGGACATGCCCTTCAATGTCTTTCATGAAGGGAGGGGCCCAGAAGGGTTTGAGGTGCATCCAGGTAGTTTTTAATGCAGTGAGGATTGTGCCTGTCCAAGCTGTGGGCTGCCAATTTTTCCAGGAGAATGCTGTGGGATGTTTCAGACCATTTACTGAAAACGTGTCAAAAAGTCGTTTTGATAATGCAAAATGGGTTTGTTCTGTTTCATTTCACCTGGAAAATCATCTCACTTACTATTTGTTGTGGCAAAAGGACTTGCCGTCTCGTTTGGGGGAAAGGTGCAGCACGTCTGTCTCCTTGGTCATCTGGGAACTTGGCTGGAATTGTACAGCTGCTGGTGAAACTGGTTTCTTCTCTGGAAAAAGGATAGTAATTACCTAAACCCAAATGTGGAACCTGAAGCGATTAGTTCCGTTTCCCTCAGTTTTAGCGACGGCCACAAGATGGCACAGGGCCGCTCCGAGTAGGATGGGAGCTGGATCCCTGGGGAAAAGGATTTTCCCAGTCGCCTGGAGCAATGGGTTGGCCGAGTGCTTGGAAATGAGCCGCGGGCACACGATGCCCGTGAGACGTGGCCTCAAGACGTGTGGGACAGCCGGACACACGGTGACCCCGTGTGGGGGACAGCCGGACACACGGTGACCCCGTGTCCCCTTGGCATTGCCAGAGCAGCTCGGGGGCTCCGGGAGGAGGTGATCTCCGGATAAATGCCTTGTTGAAGGGCTCTCTTTGGCGGCGCAGCTCCTCCGTCGGGCGGGGTGGATTCCCTGCCAGGTGAGCTGTCTGTGTGTGCGGGCTGCGGGCAGCGCCCCGGGGCGGGCTGGTCAGTCCTGGCGGTGACCACAGCGCGGGGAGCGCCGCACACGCGGGGCCCGGGGCAGGGCCTGGAGGGGCCGCAGGACGGGGGATCCATCCCCGGGGCAGGGCCTGGAGGGGCCGCAGGACGGGGGATCCATCCCCGGGGCAGGGCCTGGAGGGGCCGCAGGACGGGATCCATCCCCGCGGCTTGGTGTGGCCGCAGGACGGGGATCCATCCCCGGGGCTTGGTGTGGCCGCAGGACGGGATCCATCCCCGGGGCAGGGCCTGGAGGGGCCGCAGGACGGGGATCCATCCCCGGGGCTTGGTGTGGCCGCAGGACGGGATCCATCCCCGGGGCTCGGTGGCGGATCCGAGGGCAGGATGCCGGCCGCCCACGGAGCTGGCGGTCCCGCCGGTGGCCGCGGGAGCGGCAGCGCTCAAACGCGGCGTCCGCAGCTGGAGCCGGTGGCGGCAGCTCCGCTGCTCTGCCTCTCTGCGGGTTTCCGAGCATCAGCGCCCAGCCAGAATCCTGACACATCTCCCACGCAAATATTTTGGTAATGGCTGGAAAGAGGCAGGAAAGAGACGCAGATAATTCCCTCCGGCTCGCACCGCTCTGTGCGTTGTGCTGTCCTGTAAATCCCTTGTCCTGATGTGGAAATCCCGCCAGTCACAGCCACCAGTGGCACTGAAGTCAACAGTGTGGTGGCAAATTATCTTTTCTCTCTTACTAGTGATAAGAGAAGTAATAATCCTCCTACAGGACTAATTACAGGCAGAGAAATTGTGATAATGAAAAGAATTCCCTTTGCCAGCATTTGAAAAGTTACAATTTGCATGAACTAAGAGGCTTATGTGAATCATGGTTATTATTTTGTACATGGCCCTCTCTGGTCCCATCTATTCTGATCTCAGTAAATCAGGGTGTAATTAATCACAGAGGATTAAATGTTGCAGGAAAAAGACTGGAAAATTCAGTAGAATTGAACTGGTTGGTTTCGACTTAAAATAAACTTGGGTTATCTGTCACAAAGGATGTGGCAGCTCTTCTTCCCACTGCCAGCTCCTCTTGCTGCTCTCAGAAATCAGTGTAATTCTTGTTTCCAAGTTTTAGGGTTGTGGTTTTTGTTTCGTAAAGATTAAATATCTTTATAAATCATTGTGTCCTTGTAGGGCTGTAAGCCCCAGAGTGTCTCAGAGATGTACTGGCCCTGAGCTGCAGGCTTGGGTCTCCCAGCCTGGATCATGCTGCTGACACAGGGTTTCAGTTCTCTTTGCAAAACGTTGTTCTGGTGGCATTTATTAGTGCAGACCTGTGGTCTGTGCTCCTCTCCAGCTTTTCAGCTTCCCCAAAAGATGGAGTGTGATGGAACAGGTGAGCACAGCACTATGGTCCTTGTGGAGTCAGCAGACCTGAGAGGCAGCATGGCTCTTCATGCCAGGGAGGGGGTCTGGGGAGGAATGTGTGTCTCAGGGAACCTGGAAATTAAATATCATGGATATCAAACTGTAAAAAAGATTTTAATTTAGCACTGGGGGCAAATAGACACCAAAAAGGCAAAGAAAAAGCAAAATAAATTGATTGCTTGGGATGTTAAAGTCAGTAATATCTGTGTAAAAGACAGCCTGGTTTTTTTTGGTGGTGTTCCCTGTTCAGTTTCTAGACTGAAAATCTCTAGAGCAATAAGGGAAGGGCCTTGGCTAGTTGGAGTCCTCACTGGCTCTTCCTCTCCCTGTGGCCCAGGCAGGTGGGGGCATGGCAGGTAAAGCTCCTGCAGCAGAGCTCAAAGAGGTGGTACGAAGGAGAGCCTCTGCTCACAGCAGAGAAGAAAAAAAAACAAAAAACAAAACAAAAAACAAACAAACAAAAACCAAAACCCCAAACAAACAAAAAAAAAACCAAAACAAAAACACAAAACAAAAAACCCAAAACACCAACAAAACCCAAAAACAAAACCAAAAAAAACCAGGAGGAAATAAGATTTAACTCTTTTAACCTTTGAGACAACAACATTTCTGAACAGATGTGTCAGTGACCAATTTCCTAGGACACATTTCTCATAGCAGGGCATCCTCAGGATCCCTTTCATATCACAGCAAGACAGAGGAGCTGCCTTGCAGCACAGGCATATAAGCACTGTTTGCCCAAAGCTGAATCCCAAAAGAGGCTGTCAAAGAAGAATGTAGATAATAAGCTGTGGAAACAAGGAAAAAGCTTAATGACTTTTTCTTGATCTTTTTTTTCAAGGCCTATTAAGGCTCCTGGGATTTGCTAAAAGCCAGAGAGGTCCCTGTGCTCTGCACATTACAGACATTTCCAGATTTTTTTTTTTTTTTCCCATAACTGGGCAAGGGCAAATGCAGGGGGAAGTCTCTCAGCCATCAGAAGGTGCTCTGCTGCCACAGCTGTGGGTGCCCTGGTGCCCTGAGAGATCACAGCTGGCTCCTGGATAGTGCTTGGAGCTCAGGGGCACTGCCTGTGCAGGGACTCCCTGAGAACCCTCCCAGCTACACAAGCATTTCATGGGTTACCAGACCACCCACTCACCTCTCTGCACTCCTGCCTGCAACACGCAGGTGAACAAGCTGAGCCTGGTGCCAGCTGCCCCTGTCCCCTCTGAAGGGTGCACAAGTGCCACAGCAAAGGCTGTGGGGTAGGTGGTGAACAGCCAGGGTGTCCTGGGGGACTCAGCTGCACACAGCCAGACCCCGAGAATAATTCTGGACCTGCTGTTTAACTTAGTTTTGTCCAGCTGCAGGTATTTAAAAGGTCCTCCAGCAGCTCTGTGTAAATGATGTCCCAGTCCCAGGTCCCTGCTGTCACCAGGGCAGCCTGAATTTGAGATGTCACCCTTGCTGCTCTCATAAATAACAGCTTGAAATAGAAGCCTGAATTACACCACAGCTTGGTGTTAATTCGTACCTGATTCTTGTGGTATTGAGGGACACTCTTCCAGACAGACCTTAACACCACAAATGAACCCATTTCCTCTCTTTGGCTGCATTAAAAATAATTTGAGCATCAGTTTTCACAGCCACATTTAACACTGGTGTCAGGAGAGCACTTTAATTGAAGGTACCAAAGCTGAGTTCAGCAGGGACACAGCCCAGCAGACACAGCCCTGCTCACAGGGAGGGCTGCTGGGGCTGTGTTTTGACTTACCATGGCGATGCCAGTGTCTTCAGAACTGGCAATTTCAAACCCCAAGTTGTTTCAGGCAGGAATTACTTTTGCTATGTAGGTGGAGCACCTAAAAGCAGCCTGGAGCATATTTAGGACTTCAGGTGCTCCTGCACTGAACAGGGGCCTGCCTCCCTCCCAGGGATGGGATCTTTCCCTGGAGAGAGGCTTGAGGCTTTGAGAGCTGCAAGTGCTCAAATGTCAAGAGGAGCTATCACTGTCATGAGGGTATGCCACACCGTGTGGGGCTAATCTGAATTGTGGAGTGTAAAGTCTTGCACTTATGAACTGTCTTATCTGGAAATGATGATACAAAAAAAAAAAAAAAAAAAAAAAAAAAAGACNAAAAAGGACCTTTAGACACCTAGTTCAGACACCATTTCCCCCTGACTATAACCTTCTGGTCACCTCAGGTGGTATAGCATCTGGTAGGGTGATAAGAAAAATGGTGTTAAGTCCTGGCAGAGCCACTGGAAATTGGCTGAGAGCAAAACTGATCACTGTTTAGAGGAAAAGCAACACAGTGATCTGCAATCAGGAAAGCAAATCAAGCAGAGATTTCCTGAGACAAAAGGCTTACAGTGAAATTAATGTAACTGAATGGAAGAGAAAGGAGGAACCATGACTGGTTTCATTAAACACGTCAGCAAGTTGACCAAATAATTTCTTCCTTGCTCCCTGTTCCTTTCCCTGAGAGGATGTGGTTTTTCTTGGATTTACTGGTCCTGAGTATTTCTGTGTGAGGATCTGCATCTGTCTGGCTGATAAATTGTCACTGTGGATTTATGTTAGTGTGAGAGGGACCAGAGCACAGCTGTGGGGCAGCAACTCAGAGGTGTGGGTGCGAGGGCAGGAAGGCTTGGGGCAGGGGGGTGCTGGGGATGCTCCCCATCCTACTGTGCCCAGAGCCCCCCTCCATCCTCACCCCAGTTCCTTCAGTGCTCCAGCCCCTCAGCACAGGGGGCAGGAAGGAAATTCCTCCTGTGAGGCTGGTGAGGACCTCCCTGAACACACACAGGTGCACAAGGCTGAGGTGGGCAGGTGTGTCCTCACAACCACTCAGGAGCAGCATCCTCCTTCCTGTGCAATGAAGGGTTAGGGGCACTTTAATAGGAACACTGTTTAGGCACCCGGGGACTTCAATAAACCAATAGAGAACTCTGTCACCTCATGGCAAACTGGGAAATTGCTTCCAAATTTAATGCAAGTAAGTCATGGAAGGTTACTTCCTGTGCCTGAGAGTTTTTAAACCTAGGGGTCTAGGATGCAAAAACCAAACATCACATCTCATTTGTGTCCTAGGCCTTCTGGTAATACCAGCAGAAGAGGCTGATTTTTCCCTGACCTTTTACTTCAGAGAGGAAAGGAGAACTACCAGATGAGAGGTTTCCTCTGTGTGTGGGACACACTGTACTGTGCTCAAGGCCACGGTGAGTGGAGTGACTGACATCTCAGCTGAAATGCCAGAAAGACACTGATGCAGTGAAAGAAATAACGCACCTTTTAGGGGCTGATGGGATGAAGCAATAGCCTGAAGTCACATAAGCAACTTAGAGCAGCGCAGGTGTCCCCAGAGGTTCGTGCTCAGCATGACCCACGGGGTCACAGCCTGCTCTCTGTAAGGTACTGCATTGGAGGGTGGCTTGGGGCAGTGCATTTCAGGCAGCACCAGCAGCAGATTGACTCAGTAGCCTCAGGCTGCAGGTGGGGCTTTCTCAGGGCCTGCTCTGTGTGAAGCAGTGGTGACATGCACAGCAGATGGAGATTCCCAGGAGGATTTTGGGTGTTGCCTGAGTCCTTCTTCATCTTCTTCCTTTTTCTTCTGGGTTTCGGGTGTTTTTCTGTAACTGGGTGAAAAAGGTCTGCATTGCGGGCCTTGGGTGGTCATTATTGGGTCAGAAATATAAATAATATAGGTGTCACCTCGTTATTGGGTAATTATCACTTAAATAACCTTGGAAAGAGTTAGAAGTACTCCATTTTACCTTGTTTCTCTAGCTTGCTAGTAAGAGTTCATGGCTCACGAGTCTGTAAATGGATAAGAAACAATACACATCCAAGTCCGAACTTGAAATCTACATTTCTGTGTATTATTCACCCTGACCTTGGAAGAGAAAAAGGCGACTGAACTGTCACATCCCAGCATGAAACCCCAAAAGGTTTTCTCTCAGATGGGGAGCACTGGTGTGCTGGGAGAGGGGCTCAGTGCTTTAACCCATCCCAGGGCCCTGGAAGCAACTGGACAAGTTGGTCACATCACTGCTTCAGTGTTCTGCTGGACAAGCAGGTCAGGAGACACCTGTGCTGCTTCTTAAGGGCCAGCCTCTCAGAGGAGGTCTTTTCTTCTCCTAAACAACCAATACTGCGATAAATGAGTATTCTAAAGCATTCAAGTATTTCAACCATTGGAGCTAGGGAGAAGTGAAGGGCAGGGACCCAAAAAAGGGTAAAGGGGCTGCTGTCACTGTTGCAGCAGGTTTGCCAAGCCCTGCCCTAAATAGGCACGAGAAGGTGCAGGGTTGTTTATGTGCAGGCTCAGGGGCTGTATCAGTGGCATCTGGAATCTGCACTGCAGTCAGATATTTGCACAAAGGAGCTGTGGGGAAATTTTCTGCCTTGCTGCAGCTGTGGTGATAAAGGCTGTCACACAGGATAAAAGTCCTGGAGCAAAGCTGACACAGACCCAGCCACCAAATGAACTTGGGTTAAATGGGATCCAGCACAACTTTAGGGGTTCCCGTTTTCCCCTCCTCACATGCTCCCTGATGCCCTGAGCTCACTGCTCTGCACAGCCCCTGCTCAGTGCTGGAAAGGGGAGCAGCCACTACCACATGGGGTCTTTTTTGGCCGATTTCCCCACCCAAATTTTGGGGTTTTTTATTTTTCTAGACTACAGGGAGGTCTGGAAGTCGGAGGCCCACGGAAAGGCTGTGTATGCTGGCAGAGCTGTCAGTGTTGTCAGGGCTCTGGGCAGAAGGGTGTGTCTGGCATGAGGCCAGGGGGCTAGAAGTGTCATGCTATGCTGATGTCTTACCTTTGATGAGTGGTTGGATAACAGAGTGATTAAGAGTGGAAATGCCTTGGTGTAAATAAGTGGCTCTCTGTGGGTGCACAGCTTCACTCGTTTTCACTTTGAGATGCTGAAAGCCAAGATTTCCAAGCTCAAAATTAAATTCCAGTGTCAGAGGCTGGAGCTGACCTCACCAAACCACATTCTCCTTGATTCCTGTCCGTGCACATGAGAAATATGCACATCTCACAGACGTGTTTTTCAGCCAAGTTCATGTTCTTTGCTCCTCTGTTTTCTTCCCTGAGCACAGTGTGTCAGCACAGCCCTGCAAAGGGGAAAGGTTATGGTAGATTTTTTTAATAGATATTCATAGACGTGCTTATATGCCTCCCTGGCCTGAAAATTAAAGCAAATGTGACCAACTGACTCTTTTACTCTACAAGGCAGCCCTGCAAAAGTTACTACTCCATCCCCTCACTGACATTACATTTTCTACAACTGCACAGACAGATCTGTGGCTCACACCGTCCAGCAGATCAGGGTGGTGTCATTGTTTTCACTCCTGTTACTCCAATGGCACAATGTTATTGTGCTGATGCTCTGTAGCTTGCAAAAGGCAAAAAAAAAGGCAAAACCCATTTGTCATCATTAGCTGGTTGCCCTCTGTCCCCAGTGCTTTGGAGCTCTTGACAGATCTTGTGTATCTCTGGTAGGGAACAAGTTTCTAGCCACTTAATCCTTGATGAGACATTGATCTTCACAGGGACAGGGACAGGTGCCTGCAGTGCTCGTGTGGTGTAAGGTTCATGCAGGAGAGAGAAACCCTGTGCCAGGACCTTCAGGGACCCTCCCTGAACACTCTGTTCCAGGTTCCCACCTCCCTTGGCTGCTGAGGAGCCCAGCCCCAGCCCTGCCAGGCAGCAGTGGCTGTGTGCAGGCAGTGCCCCGTGCCATGCTGTGACACTTGCTTTATCAGCCATTGTCATCACTGTGTCACTAACCAGGCTGCCACACTGAAGTTTCCTTTCTCATGCTGTTCTGTGGCCTTTCTTTGCATTGCTCATCTCTCCATCAGAAAAAAAAAGGGTGGGTTTCTGACATGAAGTAATGAAGAAGAAATCAAAATGTAACTCCTTGGCATGATTTTTCTCTGCCAAACCTCTTTTTCTAGTCCGTTAGCTCATTTGCCTTCAGGAAATACTGAATCAAAGGGTGATTCTAAATCACTATTCCTAAATTTCCAGTTCTTAAATTTATTATTAAACTGTATTTCTAATGTGCCTTCAGTTTCAGGAAATGGAAACAGGTCTGATGTAACAGCAAATTTTTGTTACAGACTCATCATCACCTTTCCAAATGAGGTGAGACTGACTTGAATCTAATTTATAATGTTTCCTTTGCCAGGTTATTTCTAGGTCTTAAATGCTGGGGTAATTTTCTTTCTGAAAAGTGGATGTTTATGGAGCACTCCCCTTCCCCATACCTCTGCAGACCCTCTCATGGCTTTCCTGCCTCCTGCAGCACAAGTTTCCCATTTAAAAACCTCTGAGCTAAACTGTTCCTTCTCATGCACACTGATGAAAAACCAAATGGCATGGGGTTTAGAAGGCAAGTGGAAAACTAAGCAGGAGGGAGAAGGGTGATGAATCCAGTGAGTTTTAGGAACACTTTTATTTTGGGAAACCAACATACACACATCTCAGCCTGGTCTGTGCTGGTAATGCCTAGAAGACTGAGAGGTAGCTTGCAAAAGGCAGGCAAAGTCCAAAAGCATATGCAAAAGCCTCTAACATTCTTATGTAGTACATTGCAGGAGTGATACTTCCCCCAGGCTGGAAGTGCCTCTGTCCAAATGCAGATAACTACAGGCAAATTACAGACTTCAGGGGGAAGCCAAGGATAAATTGATTTGCTCTCCTGGGAATGGACAAGGTCAGAGTGTGGGTTACAATTACCAGACCTACTTCCACTCTCCTCTGTTGATTCCCATTAGCAAACCCCTCTTTTTTCAAATTTTTTTTCTTTTGAGTGTCTTGTGGTTGAGGGAGAGTGATGACAAAAAAACCTGGTGGAGCTCTTGAAGCATTAGATGTCACCATTCAAACACAGAGCACTCAGAAACAAAATGATTCTTAGAGAGGGAGACCAAAAGAGAGTTTTCTTCTCAGGAAATCAATGATGTGAGTCTATAGCGTCAACATAATGAAGCTGGATAGGCTGGAGTGCAGCCTGAAGAGCTCTGAGGATTTGGTCCAGTGTGGGCTGGTCATACATAAAATAATTCAAACCAGAGGCACCCATGGGATGTATTTTTACAGCATTGTACAGGTGGGTATTGCTGCAGCCCACCCTGAGTAAAGCACGGCTGGCTGTGCAAACACTGCCATCCTTAGCCCGTCTTTGTTTTCCTCCTTCTTGGACATATGAACATAAATTGTAAATAAATTAAGCTTTGAATTTGGAATATTAATAAAGGTAAAGACCTTCCAAACGCAAAGGACTGCAAAACAAAGTGACCTTTCAAACTGATTATATAGGAAAGAGATGTTCATGACTGAGGGAGGGGAAGGGAAAAAACCCAAACCAAGTTTAAGAGAGTATTTGCCTTGCTGTCATGGAAAAGGTGGTACCTTTGAAGGCTGCCCAGGCTGGCTCGTGAAGGTTTGCAAAGTCCCAAGTAGGTGCTGCCCCTGTTTCACACCAAACCCACTTTGTTTAGTCCTACTTAGTGTACTATATTTTAGCAGGACACAAACTGTACAGAGTACATGAGCAGCCTTCTCCTGTCTTCCATGGGGGAATGAATCCTTCCATCCAGGCTGCAGGCAGGTGCCAGTGTCACAGCAAGCGTCCCCCCAGGGCTGCTTGGCTGCCACCATCCCAGAGGTCCTCTACTGCCGTGTCTTTGTGTCCCCTGTCCAGTGGTGGAGTTCATCAGTCTGGACAGTTTGGCCAGCCTGTATCCATCCCTGTCCCACATCCATGGTCTTCTCTCCCCAGCCACCTCACCCTCCTGGATTAGACCCCTCTTTGGGGCTCTTTCCTAGGTCACCACCTCCAAACCAGTTGGAGCTCCACAGGCTGAGTTCCATCTCCTCTGACATTTTTTAGTCCCCACCATCAACTGCAGCCAGCCCCTGCAGATCGAGGTGGCACAAAGTGATTTTCCACTGCTGCTCCTCTCCTCACCTTTTACAGCCAGGCCTGCACGTGAGCTGACACTCATGGTGTGCTCTTCCCTTCAACACTGCTGTCTCCTCAAATGTCACCCTTAAGGAAAGGCAGCAAAGAGCATCCAGGGGAGTGCAGGACAGCCCCTACGATTCCTTCAGCTGAGGAGGAATGACTCCACACACCTGGCCAGGCTGGGGCTGACCCACAGGAAAGCAGCCTGGCAGAGAAGAACCTGGGCTCCAGGAGGAAGCAAAGCTGATGGTGAGCCAGAGCCAGCCACGGCAGCAGGGAGAGGTAACAGCAGTGTCTTGGGTTGCAGTGCAAGATGTAACCAAAAGCATGTATTCTATTCCCATCTGTTGAAACTGGTTGGGGAGGTGTTTCCTTTCTCTCTTCTATGACCCATCCCTCATAACTCCAGGGGAGGGGGAAGGTGCCTTTGTTAATGGTCAGCTGTTAAAACCAGGTGGGGCAGTGTTCTTATCTCTGCCAGGACCCATCCTCCCTCCAGGGGATATCTGCTGTCCATGGGCCATCCAGGCTCACTGCAGGGCTGATACAATCCCATCATCCCATGGGGAGATGCTCCACCCAGGGGGAGGAGCCCAGCATTCCTACCTGGATAAAACCTGAGATTCAGAACAGCAGCACAGCCTGTTTGCACTGGATTCCCAGAGGAAGACTGGACCCATCTCAGCACCACTGGACCTTCAGAGGAAAACTCCACCCTCCTACAGGATTATTGCTTTAATAGAACCACATCTGTCACTGCAGGAGGACTTGATTGGACTGCTCTCAATACCCCGACCAACAGGGTGTCAGGTCATGTTCTGACTCCGTCAGGGTTTCTTTTTTTTTGTTCATTTGTTTTTTTGTACTACTACATTTTTATTTTTAATATTCATAGTAAAGAACTGTTATTCCTATTCCTATATCTTTGCCTGAAAGCCCCTTAATTTCAAAATTATAATAATTGGGAGGAAGGGGGTTTACATTCTCCATTCCAAGGGAAGCTCTGGCTTTCCCTGGCAGACACCTGTCTTTCCAAACCAAGACACAGCTGGGGCTGCTGGAGAATGAGCACTGCCAGCAGCTCAGGGGAGGTGAGTGCTGCCCTTCTGCCCAGCACTGGTGAGACTGTCTCAGTCTATCACTGCATCCAGTGCTGGGCTCTCCAGTACAAGAAACACCTGCACTTAATGGAGCAGGTCTAGGGAAAGGCCACAAAGATGATTAAGGAACTGGAATATCTCTTGTATGAGGAGAGGCTGAAAGAGCTGGGACTGAGAAGAGAAATCTCTGAAAGATCTGATCCATGTGTATAAACACCCAGTGGCAGGGACTAAACTTCTTTTTATGTTTAAACAGATTTTCCTATATTTCAGTTTGTGCCTTTTGCCTCCTGGTCTCTCTCTGACACTGCTGAGAGGGCAAGAGGCAAAAAGCACAGACTGAAATATAGGAGTTTAGTCTCAGAATGATCAAGCACTGGAACAGGTTGCCCAGAGAAGCTGTGGAGATATCCTTCAAACTATTCAAAAACTGTTATCCTTCAAAACTATTCAAACTGGACATGGCCTCAGACAATGGCTCTGAGCAAAAGGTTGGTGGAAATCTCAGGAGGTTCCTTCCAGCCTCAGTGATTGTGAACAAGGCCATCACCATGGGCTCTAACTCAAAAATAACTCCCAGCATCAGTCTCTCTGGCGTATGCAGCTGCAGCTACCACAGGCAAACAGCTCCCACCACCTTTGCTTTGTGGCTGTCTTCACACAGGTCTGCCCCTGAACACTGCAGTGACCCTCCTGCCCCTCATTCACAGTGTGACCCAAAGAGCCACTGCAGCATTTCATGTCACCACACTTCCCTGCCCCCTTCCTCCACAGCACCTCACAAATGCCAGATGTTATCTGAGGGTCTTATCAGCCTGTGGTTCAGAGAGATCTGCCATGGCACCTGCCTTACACGTTGGTTGTTCCTGCTGTGACAGGCACACCCAGGACTTTGGATGCCTGTTTGCCTCCTGGGGGCTGTGATCAGCACGCACATCTCTGTGGTTATGGGATGGCTGCAAGCCTTGTGGTGGAGCAGAGCAAGTGAATCTTATCTCCAGGATCCTGTGCCTGGTGCTATCCCTTGCACAGCCTCGTTTGACAGCTGTGCTGCAGCTCTTCCTTTGCCTGGTGCCACCCCGTGCCTCCTGAGCCAGGGACAGGGGACATCCTGCCATCCTTCACTCACCATGGCAGTGCCTGACAGCATGAGCTCCAGCCAGCTCCCCCTTTTCTCTCACAGCTCCCACAGGCAGGAGAGCACCCTTTGTGCTGACTGAGGAGCAGTCAACCACCAGTGCACCACTGCAACAAAGCAGTGCAGCAGCTGGCAGACACCAAGGCTGAGTGTGCAGTGAAGAGGTCCCCACTAGCAACTGATTACTGACACCAATTAAACAGCCCATTACTGAGCCCTTTGGGGGCTTCCAGCTCTGCCTGCCCCCTCCACTTCTGTCAGTACAGAGTTTGACAAGTGAGGCTCTTTCCACCCGTGTGAGGTGCCGAGGCTTTGCTTTAGTTGCCAGCTGAAGCTCTCTGATGGTTTGGCTGTAGCTGTGCTCAAACAGGGGTGCAGGGCAGAGCCCTAATGCTGGCCCCAACATGAGCCTCTCCTGCTCCATCCATGCCCCAGGCACCAAACCCAAGCCAAGGCACCATCTGAGTGGAGCATTTGAGGAGGGTTGAGGAGGCTTTCCTACACTGCTTGCCAAGCTGCTCCATGTGGCCAGCTCCACACCCAGAGCTGTGCAAGCACAACTCAACTCGACACTCTGGTGTACCTCTAGCTGCATGGGGTGACCCAGGCCTGGTATTGCACCTTCCTGCCTTTGCTTAGCTTAGACTTCAGCACAGCATTTCAAATCCCCAGTTGCTAAACATCTCTGTCAGCCACAGAACACACGCTTTCAGAAATTCCACGGTGGTGAGGCACCAGAGCTCACTGTAAAGTAGTGCCACCGTTGATTTGGCCAGAAGGCTGGCAGTTCAAAACCTGACTGGTGTGAAATGTGCTGTTACGCAGGAGGAGGTGCTATGGAAACCCTCAAGCAGCAGGGAGCTGTTGGTGCCAGGCACCTGCCCTGCACTGGCAGCTCGTGCCCGTCCTCCAGCCCCGCTGGCCCTGCCCGGGCTGCGCAGACCCTGCCTCGGGTGGCCCCTGCTGCTGACTCTGTCACCTTAAATCTGCAGGTAACATCACTTTGTTTCCTCCTCTCTTGCTGTCTGTGAACTGCTGAGCAGGGTCCTGTGTGGCCGGGGGGAGGCAGAGGAGCTTTGAGCGTGGTTCCTGCAGGGCAGAGAGGTCCCTGCGAGGCAGGAGTCCATGGGGCAGGTTGTGATCTCTGAGCCTTTCAGTTTCTGCTCTTACTCCAAGATACTCTCTGGGTACCTGGAATATCACAGCAGCTGAGAACTGCAAGTTGATCCCAACATGGGGAACGAGTGATTCTAACAATTTTTTTTTTTTTTTTTTCGGTCTAAGAGGACCCTTTCCAGCATCTATCAAAGCAGATCATGGTTAGGGTGACCACATTACTGTTTTCAAGGGATGCAGTGATAAATGAGCCTGAAAGAACACAAGTATCAGAAAAGAAGAGGAAAAACTGCTGTGCCTTAGATCCCTGCATTTGAGAGAGGATTGAACAACAGCAGCAAGGTGGAGCAGGCAGTTTGCAGATTTCTTTATGCTATTTGGAAACAGAGAGGAAAAGCTCCTCACTTCAGTACCATGGCAGGGCCCTCACCTGGGTCTCCTCTGCCGTGGGGACAGTTTTCCTGCTCACTCTTTCTGGCCACACTTCCCCCAGCCCAGCTCCTGCCCTGGGCAGGCCAGCAGTGCTGTGGGTACATTAAAACCTCTGGGAAGTACTGCCCTGCCCAGCTCTATTCTCACAGCTGTGCTGCATCTTCACTGAATATTTGCTGAGAGCCACCCCCTGCATTTACAGGAATCTTGGTGGCAGTCAGGGCTGTTGCCATGGAGGTGGCAGGTCTGAGGGCAGCTGATGCAGGGGATGCTGTGCTGTACCTGACTTCACCCCCATTTTCCTTCTTGTTCTCCCTCTGCTCAGTGGCAGGTTCCTTCCCTCACACACCAGGGCTCCCATGCTGTCCTTAGCCATTTCACCCTCCATAGTCACCCTTTGTTTCACCCTTCAGGCCTTGTTCCTTGCTCACTTTTGAGTTCTTCCTAGAAGGAGTGAGGAGGATTTTCCATTCAAGACTCTCCCTTCAGTGCAGCTGGAAAAACACTGGATGCAGCCACCACAGTGCTGCTGCAACATCCCCTGTGCCTTCAGCCTCTGCCTTGCATCTCTTCCTCCAGCCTCTCTGTTCAGGGTCTGGCAGAAGCCTCCTGCTTCTTGAGCTGCTGGAGGAAACAAGCCCAGCCTGGGCCTTCCTCCCCAGATGGTCACCAGCTTCTGTGCTGGGGGACAGCTGCTGGCCAGCTCTCCCCAGCCCATGGAGGGGATAGCAGCACACCCTGCACAGCACTGGTGACCTTGTGTGTGGAGCCCCAGTGTCAGGCAGTTGAAGACAGGGGGTCCTCATGGTTTGCATCATGAAGCCAATTTCATTGAGCACGCTGCTGGTTTATAGACTTTTCAAGCATAACAACCATATCTATGTCTCTCAGTAACATTGCTTAGCTATGGGCTAGCACAGGCTTGTACAGGCCTGTACTATCTTGCATATATACATACACCCTGATCTGTTCCTCCTTCAGGGTCTTGCCTCAACTTACCAGGCCTTGTAGCCCTCTAGCACATCTACTTCTTAATGAGTTCTACAGTACTTTAAGTCTTGCTTCTGAGCTGTATTCCCACCCCAGCCTATTCCTGGTCTTCCAGCAGCAGCAAGATGCTGTTTCACAGCTGTCTCCATCCTTTTGTCACAGCTGTCTCCATCCTTTTGTCACAGCTGTAAGTTGCAGCCAAACCCCTCTGATGCTGCAGGCACTTCATCTACCCCACATGAAGCATTTCCAGCAGCCACAGGATATGCTAGCTGGTCAAGCTGCATTTCTTTAAAGATTTTTTTTGCTCAGTCATACCCTATCAGTGCTTCTTGGCCTGCTTTAAACCCTCTACTCATTTCCTCCCTCCTCCTCCCAGCCCCTGGACTGCACAAGGGCCTGGAGCCCTTGTGAGCCCTGCTGCTGGAACTGCATTGGGGCAGCTCTGCAGCTCCAAAGGCAGCATTGGCCAGAGACCTTTGATGCTGCAGAGTCCAGCAGCGTGGTTTGCCTGTGCTGCACCTCTGCAGAGGCTGCTGCTGGCACTGCAGACCAGCACTGCTGCAGGCAGTACAGACCAGCATTGCTGCAGGCACTGCAGACCAGCACTGCTGCAGGCATTGCAGACCAGCACTGCTGCAGGCACTGCAGATCAGGGCAGTGAAAAGGAAGCTGGGCACCAGTGCAGCTGTCAGACTTCTGCCTTGTGCCATAACCAGTGACCCTAACCAGTGACAGTTCCCTGCTGGTACTTTCCATATTTCAGAGGTTTTCCTCAGGGACGAGTGTCCCCTTCCTTGCAGGTCCTGGCAGCAAGCCTCTGTTGGGAAACCCAGACCTGGGCATACAAGAACTGTGCAGCAGTCACATGACACTTACATATCCCCCCAGCAAATGAGTTATTTGTGTATTTTTCAGTCACTTCAGAACTGAATTCTGATTTGCAGGCTGTGCCTTCACAAACTGGCCACAAGGTCTGCATTGCTGGTAGAGGAAAATAAGTGCTTAATCAGGCAGATGTGTTGTGCCTTCCCACATCTCTGAAAGCTACAGGATTTCACCAGATCCCTCTCCACTTCACTCTCCTGTTAGAGTGGCAAAGCAGTTTTTATATTGAAAGGTTGGGTTTTTTTCTGAAGTGCATTTAAATGCAAGCAGAAGTGACAGATACTCAGAATCACCAGTTCACAGAATTGAATGCCCATCCTGTGCATGTCCCGTGAGGCCACTTTGCACAGGATGGGCTCTGCTGAAAGATGATTTTTATCAACCCATGAACTCACACTCTTTACACAATTAGTACTCTTGCAAAATATCTTGCAGCCAGTGTGACAGAGGCTCAACAGCTACTACTCATAACACAGATTTCTGAGGGTGGCTGGATGCCTGCCTGGAGTAGGAGCCATCTAATTCAGCCTTTAACAGCAAGCTCCTTGTTCTGCAGTGGTTTTCCCTCTTCCAGATGTGGCTTTCTGCTTTGCATCTGCAGAGTCATACTTTCTCCTGGAATAAATGGACTTAAAATCAGCTAAATCCTTCCATCCCTCATTCCCCTCCTGGTGAGGTGGGGAGCAGCACACCTCACTCTCTCCCTTAGGGTTTCAGGTATGCCTTTGAGGGAGCAGGAATGCAAATTCAGCTGTTTTCCTCAGCTTGGAGAAGGAGATCCAGGTTCACAAGGGGATGCAAAGGCTCAGAAGACTAGAGCCAGAGCATGATGATTTCTATCAAGTGACATCTGCTATCACTCCCAGCCCTTCACCCCTGATCTGAATCCAAAACCAGTAGAACTGACAGAAGAGCTTTTGCTCATGGCTTATGCTGGGCTTTAGTTTTGGCTGCTGCAATCCCTGCCTAGCTCAACACCAATTAAAGGGTAATTTTACATCATCTGCACAGCCTGGCTTAAGGGATTAGTGTTCACATTGTCACAGGAGGTGCCCACTACCTATGGGGGCTCTTCTAAGTGCCACGTTACCTCCTGCCCTCATACACTTCAAGATCTCCCTATTTAATAAAGGCTGTCTGCCATGTCCCATTGGAAGTGTGCCCTGAGACACTCATAAAGTGAGTGAACGTAAACAAGGCTTGACAAAGGACGACACAGGCTGACTGAGAAAGACAGCTCTGTAAAGCTCAAATTCACAATTTTAACAAAAGACATATATAGTTGTATGTGCTTTTTTTACAGCTACAAAGAGGTCTTACCATGTCTTTTCCTGTGTCAGGTCTCAGAACATCATACAACATCTGTAATTCAGGACAATGAATGTGTCCAACAACTGCAGCACCACAAAGGTAGAACTGCATCGCCATGTTCGCCTCATTGAATTTGCTCTGTACAGCCTCATTTTCTTTTTTGGAGCACTATTTAATGTGCTTGCCTTCTGGGTGTTCTCCTGCAAGATGAAGAAGTGGACAGAAACCAGGGTGTATGTAATGAATTTAGTCTTTGCAGATTTCTCTGTCATCTGCACTTTGCCTTCCATGGTTTATTTGCTCTGGAATAAGTCAGCCCACGGGGAGCTCTGCCAATTCACGGAGACGATGTATTTTATCAACATGTTAGTGAGCATCTACATCATTTCATTCATCTCCCTTGATCGGTACATTGCCATAAAACACCCTTTGAAAGCCAGGACCTTCAGGTCCCCGTCAAAGGCTGCTCTCCTCTGTGGGCTTCTGTGGGTCTTGGTGACAATCGGTGCCATCATCCAGCTCTGGCAGAGACACGCTGATCTCTGCTTCCAGACCTACACCCCCATGCCTGCTGCTCCCAGCCTGCTGGCCATTTTCTTTGTTTTCACTCTCCCATTAGCAATCTTGACCTTCTGCTCCACAGAAGTCATCAGGAACCTCAAGAAACATCTGAACACGAATTCTCCAGAGGAGAAATCAATCCAGAAAGCCTTACACATTATTTATGCAAATCTGATTGTATTTCTGATATGTTTTCTGCCAGCCTACCTTGGGCTACTTGCCAGGTTCATCATGGAGAGCATTGGAGCTAACTGTTTCCTGCTCTGTGTCATGAAGAACTTCTCCTCCGTGATGAGGTGCATTGCCACATCCAACTGCTGCCTCGACAGTGTCTGCTACTACTTTGTCACCAGGGAGTTCCATGAAGCCTTTCTTCAGCCCAAAGCCAGCACTCAAAAAAACAGAGGCAACCCACCCCTTGCAGATACAGCCTTGCTAAAGGAAAAAGGGGAACAAAACCCACCCCCAACATCTGCAACATAAAGAGGAAATACAGCTTCAGGGCTACTGGCATAAGTATTGCTCTTTTTCTCTAGCAAGTTTTTTGTTAGGTTTAGAAATTTATACTCTATGTTTCTAGCAAACAAATAGGTCACAGAGATGTGTAAAAGTGTGTATGTTAACGTGCCTCCATTCCACCCTCCAGCACCTATTTCTCACTCTTAGAGGAAAACAGGTGAGCCATGTACCTCTTTTAGTTCCTTCTGCAGCTAAAATCTATTGATCCTTCTTGCCAACATGTACAAATGTATATATTGCGTTTTACCTCACTGTCTACTTCAGGTTGTTTTCATTATTAAATTGATCCAGTTTATATTTATCCCATTCCTTTGGCAGGCTGGGTTGGGTGGCTGCTCAGGGGTTCTAAGTACATGTCCCCACGGAAGAGCCTAGGCTGTCCCAACCTCCTTCCCCTTCAACTCAACAGGTCAGACAGATGTGAAGGAACACTTTTGGGATGAAAGCAGCACTTGTCCAATGCCATAAAGGCACAAAGTCCAGATTTCAGAGCTGAGTCCTGCCAGCTCCCGTCCAGCTGCCCTGGCACAGACTCCTCCTCAGAGCAGCCATCCCTGCAGGGCTGTTCCTCCTTGCCACAGTACAGCTGGTCTGTACTGGACAGATAAATCTGGCTATAATAAGAAACCAAATTTGGCTCTCCTAGTTCGATAATCAAGTCCCTGGGTGAACAATGATAGGATATACTTGAACTCAGACAGGGACCCTCAGCCAACCCTGTTCAAGCCTAGATGCAGACACACCACTGGCCAGAGATCTGGGAGGAGAGAGATCCCAGCCAATTGGGTATCTAAACCTGGGAAATTCAAACCTCCTATAAAAAGGGCAGCCATGATAAACTCATGGCTGTTTGCTGAGAATGCTCAGTGTGTTTGTGTCATCTCTGTCTCTGACCAACTACCCACATAACACCTCCCACACACAGGAAAGCCATTTCACTGCTGCCTCAGCATTTGCCACCAGGCTGACCCCCAGGGTCACCACGGCTCAGGCTCAGTATCCCCTCAGCTGAACCCAGCTGGGGCTGGCTTTCCTCAGCCTGCCCACATTGACACCCCTAACATTTCCATCAGGGAAATGTATTTTTCCATGAGTCAGCAGCCTAGAAAAGTCAGGGGAGGAAGGAAGTAGATAAAGGCTTCCTAGAACTGGGCTTCTTCTCTTTCTAAATGCTAAAACCCCCCCAAATGGCACTGCCCCAGCAATGCTCAGAGTATTCCACCAGTCATTGTGGGGGAGGCTTTCCTGCCCACAAACACATCTTCCCCTGATGTGATCTACATCAGTCCTCAGTGAGCCCACAGCTGACGCCCGATCTGCTGTTGTCACCTTTGAGAACCTGTCACCTCCTGCGTTGGCTTTCCATGGCCTGGTTTTTGGTAGTGGGGGGGCCACAGAGGTGGCTTCTGTGAGAAGCTGCTGGAAGCTTCCACCATGTCCAGCAGAGCCAATCTCTGATGGCTCCAAGGATGGATTTGCTGCTGGCCAAGGCTGGACCAGTAAGAGAGGTTGGTAATGCCTCTGTGATAACAGGTTTAAGAAAGAAATCAGAACAAAGGAGGACACAGCTTTTTCTAGCTAGAGAAGAGGAGGAGATGAGAACATGTAAAGGAGAACAAAGGAGGACACAGCTTTTTCTAGCTAGAGGGGGCAGGAGGTGCTCCAGGGGCCAGAGCTGAGATTCCTCTGCAGGCTGTGGTGAGACCATGGTGAGGCAGCTGTACCCCTGCAGCCCCTGGGGATCCATGGGGGATGCAGAAATCCACCCACAGCCCATGAGGAGATGCCCACACCAGAGCAGGTGATGCCTGGAGAAGGCTGTGACCCCATGGGATGCCTGTGGCAAGAGGGGCCCTGCTCCCAGGCTGGAGCAGCCTGTCCTTGGAGGGCTGCACCCCATGAAAAGAGAGAGCCATGCTGCAGCAGTTTTGGGAGGACTCTGAGCCTGTGCAAGGGACTCATGTTGCAGGAATTTTGGGAGAACTGCTGCTCGTGGGAGTGGACCCACTCTGGAGAAGTTCATGGAGAACTGTCTCCCTTGGAAGGGGCCCCACGGCCTCACAGGGAAAGGGCTCCTCTCCCTGGGCAGTGAAAGAAAATCTCGGTGGTGAACTAACCAAAACCTCCATCCTCTGTCTCCCTGCACTGT
Organism: Sinosuthora webbiana; assembly: GCA_013397395.1. Lineage (NCBI taxonomy): Eukaryota > Metazoa > Chordata > Aves > Passeriformes > Sylviidae > Sinosuthora > Sinosuthora webbiana. Next base: position 448,663 of record VXBN01007474.1, on the reverse strand, counting down.
CGGTGAGGAGGAGGGAGGGGCTGGGAGAAGAAAAGGTGTTTTAAGGGCTTACCTTTTTTCTTATTATCCTCTGGTTTTGTTAGTAATAAACTCACTTTGTATCTCAAAGACGAGCCTATTTTGCCCTTGGAGTCTTTTCTCCCAGTCCTTATCTCAACTTAGGAGCCCTTTGTTAAATTTTCCTCTCCTCTGCCCAGCTGCAGAAGGGGAGGGGGAGTGAGCAGCTCTCGTGGGTGCCTGGCATTTGGCCAGTGTCAGACCATGTCAGCTCCAAACACAAGAATTAATGGGACAAATCCTGAGGGAGTCAGTCTGGCTCCTGTCAGCTGGCTCACAGAGATGGGATTGCAACTGCTGTAGCCAGTGGACAGCAAAAACCATCCAAATGTCTGTGAACTACCACCGGGGCACGCTCCTAACCATGTTCCTGAAGGTCCCAGCACCTCCCTGCCACACTGGAGGGCAGTGACTGTCATTACCTGCCTTCCCAGCGATGCTGATGGGCACAGTTACACTCCTGGCTGCTGTGCAGGGGTCAGCCAGCCCATGACATCTGCCACCTTGCAGATGACAGCAGCACTCTGCGTCCCTGGGCTCTCTGTCACCCGGTGCACAAGCACGGATTGTCCCCTCGGAAAGGTGCCTGTCCCCGCCCGGGGCACCCTCTGCCCCCGCCGCAGAGGCTGCGCAGCCTGCCGGGCTCCCAGGGGAGCCTGCTGCTGCCAGAAGGGCCATTTGCAACCATTATGGGTTTTATTTCAGAAATTGTTTTCCCGCGACTGAAAAGATGAAATTTTAATTGCCGGGTTGTGCGAGGCGAGGAGGGGGAGCGCACTCTGGGTGGAAAATCTGACGGTGAGGCTTTGAGCTGCTGGGAGTGGGACAACAGAGGGCACCAGAGCCTCCAGCTCAGAAAATCAGGGGATAAATGAAGCAGTGGTGGAGCGCACGAGTTCATTGCTGGTTCAGCCCCGCGGCGCGGTGACAGCCCGGGGACAGCTGTGCCCTGCGCTGGCATCACCTGCGGCCACCGCGGATCTCCCGCCCTGCCCCGACACTGCGTGTGCCCGGCAGCCTTGCTGAGGACCCAGCCCACCTGTCGGCCTCACACGGAGCAGGTAAAAGCTTGTCCTTGTCCCACGGTGGTGTGTGGCAGTGTGCTCTTCTCGGCCCCTCAGGGTGTGCTTCTCTCACCTCTGCCTGGGGCTCAGCCAGCGCCGGGTGCCCTGCTCCCCCCTCCTGCTTTCACAGCTCTTCTGCCTCTCTCTTTTGCAGCCACGTTCCATTCTGGGGGCTCTTTGCCCCTCGCTGCAGTTTCCCATTAGTGCTCCCTCAGGTGTGGGGACACCTGGCCCCAGGCACGCAGCCTTGGGACCTGCCACCAGCTCTGCCTGCACGGGGGGCTCGGTGGGGCTGGGATGTCCTGCCCAGTGGGCTCAGCTGCCCCTCAGGCCAGTGACACGCAGGCAGAGTGGCTTTTTCACTGCAAGGTGACCACAACAGGCTGCCAGGGAACAGCTGCAGCATAGGCTGAAACCACAGAGCGGCCGAAACCTTTGAGGCTGAAAGCCCAAGAGCACTAGGACACAGGCTGTATGTTAGTTCCTCCTTGAATTCCACCCTAAAAATGACTGTACACCAGTGGTTCAGTATTGCCATGCCAGTTCTGGTGCTAGGACAGGTGGGTGCTTTCCTCTGGGGTTGCCAGATCTGTCTCCAAGTCTTTGATACTTTGATACTAAAAAGAGTTCACTTACTTTATGCTTAATACTTTATACTTTATCATGTATTTTCACTACAATTTACATATTGATGTTTAGAAGCTGCTGACTTATAAGGCTATGTATTGGTTAGAGACTGTAGGAATCTGGGCACTTTCCATGCCTGGGTCATTGTAAACACTTCCTTTATGAGGTGCAGACAAAGTCTGATTCATCCTCCTTGCTGGTGGCAAATGCCCTGAAATAGTTAAAGGAAGAGTAGGAGATAGTCCAAGTTCTCAGATTCATGTTTTCTGCCCTAGCAAAATTTTGGCTTCCTACCTTTGAAGGCTGAGATCAGACACATGTGCTCACTTTCCCTTCTTTCTCTGGAGTCCTGTTATCTGCCAGGGCTGCTGGTACCCCTGCTGAGCTGTTCTTCCCCAGCAGAGCAATGGATTTGTGTTTGGGGGCACAAATCCTGCCCACAGCAGCCCCAGCCCACCCAGCAGCCTGCAGCAGCATTCCCACTGCCCCTGGGAGCAGAGCCACTGGGCTGGAAGCGCTGGCAAGGCCCAGAGCAAACCCATGGAGTGGCTTCAGCAGCTAAGCAAGGGCCGTGGAAGGAAAAAGGGGAATGCTGCCCAGGGCAAATGGGGAATGCTGCCCAGGGCAAATGGGGAATGCTTCCCAGCTCTGATGTGGGCTGCCCTAAAGCCAGGGGCTCTGACAACCACAGCAGAGGCAAAGGTAGCAACAAAAATTATCATTCTGCTTTGCTATGACCCAAACTGTTCATACCAGGGCTGGAGGGATGGTGAGGCAGGCTTAACCCTGCAACAGCAGCAAGGAAGGGCTGTCTCAGTGGTTCTGTCATAGCTGGCAGTGAGTGACAGTGTACCTTGATGGCTGAGGGACTGCTGGTGCTGGTGAGCCACTGAACCTCTCCAGAGGCTGCCCACATGAGCAGTACAGGGACACGAGGAGCTGCAGGGCCACGAGAGGGGGGCAGAGACCCTGTCACTGAGCTCAGTCTCATCCCTGCACTCTTTCCTTGCAGAGACAGCCCAGCATGGAAAACTGCACTGAGATTGAAGCACAGAGTAGCATTGTGCTGCTTCAGCTGGTTGTCTACATCCCAGTGCTCGCTCTGGGGATCCCACTGAATGCAATTGCCTTTTGGGTCTTCTGCTGCAAACTCAAGAGGTGGACTGAGACCAAGGTGTACATGATCAACCTCATCGTGGCAGACAGTTTTCTGCTCTTCACCCTGCCTTTCCTGCTATATTTTACCAAATACAAACATCCCATAGACCAGCTGTGTTTAGCCATACAAAACATCTATTTTATAAACATGCCTATGAGCATCTTTATCATCACCCTGATTGCGATTGATCGATATATTGCAATCAAGTTCCCTTTAAAAGCAATGATTCTTCGATCCCCACTGAAATCAGCTTCTATCTGTGGCTTTCTTTGGATATCACTGATAATTTATTCCCATTTGTATCCCACAAGAGGCAGTAACTGGGAAGACTGTTGTCTTCGGAGACAATCTGTTCAACCTACGCATTTATCATTATTCTACATTATCTGTGCGTATTTTATTCCCTTAGGGATTGTGATTTTTTGCTCAGTACAAGTCATCAGATGTCTAAAAAAGAAGATGGCCACAAGCCCCCATGAGACAAAACTATTCCAGAGGGCCGTGCACATTGTTTCTGTGAATCTGTGTGTGTTCGCTGTCTGTTTCTCACCTTTCCACATCTCACTGCTCTTGCGGTATGCAGTGGGAGTTGCTGGAGCTCGTTCTCTGCTGCCGGGAGTTACCACCTTTATTAAGATCTCTGCATGCTTAGCAAATTGTAACTGCTGTCTGGATGCATTTTGCTATTACTTTGCAGCCAAGGAATTTCCAGAGTTTTCTTCTATGCTCCCCAAGTTTATATTTATGAGGTCCAAGGTGAACCAAAGTGAGGAGTCACAGCCACCTGTGGAAACAGTGATGACATGAACAGAGTGCAGTGCATGGCGGGTGTTGAGTGCCACAATTCTGCTCAAGTTTTGAGGCACAGGGAGTGGAACCACCTGCAGTGTTTGCAAGCATTGTAGGCATAGGCATATGTACAAAAACGGGCCAACTCCTCCAAAGGGTGTGATGTTAACTTGAATTCTGTCCTGCTGTCCTCAGTGACTTGACTCCAGCTCTGACTGCTGTCTTGTGTGGTTGCATCACAGCTCCAGGCGCCTCCTGGTGACAGCTTGTCTTGCTTGGCTTCACGGCCCTTCACTTTCAGTGTCTTCTGACTTGTAAACCTCTAAAAAAATTTCCTCCTGGGACTGCAAGCTCATATTCTGCCCATGTAAAATTAGAGGCAATTAACTTCCTTAGTGACAACTGACATACAGTTCCCCTACAAGTCTGTCACCGTGCGGGGACACATGTTCAGACCACAGTCTGAAACCACTGACTAGACCCTGTCAAATAAACATGCAAAGGACTGTTCCCAGCACGGAAAGTGTGCCATGTCCAAACTTTAGATCCACCTGCTTTGTGTCAACGTTTTGGGAGACAACACAGTGGAAGCTGCAGTGAGCAACTGTGCCATAAATACGGATGAAACTACTCGGGTCATTCCGCTGCTAATCCATCCCAGTTTTCTCCACTGGTGTATTTTCTAAAGCTAATACATTGTGGGTATTTCACGGCAGGCAGAGCAAATAGCCTGTGTGTGTATGTGACCAGTTTGATCATTGCACACTGTTGAGCCCTTTTTCTGCCTTCTAAATTCTCCTTTCAAAGACAGGAAAAGATATGGGGGACAAATAGTGCCCAATCTTAACAACCATCTATTACTTAAGGACATGTGTGAGTGTTGTCACCCCTGTAGCCATCAACAAATATGCTGCAATTAACCACCCTCAGAAAGCAAGAGGCTTCTTAACAGACATCTCTTACAATCCAGGCAAGTGGTGTTCAGCAAGGAAAAACACTTCTACTTAAGGAACAGCCTGAAGAGGGCCTTCAAAAACATTTTTGAACCTAGGATTCCCTTCTGAGACCTTGCATCTCCTTGCTTATAATGAAAGCCTGCCCCAAGAAGATTATTATGATTTTTTTTATTATTATTTTGAAAAAAAAAGATGAAGATTCATATCAACCTGTTAACCTACTGTTAATATAGAAAGCAAACAACTTGCTTGTTGTTGCAGATTCAGTCATGCTCATGTTTTCTTCCAGTTAACATGGAGAACTTGTTCAATTTCCAATGGGCTCCAAATAGATCACCTACTCTGAAATACAGAACAGCAATGCTTTTATACATGTGGCCTCACAATTAGGTCTCATAAGTGTTCCTTTTTCTCAGTATAAAAAGGAAATTAGTTGACTTCACAATCCCTGTCATCATTAAGATTTTTTTTTTGCTGCTTCCACTGAATGCTGTGAAAACAAACAAAAAGAAATCCATACTTTTGCAAGTGAAAATAAAGGTGTGTCATAGTCATATATGTATAAATGTAATATATGTATAAATAAATATCCATTTATTACCATTATACATCACAGTCCTCTATGCTTAATGCTAAACCGAGACTGGGAGAAAAGACTTTGCTACCGAGATATAAGATCTGCCTTACAGCAGGGTATTTAACAATGAAACCAAAAGATGAGCAAGGAACTTTCTGATTATCTGAATGTATTTATTCTGCCTTGGAGAAAAAATATTATCTGGTTTATATGTCAAGTTTAGGATGGGTTTCTGGCATCCGCCTTCAGTCTGAACAAAGCCTCAGTTCCCTGAGTGCTCCCAGTAAATGGAACAGATGAGTTATCAGACCCTGGGCCACAACAAACTCCTGGCCACCATCCAGCACTGCAATCACAATCCAGGAGGATGGCGACACGCTTATCCCCAAATCTTTTCCATTTCCTCGTAGTGGGGACCAGCCACAGCTGCCAAAGTCCTTCAGCTGCCCCAAACAGCAAGACTGAGCCACTGCGTTTTACCAACATTTCTGCAAGATATAACTTTCCTGTCCCCTTAAAGAAAAAAATGCTAATAAAGGTTTTCACTTCAGGCTTAAGAGAAAAAAAACAAAACAAAAACAAAAACACCAAAACAAACAAACAAACCCCAAAAAACCACCAACAACAAAAACCCTCAAAAAACCCAAAACAAAACAAACACAAACAAACCAACCCCAAACACAAAAACCACACAAAGAAAAGCCTACAAAGTAATTCAGAATCTTGTTTTCATGTGAGTGAGTGAGTAGCCATCAGATATAGCATTTTTGGCCCCCCTGTGCATGGAAGGCAGGGGCTGGCATAAGACAGTATTTTGCTGTTTGGAGGCATTTGGGCAGGCCTGAAACCTGAGTTTTTACCAGAGGTTTCAGCTCCAGGGGGCTGAAGGGCACATACATGGGAGCTGTGGGCTGGGTACAGCTTCCAGGTGTTGGAGGCATCTCATATTTTGTTTCCTTGGCACAGGAGAACTCAGCAGCCTCCTGGGAACTCCACAAGCCCTGAAGCAGCATCAGGCAGTTGGGAGGCATGGGCTTTTCCATGCCCTGCCCAGTGTGTGTCCACAGACACTCAGCTGGTCCCTGGTGCTGCTGATGCCTTAGGATTTTAGCTTTTATATTTTTCATATATTTGTAATCCTGCAATTCTTTAGTGTGTAACTCTAAACTCCATACACAGTGTGAGCTGCTGCTTCCCCATTTTGGTCAGACGCAACAATTCCTCTCCAGGCCTGGGAATCAAGGACGCCTCACTGTCTCAGGCCTGAGAAATGTAAACAAAAGTGAGTTGGGAGAGCAAACTTGGGGTGAATGACTTCTTTACCTGAAGCTGTAATTGGAAGATTAACCCCAATGTGCAAATGGACCAAACTTATGGAAGTGTGAAAACCTGTGACCCATCGTCCATTTTTGGATGTAGCCCCTGGGGAGGCTTCATCTGCACTAAATGTACCTGAAGGCCCTTCAATAAATAGAACTGCTTTTTATTTCCTTAATTTTGTCTGGCCTCTGTTTTTAGGTAGCCCAGAAAGGCACCACTGCAGGAGTGTGGGGAGGGCTGCAGCACAGAGAGCCCTGACAGGGTTTTCTGTCTCAGGCAATTCTGGGGCTGGGAAAGGGGAAAGGGGAAACAGCCCCAACAGCCAGGGCTGGTCACTGTGTGGGGTTGCTGCACTTAGCCTCAAACCACCTTTGACATGCTAAAAGTAACATGACATATTTTGCTCTCAACCCTACAGTGACCTTTTGGTCAAGATCTGCTATTACACCATCCTTGCACCATCATTTCTTGCCATGAGAAAGGCAGGAAACAAACCACATGGGGCAGGGCCAGGTGCTGCAGGGCAGCCCAGAGCCCTGTGTCCCTCTCCCGTGTGTGGAGATGATACCAATACCCCTGCCACCTTGCCAGAGGCTCTGCCCCATCCTGACATGCCAGCAGCTGCAGCCAGCAGGACACAGGAATGCAGGGGAGATGGAGATTTTCCCTGGCAGGGAAAGGAGGCAGTAGCCCATCAAGCTGTCTGTCAGCAGGCCATACCAGTGGTTCTTTACCTTACAGAAATATTTTGTCCCCCTGGCTACTTTCATTAAGAAAATCACTTTTCCAGGCACAGTGTGGTGGATGGTGGTGTCAGTGCAAGACCCTCTGGAGCTCGCTGCAGGCAGCACTGCAGCCTGGACAGGCACCGGTGCTCTGCAGTGCTGCTGGAATACCCTGGAGTGCCCTGCCCCAGAGCTGCCGGCAGGAAAGTGAGAATGCAGCACAGGTGTCACCTCCACTGCGCCACACGGTGACAGCACTCACAGGACTGAGGCTGAGAACTGCAGAGGCAGGGGAAATACCGAGTCACTGGTCCGCGGCAGGGCTGATAAAACCTGTGACTGCATGGAAGGAGGGAACTGTGAGCAGCTGCAGGCGAGGGTGGCTGATGGGGAGATGAGGTGGAGAGAAGGATGGGGATCCTGAGGCTGCTGTGGCCAGGAATCAGGCCCAGATCCAAGAGCCTCAGCAGGAGACATTAAGTTCTCCACAGAAAGCACTTTATCCTAGCTATGCCTGCTGGTAGCTGGTGTTGAGTTTGCTTTGACTCATCCTGGTGAACCTGCTGCACACAGCCAGCTGCTTTGTGCCTGGGGACATGTCTTTTCCCTCTCTTGAGATCTCACTGGGCTGATGAGACCCTCACCTGGCAACCACAGCACAAAGCTGTGGATGGGAAGCATCACACTGGAGAGGTGCCATGAGCTGAGCCCCTCCAGGCACGATTTTGACTGCTCATGCTTTATACCTCTAGTGATCGCCTGGACATAGACAAGAGGAGAGTGTGAACAACACTTGAGGATGATGCAAAATTTTATATACAGTAGTGAAACTATCACAACCCAGAGGCTGGATGACTTTGAAAACTAAGGTACCAACAGGGACCATGACATAAAAATGTTGGCTGGGGATCAGTGAACTGGGCACACTAATATGTGAGTTACTACTTTTAAGCATCCGCCAAGGAGCAGCCCCAAGAAAGGCAAAAGCAGTCCTTGGAAAGTCAGAAGTATGTAATACATTCTGACTACACTGGTATGGAATTATTCTCAAGGGCTGGCTTGTGATGTGCAGACAGACAATGCAGAAACACCCCAGAAGCTGCTCTAAGATGACCTGGAAAGTGGAAAGGGGAAATATGTTTGCCCAAGACAGCAATTCAAGGTACTAATATCAGGACCTTTAAGCCCATTGATCAAGTTGTCTGAGCTTTTCTGGTAAATAGGCTGCCATGGGGAGCCCAAGAGCAGCCCCGGGGACACAGGCACCTGCAACCACAGAGCAGTCACAAAGTCAGCAGGTCACAGGGTCATGGTGCCACGTTTTCTCAGAATTGCTGGCTGAGAACAACTATGGAAGACAAGAGAACTACTATGATTCAGAGTGAAACACTTTATAATAATCACAGAACTGCCTGCAAACCACTGCCCTCACCTCCCCAACAGCTACAGGACTGTTAGGGCTGTTCTGTCCCAGGGCTCAGCCAGTGTCACAACAGAAGCCGTTCTTGCTCCAATCCCAGCAGGAGTGGCACTCTGGAAGGCAGAGAGAAGACCTCAGGACCTTCTAGGGCAATGGACCCCTTCAAGCACAGTCTGTTGGGTGAGAAGGGTCAACAGGCACTGTCCAGCTAGACATCAGGCAATTGAAGATACAGCAAAGGAAAAACCCAAAACTATTCCACTGCCAGAGGAACTGCTGCAGGAATGCATGGCAGACAAGTCTTTCACCTCCTTTCAGGACTACTGTAGGCTCCTCAGTCAACAGGAGGTGGTACAAGCCACACCAATGCTGATGACAGAGGAAGCTCTGCCCTGTGCTCAGGAGGAGTGCGGGCGCTTTCTCGGCCAGCGCTGCTGCTCCCACAGCCACCAGAAATTGGTTATCAGAGACACCTCCTGGTCATGTGCAAGGAGCCCTGCTCATCCTGCCTGCACAGCGCTCCACGGCTGGGCTGGAGGAACTCGCTCTCTCCAAGGACAGCAAGAGGACAGGTAATTTCTCCTGGCTATTTACTGGCACTGTTAGTTGAATTCTGCAAGGCATCGCCTTTCCCCAGCCATGGTGGGACCCCAGAATAGGGATGGAGAAAGAGAGGGCTGGAGCCAGTGTATTTTCAAAGGTCCATTTTGATACTGACCACATCTGACACATTTTGAGATGCTTAAGGGCTGTCTCAGCCTTTGCTAGATCTTTTCTAGGTGTTCCTGTTACGATCTTCCCTTATATCTTATGGGCTCATAATGCATTTCTCATATCCAGAGGACAGAACTGCTGCAGGTATCTGTTGTACCACATTCCCTCACCTCTTCAGAAGTCTCCTGGCATGATTCCTCTGCTGCATGATTTTCAAAGCTAACCAAGACCCACAGATGCACATAAATGCCGCAGCACTGCCTTATGTTTGCTTGCTGGGGATGCTTTTGAGAGCTATGAACCTTCCCCCGTGGAGCCACGTTCCCCTTGCAGGGAAAGCCCAAAGACATGTCAGACATCCTGGGTCTTTTCTGTCCATGAACAGTTGCACCTAGAACATGCTTTTCCATTAACTCCTCCAAAGCTGGAGGGCAAAGAGCAATTTTGCCCTTAGATCCAAGGTGATAAAACCACCCACTAGACCAAACAGAGCTCACCTCTTCCACATGGCTGCTCACCTCTCCTGCCATGGCAGCGGTGAGTCTCTTTTGTCTTGGAATTGTGGCAATTTGCTGTAATACTTCTGAGATAAAGACCAGCTTTGACAATCCTTGAAAGGCAGTGGGCAGACCCAGTACTCTGATTCTCAGTGCAGCCCTCAGAGTACAGAATTTGATGGCAGCTGAAACTAGTGAGAGATATACTAATAAGAGTTACAGTAATAATTGCTCGTATCACTAATGAGAAATGATGCAGAGACATCTCAGGACTGAGGGAAAGGACAGCTGTCCTTCCTCTGCACATCTGGAACCTTTTAAGCTGTGAGGGCACCAGCTGGCTTCCATTGAGCCCTGCTATAAGGGAAGGGATGAGACCTGGGTTTAGGCATCCCCTTCCCATTATCAAATGTTTGCAATGGCTCACATAGCTGCTTGCTGCAGGATATCTGCTGCTGCCTCATACAAGTCTGAGCCAAAATAGGGGCCCAAGCCCTTTTCCCTGCCACCCTCCAGGAGCGGTCTTCCCCGCCCAGGACCCAGGGAGAATCTAAGTTTTTCTCTCCTTCATAACTGATCAAGTTTGCGTCTCTGTCCCTCTTCTTCCCACCAGGTACCCTGCATCAGGTTTTCATGGCTGGTAAAGTCCTGAACTCTCTCAATTAGAATTAATCACTGATTCAGTCCAGAACCTCCCTTGTAAAAGGCTTGATTTGCTTTTGCAGGAACTGTACATCTTGATAGTCCCAAAATGAACAGCAGCAGCTGCAATATCACAGCCTATGAAATGTTTTCACTTGTCCAGCTGTGTGTTTATATCCCAGTTTTGTTTTTGGGCATTGTGCTGAACGTGTTGGCGCTGTGGGTGTTCTGTTGCAAACTCGGCCAATGGACAGAAACAAGAGTGTACATGGTCAACCTGGCTGTTGCTGACTGCTTGCTGCTCTTCACCTTGCCGTTTAAAACTCTGTCCCAGTTCCAGCACCTGAAGGTAGACGGGTGGTGCCTGGTTCTGGAAGGTGGTTATTTCATAAACCGCTTTATGAGCATTGGTATCATCACCCTCATCGCCGCTGATAGGTACCTTGCCATCAAGTACCCTTTGAGATCCAAGGCACTGAGGTCGCCACTCAAGGCAGCTCTTGCCTCTGGATCCCTTTGGATAGTCATCATCTGTGAGACCTCCCTCATTAAAAGCTTTGAGGACCGAAGAGAAGATGATTTTTGCTTTGAAAAGTCTTCTGCGACACCCTCGGTGATCACGCTGTGTGCCACTATTACAGGGTTTTTCATACCCCTGCTCATCTTGAGTTACTGCTCCCTACAAACCATTGCAGAGCTCAGGAGAAAGAAGAACGAAAACTGTCACAATGAAAAGCTGACCAGGAAAGCTGTCTACATTGTGTCTGCAAACATGGCTGTGTTCACCATATGCTTTTTGCCTCTGTACCTCGGGCACCTCCTCCGCTTCATCGTGGACTCCATCAGCTCCGACTGCGCGGCCATACAGAGCATCAACGACTTTGTGCACTTCGCCTCCATCCTGGCCAACACTAACTGCTGCCTGGATGCCATTTGTTACTACTTTGTCAACAAGGAGTTTAAGGAAGCATCTTCCAAGTTAGCAAAGTCCAAATCTGAGGGCAGCGACGAAGCTGAAATTCAGCTCCAACACGTAACGCATTAACGCAAAACACATACAGCACACATTTTATATTCGCTGTGCTCAACTGGGACTCACTCGCAGGGCTTCCCACTTTTATACGTAGTGGGATGGAGGGACATTCTACTATTGGGAAACATTCAGATACATGATTCAGCTCTGAATCAGACAACCACAGCAGCCCAGATCCTGATCTAATGATCTAGGCTGCCGCTGACAGTTCTCTGCCTTAACACAAATTTGCATAAAATGGTCGTTTTCCCCTGCCAAAAATCCCCCGTCTTTCATTTTCCCACAAAACCCAAAAGAAGCATAGGGAGTGGTAAAGCATTGGGTTTTGTCTCTCATCCCCACCTTGGATCGGTGTTTGTGCAGCTGTGAAAAGAAAATAGGCTATTCCAAATACCAACAAAGTAAAAAAAAAAAAAAAAATCAGAATGAAACCATGCAAAGAAAGAAAGGATGGTGTTTCTATAAGTCACAAACATACTGGTTTCTAGTTGCTAATAATGCAAAATCCCATAACAGGCACGTTTAGCTTGCTTTAAAGAACTTTACAGCAATGCAACAGCTACAAAATGATCATCATTACAATACAAGGTCAGAAGAAATTGCAATTGCTTGTACTGGGGAAAAACTTTATATCAAAAATGTTTGAGTCAAATGACATCAGAATTAAATAAAAGAGTTGGTGCAGGGTAGTGGGAACAAGGATTTTGTATTAGGACTCTATTCAACCTTATAATGTAAAGGAGTGTCTAAAGAAAGTGGTAACAAAGCTGTTCCAATGAAATCAACCTAAATAAAATTGTGTCACTAGCATGGAATTCAGGTTTTTAATGAGTTAAATGGAAAATGTGGGAGACATGGTAGAGGACCTGCTGTGCTGTCTGTCCAGGAGGGACAGCTCCCTGTTGTCCAAGCCAGGGGCACTGGGTATGAGCTCCAACTGGGAATTTCTAAGGCAGAGTCCCACCCCATGATGATCTTACCACAAACACCTAAGTAGGTGAAACTGATGCCTTGGGAAGGCTGACCTAAAACAGAGACTGCACAGAACTAGAGAATAAAGTGGGAATTTATTGAAAGGCCTTCAGGATCCACCTGGGGGGGACAGGAGCCTGACCAAGGCTGCACCCAAGGTGGACTAAGAATGGTCACAAAGTGGCTGACCGGTCACAAGATCTTATATTTTTATAAGTTTTGGTCCATTTGCATATTGGGGTTTTATTGTCTGATTACAGCTTCAGGTTGTGAGGTCTCATCCTTCTTGTTCCTCCCTCCAGCCCACCCTTGTTTGTGCTTTTGGGCCTGAAAATTGTCCTTGGTCTCCAGCAGGAAAAGGATTTGTTTTGTATCTCTACTTGTGCAGAGCTGAGTGACACTGAATGTGAGCTCAGAGCTGCACCCCTGGGCAGCACAGAATCTGGAAACATGAAAACTAAAACTTAAGGCGTCATTTCCCCCCTTTAGAGGCTTGACAAGGCCTTGTCGAATCTCTATTCTAAATATCTACTAATAATAGTGGTTCAATAGCAAGTATCTAACAATAGTAAACAGCTAACAATAATAACACTCAGCAGCTTCAGACTGCACAACCTGTACCACACTCACACCTCCACTCACACCTCCCAACCCCAGGCTGGGATGCTGCATTTGTTTTGGTTTAGGGCAAATTTGGGAGGAAACTTCCAAAGGGGTTTTTCTAGAAAGCAGATTTAGGTTGCCCTTTTCCCAACTGGTTCAGGAAAAGATTTCTTTGGAGAAAAGTAGAAAAAAACCTGTTTATTTAACAAGCAAAGTATTCACAAGTATGAAAAAAAATGAATCATATTAAACAATAAAATTTTTCGCTGTTTTGAAGAGGAAGCAAATTCAGAAAGTCTTTTTTGGGGGGTGTAGCTCAGCTAGCTTTGTCTTTTATCAGTTTCTCTTGAGTTGGAAAATGCTGCGTCCCAGGCCTGGTGGGCCACAGGTGTGAGCTCCTGGTGGTTTTTTGGGTTTTCAGTCCAGAGCAAGGCTGATCAGTTTCAAGAAAAAGAGAAGTCACAGTCTGGGGAACTTCTCAGCTTCAGTTAGCTAAAAAAACTAACTAAAAAGCAAAGGAGAGTTGTTTCTTGCTGTCTGTGCTGCAGACAACACAGCCTGCGAGATGGAATGGGAGGGGGGGAACAATTGTGTCTGAAAACAAACTGCACACTTTCTTGATTCCCCTCCACTTTTGGAATCAGCCTTAAAGATGCAGAACTTAATATCCAGCATAAACAGATGACTGGGGATACAAGCATCATCCAGCCACTCCAGCACAGCTGCCAGCCACCTGCACGTGCTGGGCCCGTGCCTGCTGCCACAAAAACATCCTTGCAGGTCCCACACCCAGCCCTGCCTTTGTGTCTCCTCCTATTCAAGGCGATGCCAAAAGGAGGAACCCCTTCTGCAGACAGTGGTTGAGCAGACCCCTCTATCCACCTGGGCAGTGGCTGTTCTGCTGCACAGGACAGCAGCAAAACCCTGCCAGCTTCCCCAGGGGATGCAGGTGTTATAAATGATCACAAGTCAATTAAAATCCAAAGATTTATTTTTAACAATTTAGAAATAAATCAATTTTTGAGAATGCCACGATAAACTATATCTATTACAAAGCTTCTTGGCATGCCTGCCAGAGATTCAGATAGAAATGGGGATATTTGCTCTGTAATCACCAAAATCTGAAACCAGAATCTTTCCTTTGCTTATTATGCAATGGGGAGGAAAAGCAGGAGAGGCTCTGGCTGCAAAGACTGCTTAAGGAGGTTGGTTTATCTCCCCCTTTCTACACTTGCATTTTCTTTGAAATCAGCTACAAAGGGTGCTGTGCATGCTGAGATCGATTATCTGCTGCTGGCCCAGCCCAAAGGTGACACCCTGCCTCCCCAGCCTCTGATGGCTCTCCTGCATCACTGAATAACATCTGCACCTCTGTGATCTGATGGATTGTTCCCCAGTAAAGCTCAATAGATCTTTAACATTCTCTCCCCAGTACAGGATTTCTGGGGTGGGAGCACAGTGATTTGTGAGATCACCTTATTGCCACAGTGTTTTTTCTATACCTCCAGTCTTACCAGCGTGGATGCAAGCTCCTCAGAGGTGAAAGCTCTGCACAAACCAAACTGCTGTTTAAACGGGCAAGAAAAAACCCACTTCTACTCCACTAACCGCTGATAAAAGGGTGGGGGAGATACAAAGCAGCCAGTAAACAAAGCATTTCCGAGCACGCTCTGCTAACCCAGCTAACTTCTAGTAACGCCTCTTCCTCCGGCACCATTCGCCCAGAGGCACACCATGGGTGTCTGGCCTGAAGCTTCCTCCTCACAGAAACCTCACAGCAGAGCCTCTGAAATTTCTGTGCTCCACCATTCAGGAAGGGCAGTCAGGGATTCAAGAGTGCTGGGACTGAAATTTGCAGCACAAGGACCAAGAAACCTCCTCAAGTTCCCCAGCTAGAGAACTGGTTTTTAGTGTTCCGTTTGTTCACTGTCTTTTGCTTTTCCCATCTGGAGCTTTCGGGCTGATTTAGTAGAAAGAGAGTCCACTAAATTCATGACCCACCTGGCCAAGCTCTGCCACCCATACAGAGAAGAGGTAAGAGAAGAATTAAGCAGTGAGGAGGCAGCAGTGATATACAGGTATTTCTGGTGGGCTCAGCAACCTCTGGGAGCCAAGGGGGATCCAAGCACTCGCCAACAAGATACTGATTCTTCCACCACTTCCTGGAAGGTAGACCATAACTATCCAGGCAGTGCAGGCCTTGCCTGGCTGGCTTTTATCTTGCTGCAAAAGCCTCTCACCACATAGGCCAGCTTTCGAGTATGTACAGTTTAACCTTCACACCATAAGATGCACTCTGCCTTTCAGATTTCCCAGGTTTCTCTGGAGCCAAGTGTGGACAACACCAGCATTGTGCTTGCCAGGTGAGGAGGGCACAGTTGTGAGGAGGGCTGGAACCTTCACCTCTCAGACAGGGTGAACAGGCACCTCCCAGCCTGCAGACTTCATCCTGCCCTGCTCAGGCCACATCGCCCTCCCAGCAGCTGCAGGACACAGGCAGCACAAACATCTTGCCCTGGCAGCTCCTACATTATAGTGGTTCTAGGATTCTGTGAATTGATGGCAGAGCTGGACGCAGCCAGTGTCATACCTGTCCAAAACACCGAATGGATGTGTTACAAAAGCGGATGGAGGTAGGGCAGCTGCAGCACGGGAGGTGGCTGCACAGGCAGGACACACACACAGTGTGCAGGCACACACACAGAGTGCAGACACACACAGAGTGCAGGCACACACACAGACCTCCCTCTGACTTTCATGTTGGTGCTCACAAAGGTCTGGTAACATCTCACACCAGATTTCTTGCTTGGGACTTTCCATTTGCTTTTGTTGTCACATTCTAATGACGAACCCTGCTGCCAGCCAGGGCGGCTGACTGAAAAATGAGAGTTCAGCTGAATGTCAGATGTGGGGGGAAAGTGTGAAAGCTGCTACCAAAAAGCTGTGACATACTTCAAAAACATTTTTATCGAAGACAGAAAAAGAGAACACTTCTGGGGAAGTGAAAATTGGGGTGCCTCATTATCGTTAGCTTGAAGTAGAAGCAATCTCTCAGTTTCTGAATGAAGGCTCAGAGACATCACCAGGTCTCTCTAAGGGGATGAGCTGCCCCGTGTGGGCAGTGCCTGCAGCAGCCAGGAACAGTGTCTACACCATGCACTCCTCATTCCTCAGCATGCTAAAAAGCTGCAGTATCTGCAGCCCTGTCCATCAGAAACTGTGGCAGCAGTCTGGCAGTGGTCTGACAGCAGCTTTGCTTTACTAACTTCAAAATTCCATTTCTGCCTGCTAACATTTCTCTACCAAGGTGAGAACTCTCTAATTCTACCTTTCTGGCCTTTGTCTCTCCAGCCAGGCTCCCTGTTTTGGTTCAGTAAAAATCTGGCACTAATATTTCAGGCCTGACTTCCATCAGCCTCAAAATTGTAAGAGCAATTCTGTAAGTCTTTAGCCCCTGGTGGGTACCACAGCCCACAGTTAAACCCTTGCTCTGTGCTGATGTATAAAAACAGGCTCCAGAAGCACCACATTTCCCCCAAAAGTCACGTTGCAGTGTCTGGGGAGCAAAAGACCAGCTGTTCTCAGTGAACACAGAGACTCTGCACCATGTCCCCACCACACCATCCTGCACAGCCCACACAGCTCACACAGCTCCTCTGCATTGCTGCACCTATTTCATGACTTCCTTGTGCTTATCCCTCTGCCTGTCACAAAGGGTATTTATGACCAGTTTTTCCTGAGAAGAGCCCTTGGTGGCAGAAGGAAAGGAGCTGCCTGATCTGATCTGGTTCTGTGGCAGAGAGGCAGCAATGGGCATTTCCTCACCAGCCAGTGTGGGCAGAAAGCCATGAGTGGTCTTGGGGCAGGAAGGAAGAAATTCTTGTTTAAGCTGTAATTTAACAGTAACATCTTTTACTGCTGCTCACTTCCTTTCCTTGCTAATTACTCTGCTAAATGGAAGAATGCAGCCGATACCCCAATACTCCCCCACTGACAGCTGAGCAATGTGCAGAATTAAGTCCTTTATTTTACCACACCGGGGCTGCTTCCTGTCACCTTCTGGGCACTGACCACGGCAGGCTGGAGTGCCCTGGGGGCTGCTCCCTGTCCCCTCTGCCAGGCCCAGGGGCCAGAGCAGGCTCTGTGTCTGAGAGGAGCACACCCACCACTGCATCTTTGCTCTCTGCCACTGCACTGACAGGGTTTCATCTCGAATCATGATTATATTCACAGTGCTTTCCTGATTTTAGAGAGGGAGTGGGTTTGGCTTTGGTTTTGTTTTGAAAGAAATAGAACTTTGAAACATGTTAAAGGTGAAATAAATTGGGCAATAATAAAAGATAAGTGCCTTTAATAACATGACTGGAATTCTTTCTTTTGCTGTTTGGCTGGACTCAAATGTTTTTTTCCCTTTGGGAAGAGCAGATGATATTTTTGGTGGGCAGAGAGCAGCAAGGGATGATGTCACCTCCCGACTCCTAGGGGGATGGATGGTTTGCAGTGGTCCCAGCTCAAATACAACAACAAATACAACAAAACTGCTCCAGGTACACACATTTGGGTTTTGGTGGGCATTTTTATTATTTTTTTGAGATCCTTCTCTTCTCATTTCTCCCATCAGGGACCTCGGATCTATTTCAGTCACAGCAGGAAATTTTCAGTAGAGGCAGAGCCTTTACCAACTCCCTTGCTAGGCAAAGCACAGTGTAGGAAATGGGAGCCCTGCAATGAGCTCCCCTGTTTTCAGATGCTCAGCTCCTGCTGGGCTGCCCAAGGAAAGACACCTGGACACCCCCTGCCTTCCCCCAGTGAAAGGGCAGTGGGTCCCACCACCTGGGACAGGGTTCCTAACCTGTCAGCATAGAGAGGGAGAGAGAGAAAAAGTTTCCCACAAAGATGTGGGCACAGCAGAGAAAGCACTCTGTTTTGAAAGGGTAAAGGTTTCCCAGAGTTTGCATTTAAAGACTCACACCAGGTTTGGACTGTGCTGCTGGTGACAATTTATCTGCGTGATCATTATGAAGCAGATTTCAAGTGAAAACACTGAAACCAGTTATGAAATCCAACCCATTTCTGGTTGTTTTTTTTTTTTTTTTTTTTTTTTAATCCATTTACATGGGCTTTTGTTTGCCAATTAATGCCAGGCTGACTTATTTTCATTGGTATATTTCAACATTTTCCTCTTTGTTATAAATGTATATTATATAGTTGGCTTTTCGCATAACCATTATAATTGTACTGTATTATGTTTTTATTAATGAGAATTTAGAAAGGTAATGAATGTGTATTTTTGATTATACCAGAGGGATTTTTGTAACGCTTAAGCTACCAAGCCCAAAGTTATGGGAAGGGGGTCACCTTGCGACCCTTTTAAAAAAAACCTGTTAAACTTTCTGTTTTCTTATCTAACTGAAGAGAACCAAAAAAACCTCAAAAGAAAATTTGCAATCATGTTTCCAGACTGCATGGAGACACCCACAAAATAAATCTACTAAATAAGATTATCGAAGATACTTAAAACCATCAAAAAAAGAATGTTCAATTACCATGTATTGAATATTCAACACGGCGCTCCTTAAAGATAGAAGTCCTAAACGGGTGAAGGGGGCGACGGGCAGGGTGGTGCCAAGTCCCCCCTCGGCCGAGGAGCTTGGTTTATTCTGTCTCCTACTTTGTCTAATTTTTTTATTTCTAATAAACTTATAAAATTCAAAAAGAGAGTAAAACTTGTTTTTCACATCTTCCTCATAAACACACACCCTCACTTCTCCCTTTACCTTCCCTTGAAACATTTCCCTATTTAACATTTTAATATCTTTATTTTCCTGGTAAAAGTGATGCAAAGAGGGCTTGACCTTGCTTTCACATGGGGCTGTCCTAGCCAGAGGTTAAAGAGCGTGAGTCACTTTTGCACCAAGGTTCTTCAGTTTCCAGCTGCACAAAGGCACAACACGTCAGGTGGCACACCCACAGGAGAAAGAAATCACAAAAGCTGATTTTTGTGCAGTTCAAACTTGCCCTCTAGTGCTGGCAAAGGCCCTGTCAGTGCAAAGGTTTCAGCTGGTGTCAGAGGAGGGACACAGAGGACACGCAGCTCCCTGGTGCAGCACACACACTCTGTCCCCTGCTTTTGGCTCTCATGGTACTGCAGGGGCTGTCCCCAGCACAGGCACTGGCCTGGCCTCTCCCCCTGCGTGGTTTATTCCTGGATCTGCACTGCAGCCACCCCACAAACCCCTCCTGTAAGCCTCCCTTGGCTCCAGGTGTGCAGTTACCTCCCCCAGACTGTGCCATGGGAGTCACCCAACCCAGTACTGGCCACTTTTCGTGCCCAGCCAGTCCCAGGATCCTGCTGCAACTGGAAACTCTTTTTGCCTTATATTGCTGTGACAGAGGAGAGAAACGGGGGTACAAGGTCCAAAGGAAAATCAAGCTTTAGAAATTGCCATTTGAGTGATGACACTTTCTAGAGAGCAAGCTGTACAGCATTTTTATCTTTCAGAGGCTTTCCTTCCTCAGGTTGTTATGTTTCAGCAGGATCTGGTGCTTTCCAGCATCACCCAATGTCACCACAACACCGCCTGCAAACAGTCCCAAGGATTTCAACAAAACCACCCTGTCTCCTCTGCCCCCAGCTGCAGAAAGAGCAGCTTCCCTTCCCCTGGGAAAAGCTGGACATGACCAGGATGAGGAAATGAAAGAGGACAGGCAACCGTGGAGGAGGGAGGAATGCTCCCATATCTGCAGGGCAAGTTTAATTCAGTAGCCCTGTGACATTCCCAGCCTAAAGGTTCCCAGTGCAGTTCCCAGTGAGGCAGCATGTGCACCACAAGAATTTCCATAAATACAAGCCAAAGAAAGAGGAAGGAAATCAAAAACTAACCCCAAAAAACTCACCTAAGAAACAAAAGCCAAAGCAATACACAAAACCAAAAAAATCTCAACAGCAAGAAAACTAATCTATCTTCTGGCTGTAGAAAAGGTGATTCTTGACAAATTCTTGGGTGTGCAAAGATACGGCCAGAAATAAGAGATTCCTTAGAAAACTATTGCTATTTCCATCAGCCATTTGGATTTGCCCTTTCCAAGTCTGGGGGATCTTCTTTCCCTTTTATCATCATCATCATCCTCATCCTCTTTAAATGATGCCAGAAGCAGCTCAGCCTTTGCAGCACCCAGAGACAGATTTTGGTGGTCAGAACTGGTTGCTGCTACCAAGTTATCCTGACCAGAGCTAAGCATCCTGCCCCAGCATGGATCAGTCATCCCAGCCCAGGGCGTTTTTGATGTGTATCAACTACAGCAAAATTTATCTGATGGAAAGCTGAGAAACCCCTTGTCCTAGGGTGACTCTATGATGCATGTATCCCCAGTGGTCTGTTCCGTGTGCGCTGTATATTGAGTTCCATGCCCTTAAGACTGGTTTTGAGAGTGAAGCAGGGAGAAGAAGTGCCCAGTTTGTTTGCAGAAACTGCTCACTCCTACATTTTCCTCCTCCATGTTTGTCTGAGCACGGACAGACAGCAGGACAGAGATCTCCTGTGTTTTTAGTTAGTCTTAGCTAGCTGAAGCAGAGAAGCTCCTGGACTGTTTTTTTTTGTTTTTTTTTCTTTCCTTAGGACTATTTAAGCCTGTTCTGGACTGAAAAACCCAGAAGAGCACCTGGAGCTCACAGCTGTGGCCTTTTCCAGCACCGCAGGGACTGATAAGAGACTGAGTGAGCCAAGCTACACCCACAGCAAGGACTTTCTCAATTTGCCATCTCACTTCAGAACAAGAGGGTTTATTGTTCCATATTATTCATTCTTAATGCTTGTGGACAATTTGTTTGTTAAATAAATATTTTTTTCCACTTTTCTCCAAGGAAGTTCTTTCCTGGACCAGCTGGGGGAGAGGCTGTTTGGGTTTGCTCCCCAGAGGGACCCCATTCAGGGGTTTTCTCCCAAATTTGCCCTAAACCAGGACACTACTAAAAGCAAGCAGGCAAGAAAACAAACAAAAGCTCAAAAAAACTTTTCTGCAAGAAGCACACAGCTTTTATCTGTCTCTTTGGCACTGTCTCACACTCCTTTCCCTTTCCTTTTTTAAGAACAACCATTCCTAACCTAAGGCCAAGTTGAAGTGGTCAGAATGTATTTGTTACAAACAGGACTAACAAATTCTGGTATCTTTCCAGGCTGCTCTGTGTACCTCCAGCCCCAGCTGTCACACTGGAGGTGTGAGCATGCTGACAGCCTGAATCTGCCAAGGCAGGAGTTGAAACCACAACAGGAGGACATTTCTTTTCACTGGTGAGCTTGAGCTGTGCAGGCCCCTTTCTTCCTGCACCAGATGCTCCCCTGATGCTGCAGATTGTGGCACTGCTGTGAGGCAGGGACACAGTGAAGGATAAGCAGCAGCAAACATCATAAACACCTGGCAAACAGCAGCATTTTGGCATCTCAAGGTAAAAACACACTTTCTCTTCTCAACAGGGTGAATTCACAGATAAGGTGCCAGAGCTCTTCCTCAGGCCTGTGTTCACCCTCTTGTCATTAAAGATGTTTTTAAGCAATGCTGACACAGGTGGTTGGGGCCTTGGTTTCATGAAAATCCACTGTTTTCTCTAAAGCATTTACAGCTAATTGTGGTGCATCCTCACTCACCTTCCTAGTGACAGGAAAGATCAGTCTAACCTCTCCCAGGGCAGGGCCAGTGGGGTTTCACAAGACCATTAATCACCCTCTGCTCAGGTGGGCACTGGAAATTCAGAGTGTCTTGGTGCTCAGTGAAGTCCCTTCACTGTCACAGCTTGACGAAACAGCCCTCAGCTGAAGAGAAGAAAAGCAATGAGAGAGGAAGGTGAGTGGCTGATAAAGCCCAACCAGCAATCCTCCTCCTCACTTGGAGCAGTGATTATTCAAACTCCCTCCAACCCATCCATGTGGGAGTGAAACACCCAGCAGGGCAAAGTCCCCAAGGGCCAGATCTCTCCTTCTGCACCAGCATCCCCCACTAACCTATTTTATAACCAACCTCCACAGACAAATTCCCAAGCACCAACCTGCAAAATGAAAAAAGCATTCAACCTTCTTCACCTGACTTTTTGCCGGAGCAGCCTGCCTCTGACCAACAAAGCCTAAGCCACCAAATGGTTTGTTTCCAGCACATCTGGCTCAATAAATGACACAGGTGAGGCATTCAGTCTCTTAGGACAATCCTGATTTGTGACACAAGAATTGAGGCCATCCATCCTGGAGAGAGCTGCCTAGCCAGCACACATTCAGGGCCCCTCTCTGGAGGCTGTGTCCACTGAAATTCAAAAGTTGTTGTTTCAGGCTGATATTTTAGTAACCAAAACTTCTCTCCTTTAAGATTTTTTTCTTGAAATCTTAGCTTTTCGTTGTTAAAAACAAAACAAAACAAAACAAAAAAACAAAACAAAACAACAAAAAACAAAAACAGAAAACACAAAAGTCTGCACTGATTATGTGATAGTTTCCGCCACTCTAGCTGTAGTTCATTTGAGAGGTTTAAATCTGTTTGAGGTTTTCACTTTCCTGCAAATTGCTTTTTTGAGCCCTTTTATGTTATGTGGCTTTTCTCTACAGGCTATTTATAGGAATACACCTGTGCTAAAGGGAAGAGAACTTTCCAGCATTTTAAATAATTGTCTAGCACTCAGTTTGAAGTGCAAAGCTAGAAGATTATCAATGTAAGTGGTATGATTATATGCAAATGAAGTGCAGTTTTTATTTCCAAAGCCTCTCTTGTCAAACATGTGTGTGAAGGCACAGGGCTATGCCAGGCAGCCAGAACAAAGCCAGCCATATTCACTCAGCTAGACTAACATTGCATAGCAGAAGGAATTAAGGATCTCACCACCCTTAGGCTCCAACACCACAACCTCTCTGCCTGCAAAGGAGGATGAATTCCACTCTCAGAGAAACAAGCCAGAGTGGGTTGTTTGTTCCCCTGGGGAGCAAGCTGGGCTAGCAGCACATTGCAGCATCCCCACCTTCTGCAGCATCCGAGACCCTGAGACCAGGATGAGTTGGTTATATTTTAAATATTAATCATATGCTGATAGCAAGGGCAGATAACCTACGTGCATAGGGGAAACAAGCTACAACTGGTTGAATTTACCCCCATTACTGTTCTCTTTAGATGCCAGATTCAAGGATGGCCAATTCTCTTCGAAGCAAAGACCACTTCTGCAGTGGAATAAATTAGGAAGTTCGCTCAGTTGCACTTTCCAACCGAGGACGGACAAATCCATGACTTCACAATGGGACATTTTCTTCAGCAGCGTAAAACAAAGTTCTCTCTCTGAAAGGTTTTGAAGGCTGGCTATCTTACTGAAATAAAAAGTGTTCATCCAGGACAGATTAGGAGAGATGAGAGCAAAATGAAGCTCATAAAGTAACCCACATGTGCAATGTATCAACTGTTACTAAGTCGTTATGATGTCAGTGGTTACACAAACACATACACAGTATTTTTTCATATATACACATGGGGAGATAGGGCACCACACCAAGGAAGAGTCAAGTTCCACTCTGATGCCTCTTGTCCATCTTATGTGATGCCTTTTCTACAGTCTTAAAATTCAGAGCCAGACATGGTTAAGGGATAAAGGGTTTTTATCTGGGTATTTAATAAGGATCCTTATGGTGAAACATTTTGCCAAGGTGGAGCATGCTGAAACGCACACACTCGATAGATCACATCTACAATTTTATAGACCTTGCAAATTAGCATATCTAACAAAGATACCTTCAGGAGAGGCTTGAATGAATAGGGTGATATTCCTCCATCCCAAAGTATTCTTCCCTGGATGGGCCTAATTGTAGTTTACAGGATGTATTTTAGGGGGGACCTTGGTTTCCCAAGATACCATAGGGCTTTCCAGCCCCCAGCTGCGAGGCCTGTAGGATGTTTGGTCTTCTGGCCTAGCAGAATACCAGGAGTGTGCTAAGTCATCAGATGTAAGGAATAACAAGTATGCATGCTATAGAGCACTGAGAATACATAAAAGGTATATAAAAGAAAAGGCAAAGCACCATCACAGCATCACATGGACATGAAGTACCCAAAGATGGCACTGTCGAGCAGCAGTTCCCCGCCAGCGCCGGCACCACTCAAAACCAAGACGCTGAAGTCGATGCAGAACTTTGTTTTCTCGAACTATTTTTCCCTCTTTCCCAGCCACACTCAGTGCACCTCCATGACAAACTGTTCAAATTGGGACTTTGGTGGGACCTGTCTGGACGCTTGGGACAGCAGCGATGTTGACAGCCATTTTCATACCCTCAGATCTCAGTGCCAGGTTAGGGGACACAGGCTGGGGACACCAAGAAACACACCCTAGCATCACCCCACACCACTTGGGTGGTGATGGAGGACCACTGCCTGCCACTGTCTGCAGACACCACAAGGAAAACCAAGCCAGGCGAAGAGGAGAGCTGTGGGTGTGGTGACTGCCATCGCCCAGGTGAAACAAAACCAGCCTGAGAAACAACCCTCAGCTGGCAGCTCAAGAAGCCTCATCCCTGGGACAGGAACCCTTTTGGCCATGATGTGAGGGACCAGAACTGGTCCCACTTCTCTGCAGTCCTTTGAGACCTGCTTTGAGAGGCACCTTATTGGTACACTGCTCTTAAAACAACTAAATGTGTAGGCAGTACATGAGTTAAAATGGGAAAGGCCCCGAGTGCAAAGATGACATGCATTAATGAAACAGGGCACATCTCAGGTCTGGAAAATGTTCCTTTTAAGCCAATCCATAATCTTCATTGGACAATTATTCATTGCAGTTATAGGCTTGAGTGAGCAGAGCTTTCTTTTCAGAAAAGCCACTCCTGACACTGAGGTGTAGGGGTGGGTGAGGTGGATGAGGAAAAGCTGAAGGAAATGGAAAAAATGTACTTTCCATACAAGTCACCTCCTTTTCAAAGCAAGCCATTCAACAGAACTGAGTCTTTCAGAAAGTTGTAGCACTGAGAGTGCATAAACCTTGCAGATGAGGCAGCTCCCACCCCTGGTGCCAGGCTGTCTGGGGGAAGTACAGAAATGACTGTGCAAGGCACAAGTGTGCCCTGCAGCTGCTGCTCCTTTCCTGCACTGGCATCTCTCTGTGCCAGCCTGCAGTGCTGGCTGCTCACTTGTACTGATGGTCAGTGCTCAGGTAATACATGGTGGAATGAAAATGCAAAGGAAATAATTTTCTTTTTGTGTTTCGTTACCTAGTGCACTGCAAAGGCCGAGAAGAAAATGTTTTCTGTGGGAAAAAAATCTAGATAACATCATTTATCAGAGTTTATATGGTGAAGATGGGCAATCATTACACAACCCTGATCTGATCACTGCCTGTGTCAGGAAAAATAATAGAGTGCAATAACCACACACTGGCACTGGAGTGGTGAGGCAGGGCAGATAAATGTCCTATTTAACTGCTCCCACAGAAGCCTGAATGCTCAGGAGGCCTGCTAGGAGCTCTGTGGGCTTCTGCACAGGTGCTGAGTTTGTATCCATACCCCTCCTGACCATTAGTTTCTTCTGCTGGTTGATTGTGAAATTAGCTGGCAGTTTCATTCTAAGCTCAGGTTTGTGCACACCTCCTGTTTCCCCTGGCAGTGGCACGGCTCAGTGGTCGTGGCATCCTCACCAGCACCAGCCCAGCTCTGCAGAGCAACCACAGAGCCCCTGGCCTGCCACCTGGCACAGGTGGCCGTGCTGGTGAACCTTGGGGGGCAGACTGCAAAGTTCATGGGCGCAGGAAGCTCTGGGTCTATTCTTACACAGTTTCTCTAAAGCTGAACTTGCAGCTTGTCTGGCTGCTCCTTCCTACAAATACCCAAGGAAAATTCCTAGCCTATTGCTAAGCCCCCAGCCAGAATGGCTTTGGCCACACACAGGCTACTCTGTCTCTGCCTAGAGGAGGAATGCAGTGGCCAAGAAGCACATGTCCTCACTGGCACCTGGCTGGCACTGCCCATGTCTAACTGGCATTTTTTCCTTTGGAGGACCAAACTGAACCGTGGAAAATGAGATTGTCAGCTCTGGGCTGTGGGTGTCTGAAGTTACTGAGGAGAGGCACCCTGCATGCTCGGTGTTCTTATGGTGAACTTCTGAGCCAGACACAGCTGAAGATATTCTGGACTTTAAAGTGTCAATCCCGTGATTTTGCTCACTCAACCATATTAGTGTGAGACTGGCTGCTCACCAGACTGCCCAGTTCCTTTCCTCTCATCACACAACCCTGACAAGCCTTTGTAAGGTTTCCCAAATGTGGAAATAAACCTACCCTCATAGCTGGCCAGCTCCAAAACACCCTATACTTGTTGCTCCACCTGGGCTGCCTTTAAGTCTTTGCCTCATCTTGAAGAGGCTGAGTGTGGCTGTTCCCTATAAAATACAGCAGTTCCCAGGTTTTCTGATTTCAAGTTTTGCAGTCTCCTGAACTAAAAAAAGCTGGCTCCATGAGAAAAAACACAACCTCTGAGCTATTCAAACTCCAGCTGACCAGTTAAGATAGCTCACCCTTCACCAGGCTTTGACTGCTTATGAAGATGAGGAAGAGGGTACTGAGCAACCCAAAGAGCATTAGTGTGGAGTGGAAAGTTTCCAGATTAAAAAACCACTGTACTCCAACCCAAGTGCAAACAGTAATTTTTAAGCCACCAGTGGAAATTAAGCTTGTTCTTTTACTTGCTCTTCATACAGAAAGAGCATCACAGTACATCTTCAGGTAGGTAAGAGCATCATGAGTTCTTGGCAGAGTTTTCCTTTCCAGGGTTTTCCTGCTGCTCAGTTGGAGTTAGATAAAGTCTCAAGGATCTCACCTCTTTAAAAAAGGCAGCAAATCCCTTTTGGGTTAGCAAGCTGTGGTAGCCTGCTCATAACAAGACTTGTTGGCTTGACTCACTATGGCCATCCAGTCTCTGAAACCTTCAAAAACACACCAAAAAACCAGAAACCATTCACAGCACAGCATAAAAGACACCTTAACGTCAGGTGTCTAAGTTCATCAGCTTTCTAATTCCCCACTGCATGCAGCACTCTTCACAAGGACAGTTTGTTACTCACCTCCTACTTCTCCACTGGGCAATGTCTTTTTCTGACTCATTTTACTCTGGATGATTAAGTCTCGTTATCTGAGATGATATTTTACAGCTGTCTGGGAGAACAAATCACACATTCATTCAAAATGGCCCAGAAACACATCGGACCCTTCATTTGAATTTTGATTAATTTGCATTTGAGCATCCTAATTCTAGATCTGAGGCCCAACTCATTCCATTCTGGCCATTAAATACAAGCAAACACATAATTTAGACATTTGTGAAAGCTGGACCTCAAAGCTGCTACGATATATTTTCCAGTTAGGAAGAGCAGAAGAATTCATGCTGGTGTAATGCAAATGAATGTGGTTTTGCACTGTATGAACATGTTTCCTCTGAAAGAGATTTTGATTCCTTGAAAATGGCAAATGCCTTACTTAGCAAGAGCAGCACTTATGGCACCAAGAGGATAAGAAGTAGAGAAAGCTCAGCAAATTTTAAAACAACCAACCAACCAACCAACCAAAAACCCTACTCGTCTTTGCCATAAACATTATGGATTTTTTTGGTCATACACTTCCTTTCAGTTGGATTATGGTTCGTCCAGCCACTATTCATTTGCTAACTGGAACACAATACTGGAAAACAAATGCAGTCATTAAGATTCCTGTCTCTGGGTAGCACAAAAAATATGCACCCAGGGCATTTTAATGATTAATTAAAAAAAACCCTGAAGGCCTTCTCCTTTCCATTGCAAACCTCAGAGTCATGCAGCCACCTGGATTCCCAAAATACAGCATTTATCAAGTAGCAGTGCTGGGTGATAAAGGCACAAAGGACTCACTGAAATAATTCCTGCTGGGCATATTCATGTATACCAGCTCAGAAAACTTCAAAAGCAATCACCAGAGACAGGGGAAATGAGCCCTAATTTCTCAGCCCATAATGTATCTGCCAGCCTGGGACTGAGTCATTCAGAACTTGCCCTCATTCAGTATGCTCTAGATGGAAATTGTCCTCATTTAAGCCAGCCTGCAAAAGGATGATTTATGTGCACACCAACAAATGACTTGCTCCCCTATGAGTGGTGAACCCACATGTATCACAAAAAAATTGCCAGCTTAGCAAACATGCAGTTGATCTATACAGAAATGCTGATTTTTTTTTTTTTTTTGTCTAGGTCTGATGCAACAAGTGACACTTGAGTGTCACAGAAGTTCACAGAGGCACAAGGAATGAAGTTAGTGCTGGGAGTGGAGGCAGCACAAAGGATTAAAATTCATTTTTAGGCTGAGTCTGGAGGATGCCTGTGGTGAGATTAAAGAAGCAACCCCATTTCAGCTGCAACATGGCACAGAATAACTTGTTCAAAAGTCACTCGGAATTGTAGGATGTTTCCTTTCTGCTAATATTTAGTTGCACTCTTAAGTTTCTTTCTGTGACTCCAGATTTTTTTTGGTTTGTTGCTGAGTTGGAGGTAGACCACAGTTCTGAGAAGACAGAAGTTGCAAAGCCCTCGAAACCTCCCAATTCCAGAATGTGTTTCCTAAATGCTGTGAATCATGTTGCCTTCATTTCCTCTGCCACACAGTTTTCTGAGGAGGTTTACCTAAACCTTGTTTGGGGTTCTGCTTTTTTTTCTTTTTCAAATCTCATTTTTAAATGAGACAGGAAGAAAATTTTAGTGTTTTTTTTCTCCTCCTACTCCTCTGGTATGAAAGCTGATGCTACTTTTTTTGTCCAGAAAGGTGAAATTACCTCCAAAGCCAGGTTGCAATTTGAAAACTGTCACTTAGAGCTGGGTTTCTTTCTGTATTTTTCTGCAAAGGGTTGCAGCGTGTCCACAAGTCAGGAGAGGGGCTGTCAGCACTAGCGAGTGAGTTTCACACTTCAGCCAGAGAGGTTCCAGAAAGCTGTAGAAGCTCATCTCAAGAAAAGTGTTTTGGCTGCTGTGTGACTGACGTGTAAGGCACTCGTTTGCTGCTCCATGCACCTCAGTCCTCTCACAGATAAACAATTTTTTGCCAGCTTGCAGTTATGAATCACACACCTGAACTGGCTAAAACTGGCACATACCCCTTAAATAGTTCAACAGCTGCGGGTGTGGAAGTAGCTGTACCTCTTGGAGGCCTCTGAGCGCTTCACTACTGATCTCCAGTATGCAAATGGAGCAGAAACTGGGGGAAGAAAGCCCATTTTTATTACAACCTCCCCTACAACTTTCCACTTTCCAGCTCCTCCCCAGCTCAAGGAATAATTGGAAATTTGGAGGCAGCCACCACAAGTTCACAAAAGCTCTCACCTACATCACACCAAGTAAAGGCCAGGCTGAACCCCCTGACTTCAGAGAGGAATTGCTCCCCACCCTATTTTGACTATTGACTGGAAACAGCTGAGGATTCAAATCTTTACACTTTTTCCACCTTCACTTGCCTATATAAGTAGGCACAGAGTGTATTTTGAGACAGGGAAAAAAAAAAAAAAAAGAGAAAAAAAAAGAGAAGAAAAGAAGGATGTGGTTGGTTATGCCGCTTAAAAAACTGGTAAGGCACGGTCTGTAAGAAAACGCTTTCATGCTCTGTAGAACAACCTGGACTGAAGCAATGCTACTGATCTACTTGCTGGGGTTCAGGTAAAGTAATTCCTATTTTAGGTATTGACTTTTATTTTTCCAACAACTTAATAGCAGCATTGACTGTAGATACTGTTTTTAAGCTGGTTAGATGATTGTTATTTTTACAGTTCAAACAATAAGATCAAATGTAGTGTTGTTTAGCTTAGAGCAGAAACTTTACTGCTTTTGTGATAAATATAAATCTGTTCTACTTTAATCAAAATAATTAGAATCAAAATGATAAGAAATTATCCAACTACAGATGAAATACATGGCAGGAATGGGACCTGCTGCTCATTGTTGCTCTGGGCCATCTTACTCTTCTCCAGTACATCCACAAGAGAATAACTTATATTTAACATGAATAATGTTCTAGGAAATAGATACTAACAAAGGATGTTTTTGTTAAGGAAGCTTTCATGGATAAGAAGGCTCTTAGTGTAACATCTCTAATCTGTGCTCTCATACAGATTTGTGTGGAAACCAGCTTGAGCCAGATGAAGGCGGACTCAAGCTGCAAAGAGGAAACCATTAATGAATTCTGCTGTACTGCAAAAAACTAGTGGAGCTGTTACTGTAAAACCTTGCTGTTCATTTCCTAGGTCAGAACACCTTTGTTCCTCACTAAGACACAAGCTCCTGCTATGGGGAAACCCAATTAATGCTTAATGAGTTCAGAGGAAGTGGAAAATCCTCAGCAGGAGAAACTGAGAACAAATGGAGCAGCGATGACACAGAGGCTGGACCAGCTGAGACACTCTCTTCAGTGCTGTTAATTACAGGTTCTTGTATTATCTTTTGGTTTCTAGGAGTTGTCTGAAACAATCCTAAAGCCACAGGATATTCCTTCAAAAAACCTGTTGAGGACAGAGAAATTTTCCTCAGAAGACTGGAAAAGAAAAACGTGGTACCTCACTTAAGAAGGTGGAAAGGCAAGAGTTGGAAAAACTACATCTGTAATCCTGGCTTTAGTATTTGAAAGAAATATTGGAATCACCTACCAAAGAATCTGTTTGCAAGCATGCGGAACTCAAGTGAGTGGTAAGTAAAAATCTGCACAGATTAATCTGAGAATGACTGAAATAGAAGTAATTTGACTTCCTCAGCAAAGGCAGATGAGGGTGTAGGAGGGGGAAATAGGCTTCACACACTACCTCTAAAGAAATTCTCATCAGCAGAGGATACATGAGCAGTGTGACATCTCTGTATGATTCGTGAGTACCCACCGAGATTCTAATCAGTGCCTACTCTAGAAGAAAGATGTCTCTGGTACAGTTCAGCATCTTTCAGGATGAGTATGATCAGGTTTTTTACTAATAATTTGGACAATGCAGCAAAGATGATGCTTCTGAAATGACTGCAAGGTTATTTGTCAATGAAAATGCTCAAGTGAACTCTGAACAAACATTACTTAGTCTGGAACAATTGCAAACAATTCCCATGGAATACTCAAGATGTGAATTTTAAATTTGAGACACTAAAATGATAAAAACACACTATGTTTTTGACAATCAGACAACTATCAATTTAAAGGCTCTTTTCTTGAAATGAATAATTTTCTGGAGTAATGCTACACGTAATTTGGTACTGATGAATTCTAAAAAAAGGCATCCAGTGAGCTGGAGATACAATAAAATCAGCACGAAACCTCAGACTTTTAAGAGTCGTCATGAACAATTTTCACATGCATTTACAAAGTACACAAAGTTCTGGATTGACACTGGGGTGTTGTCACTACCCCAGAATGTTTCATGTCTCCTGATTTTTTCCCCAGGTAGGTAGATGAGTGCCCTTGGTCACAGGACACCCATGCTCACACTCAAGCTCGTGTTCCCATGTCCCCTTCCCTGTCCTGCCCCTCGGTGAGAGCAGCATCTGCCCAGAGTGACCCCTTGTACACATGGCACCAACTCAGCTCAGCCCAACTCAGAGCTGATTTTCTCACCTCTCACAGACCACAAACATGTGATTTCCTAAGTAGCTGCCACATGTTGCTGGCTCAAATGGACTGATTTAACCTCATCTTGATGACCAAACCAAGGTTTTCTCTTTGCTCTCGTTTTTGGCAGATAAATCCACTGATAACATCCAGCTTTTCTAAGCTGACAGTGCCGTGACAGCCCAGCTCACATGGCTCTGTCCAGCTCTCTGCAGGTGGCAGTGGCACCCAGCCCCTCCCCAGAGGCCACCCTCCCTTCTACAGTGGGGTCATGCAGCCAGGACAGTCTCAGGGCTGTGCACCCCCTTAGCAACCCCCATCCAGTCTGTTTGTAGTCCTCATCAGCTTTCAGGCAGCCATTTCCCTACCTACTGAACAGCCCTTGTTCTAAACCCTGTTTTTTCTAGTGCTATTCACTTGTTTCTAGGACACTTTGCTGAAATGTGAGTGTCTAAAGCTCTCAGCCTTTCTCTTATATGAAAAAGCAGACACTTCATCAAAGATAAGGGTCTGATAAGAGCTCTCAAATACTTATTTAACAGTTTTCTTAAAAAATCTGTGTGAAGCTTAGACTCAACATTTACAGAATTGCTTTAATCACATTTGACACTCTTTCCTTCAACAGATAGACTGGATTGAAGCTTTTTTCAGCCACACTAATAACATCCATACTTCATAACAGTTACTGGGTTGGACCTTCAGCTTTATGTGCCTGTTCTTTCTGTAGTCTGAGCTGGAAAATAACTGTTTCACTAATAGGAACATGAAAATCTCTGAGTGCATTCTGTGTTCAGATACAGTTATTTCCATTATCACTTACTGATTCCTACAGGCCATCCCATCTCTGACCTCCAGCACAATGTCAGCATTCCAATGAAATCAGTGGTATAAGAGTTGGCAAAATGCAAGGCTATCTCCTTAGCTGTTCTCTGTTTCTCTACATTTTTTAAAATATTTTATTTTAGCCACACACACACAAAAAATCTTTCACTAGTGGGTTTTGGTTTCTTTAGCAAAGTTTGTCTCCATTTGGCAGTGCTTAAGAGTTGTCACTTTTCATCCTCCAAAGCAAAGAATCTCCTCTTGATCAAACTCTTCTTAAAACATCCTCACTCACTCCTAAAATTTATTTTGAGCTACTTGGTTGGCTGAACAGGACTAGGATCATCAACTACCAAATTCTTCTGCTTTATTAGGACTTTTTGTGGGTTTGATTTAAAGAGGTTATAAAACACACTTCCAAGGCATAGTTTATTAAAGCATATATATATTTTTAAGAACAGTGATAACATTCAAGACAAATTATTTTTTTTAAGAATTGCATTATGAAGATGTCTTGGCTTCCACTCACTAATCTTTGCTGGATTATCTAAAATAATCAGTTAAAATTTAAAGTGCAACCCCCAAATTTAAGCAATGCTAAAAATTAAGCACAAGTGAAAAAACACGCTTACTCATTTTGCATCTAGATAAAAGATCAGTCTTCTTAGGGTGACCTTTTAAAATACTGCATTGGATTAGAGAGCTGTATAAAACTAAAATATCATATAAATGTGGATGCAGTAAAATCACATCAGCAAAAGCTACTGATGGGAGCATGGAGATTCAGACATAAGAGTAAAAACCCAGGTACCAGATCAACACACCTTATTATGGAATAATAATTTCATTAATTTCTGTGTAGCAACAAAACTAAGCATAAGTGTTAGGGAAACTTCAGCAGGTGTACAAATTATTAAAGATGGCCAGTAATCTTTTCAGTTTTTGAAAATATGTGTTTGAAGGAGTCACTCTCTTCAATATCAGAATGGGATTATTTTACATGGGATGGTAATCAGTGGGTGCTGACTACTTTCCCCTGAGAATCAAACTCCCTTGTAACATATGAAGCCAGTCAAACTGGAAATAGAAAGCTCTGTGCTTGAAAGGTTTCACTTTCCATAATAGACAAAGGCTGGCCAAGTGTCCAGCTCAAAACCAAAAAAATCTAGAATTGTGTTTGAAAGTATCTTGGTTTGGCTTTATCATGGCACTGGCTTTGAGTCTTAGACATTTCCAACCCACTCCCTTTGTCATTTCAGGGAAGAAAAGACCAACAGCAGTGAGAATTGCAATTTTACAGCCGTCAACCACTTGGCATGGAGTGTGCAGCTGGGGATCTCCATCCCCACCTTCATCCTCGGGCTGCTTCTCAACAGCCTGGCCCTGACTGTGCTCTGCTGCTTCACGAGAAAGCAGACCAAGACCTCTGTGTACATGATCAATCTGGTGCTGGCAGACATCCTGCTGCTCCTCTCGCTGCCACCAAAGCTGTACTACTCTGTCAACGAGGTGCCTGGGCTGCTGTGCTCCTTCATACA
The DNA here is from genome assembly GCA_013397395.1 of Sinosuthora webbiana. Classification (NCBI taxonomy): domain Eukaryota; kingdom Metazoa; phylum Chordata; class Aves; order Passeriformes; family Sylviidae; genus Sinosuthora; species Sinosuthora webbiana. Next base: position 414,553 of record VXBN01007474.1, on the reverse strand, counting down.
GGCTCCTTACTTCGTCAACACCTACACCAGCATCTTCATCATCGTCTGCATCACCGTGGACAGGTACATCTGCATAAGGCACCCGTTTGAAGGCCGAGCTAACCGATCCCCCAGGTGCGCTGTCTTGATTTGCTGCTTCATCTGGGCGGTAGCTTGGATCTGCAGCAGCCCAATTTATGTGTTCCACAAGAAGGAATCTATTAAATGCTTTCACAACATGTCGGACCAGACGTGGAGTGTCCCCTTCATCGTTTCTGTGGAAATATTTGGGTTTCTGATCCCGCTTGCAGTGATGGTTTTCTGCTCTGCTCAAACCATCTGGATTCTTCTGAATCACAAAACTCATAACAAAAAGAATGTAGAAGAAAGTGGCTCCTTGCGAGTGATTGTCATCAACCTCGTGGTGTTCTTGGTGTGCTTCACACCCCTGCACCTTGGGATCTGCCTGCAGTGCCTGGTGAGGCAGCACGTGATCGTGGGCTGCAGAATGAAGCAGACCATCAGCCTGTTCATCCAGGTGTCCATGACATTTGCCAACCTGAACTGCTGCCTCGATGCCATCTTCTACTATTTTGCTGCAAAGGAATTCTGTAAGAGAGCACACCTGAAAAGGGTCATTGAGCTGTGTCCTGTCTTTAGGCCCTGTGCCATGCACTGGGACCGCCAGCAGTGGGAGAATGCCCCTTGCCAGGACACTGACAGTGTCATGCCTGACATGACAATGACAGTGCCATAGGGAGAAGGACAATGTTTTTCCAGTGAATGCAAATCTGTTCCGTATTTTTCTTCCCTTTAAAGATGAAGGAGAAAAAAGTTAGATTAAGGAACCAGCATTAGCAAAGTGACAGACTGACACCAAAAGAAGCATTAGCCTTGACAGTATCTACAAAATGTGAAAAATTTGCCAGAGGAAAACTAACCAGATCATGGGAATGTCTTCTAACATCAGCTCTTGTCATAGTTGCACCAGTTTTCCTTCTACATACGTGATCAGAAAGGTGTTGCTAAGAGCAAGAACAGAAATAACTATTCATAACCTTTTGTAACTTAGAAGGTATCTTGGCAGTTAAAAAGCAGTATCCAACCAGAAGTCTGACTCTGCAGAAGGTCACTGTTGGAGCTCCTCTGCTTTGGGCAGCTTGGCCATCCTGGGACAGTAGTGAATCCTCCCTCCTGGAAGCATCATAAACTGCTCAGAGCTGTTATGAGGGACAGCAGTTTTTGCTCTTTCATGGAGGAAATGCTGCCCAGAATAGAAATCCAAGGGACTACCTCAGGTACCAGACATTCCTGAGCAACAAACTTTCCTGTTTACCTGTGCTGAGGAATCATCGTGGCTTTCTCCTGCAATTTTAGAACAGGTTTTGCCCATGTAAATCAAAACAACCCATTCAAATACGAGGCTCAGAGAAAGACTGAATGTGTTGAACTGTGTTTCTACATCAGTGCATTTCTATCAAAGATATAACACATGTATGAAACTCTTCTGCATGTCTTCTCATTCCTTCTTGGAGCAGGGGAATTAAGAAAGCAAGCCCTGCATGACAGAAGACTGGGGAGTGATTGACATTCTCCTCTCTCCCAGTTAGAAGACTGGACCAGCTCTATCCAGCTCATTCCTTAGGGAAGTCCTTCTAGCCTGTACTGTACACTTCTCTAAACATTTCTGGGCTTGCCTGAACCCTTCAGGTCAGCACTTCTGGCTTGTCACCACCCTAATGCCATTTGCAAGTTTGGCTCTGACTCTAATCTAAAGGTTTCGTTGTTGCAATTTAAGCCAAGCATTTCTTGAGCCCTTTTCTGGACATGGTTGGTGCTCATAACCAGAAACACTTTCACAAAAAGAAAAAAATTCATTGTCTTTCTAAAACAGCTGTGAAAATAGTCTAAGCCTGCTGGTAGTCAAGTTTCTGAGGCAGATATTCCCTTTATTCAAAATGTGAAAAGAAATTACCTTCTCTCTGTTGCAAATTAAAAAGAAAGGGATCCAGTATTGAAAATACAATTTGCTGTCCATCAATTTCCATAGAAATTATTGACTGTGCAAGTAGGCAGCTGCACATAGCTTATAGTGGGCCTAATATGAACATTTTAAAACTTGTTAGTACTAAAAGTATGACCACAGCTGAGGCGAAGAAAGGTTTTTATCATCATCTTCGCTGCTTTCTGTAAATGAGGGAGAGGAAGAGCTTTCCACAACAGCAGATTTTCTAAACATTATTTGTTACTGCCTTGAGCACTCAGAAACTTACACGTTTTCAGTATGGGTTAGCCTTTCTTCTTTGCACCTTTCACATGACTTTGCATACAAAATGCGTGTGTGAGAAAGAAGTTTTACTAAATGAACTGTACATATGAAGTATTTGATTTGCAAATGCATTTTAATTTCTCACTTTGACAGCAGGATGTAAATCTCTTCTACCTGCACTAGATGCCTAAAAATTACTTGGTAGCAGCAACTGTGACCCATCACACAAGGCTGGGATTATTAAAGTCAGGGCTAATTAAGCTGCAATAATGGGCAGTGGTGGGATGAGCCGCTGCTCTCAAGGCTCAGTCTGCTCCTGGCTGCAAACCCAGACTACAAAATCTGGAAGTTAAACTGGACTATTTTCCTCCCATGTATTGCCACCAGTGCCACTTTGTTGGCCTGAAGTGTTTTCATGTGTAATTTAATTTGTCTAAATTTTGCCTGTTGTGTAAGCAAATGAGAGCAGCCTCACTAAGCGTGCTTGAAATTTGAGAAATGAAATTAAATTAAAATGAAATTAAGAGAAAGAAGGAAGAAAGCCCAGCGGTGTTGATTTTACAGCCTGTTACAGTAGTACTATTTTTTAGCACATAAAAGCACAGGTCTTTTGAGCAAGAAGGTGTTACTTTCAATTCACTGTTTTTCAAGACGAACTACATTCAAATAATACACTTAAGTCCCGCCTTTGACCTGCAGCTAAAGAATACAGTTCTTTCTAAATCCGGATTTTACACACAGGCTCCTGTGGGAAAAACAATGTTAAGTCTGGAGCCATCTCCTGTTGAATTTTTATACCAGGACAAAGAAATAAAAATCCTTCTGCAGCTGTAGAAGATACTGCAATTCTGATGATGAATAAAACTGAAAAGCATTTGACATTTTAAAAAGCCAAATCTTCCTGAGCTGATACACAGGTTCAGTGCAACAGAAGTGGTTTCTTCTCTCTTCATGTTATTCTTAATAGACAGAAAAGTGATGGAAACCCGAATGTGAACCCCTTACTCATGTCTCTTCCCACTGCCTCAAGTTGTACTATAAAGTCAAAGAAGCACTGTCTTAGTGGAAAGAAAATAAACATCAAGTGCTAACCAAAAACACCAAAAAACATGCCTTTAAAAATTACATTTTCTGTTCTGTCCTCTTCTGTGAATCGAACAAAACCACAATTGCATAATTAACCATGGACCTTGCAGAGCTGCTGTAGTTAACATTAATTTTTCTGGACACGGCCGTTTCAGGCCACAGATGAGAATATTTACAAAAAAAAATTGCTTTTAATCCAATTAAACTTCTCCAACTGGGCCAAACCCTACAGGTCTTCACAACACAGAAGAGAGATGACTTTTCTTGAGGGCATTTTTATCAATGGCAAATTATTCCAACATTCTACAATTAGCATTTGTTCAACCATCAGTGTGATTCCCCAAGCCGTATTTTACAGACTCACACAACTGAAAGACAGAAGAGCATAAAAGTAGTTTGGACAAAAGGGAAAAACCCCAACCCCCAGTTAAAACAAACAAACAAAAACTCCCAGCAGACAAAACCACAGGATTTGTCACAGGACCAGCACACAGGATTTGTTCCCCAAATTCTTTTCCTGTCCCTTTGCCTGGTGGCTTATACCATCTTCATTTCCCTGCTTGAGCACAGAACTCAGTGACACTCCATTAATTTCTAATGCTACAAAAGTACCATCGAAACAGTGCTTGACTTTTTGAAAAGTTCCATTGCCCAAGAAGTTGCTTCTGAAAGATTTTCAACAACAACAACAACATCAAAAAAAGGAAATTCAACTAGTTTAACAGCAAGTAGAGAATCTAATATATGAACTCCTTTTAGCCTTCATAATACTGCTTTTAAGATGCATGATTTATGAGCTTGGAGGCACCTGAGGGGGGGTCCAAGCCTAGATCCAAGCACTGTTAGTCTCCTGTCTTCTCACAAGGGCCCACAGTGAGCACAGATGGGCATGGGCCCTGTAGAGTCAGGCCAACATTTTTGCAGTATGATTAAATACATTACTTAAAAATATAAACCAGACAGTTTTCCATGTGAAGATGAACAACCACAAAGGAGGCTTAATAAATGTCACTCTAGTAGTTAGTCATATCAAGTAATTTCAAGCATTCAGGAAACTTCAAAATGAGGAGAGCAGCCATCTCCCTGCCTGGGGAAGTCTCTAGGTCACGAAAAGAAGCTGAAATGGGCTGGGAGATTGAGAGATGTCACCCCAAACCTCACAGTGGTATTTCACTCAGGGGTTATTCTGCAACACCACAACTTAGCCTGCCTCAAACACACGCAAACAAGAGACAAACCGAAGTTACTCAAAGGTGTAGACTTCTGCATGTCTCATCAAAGTGGCCTTGCTGAGGTTTCCCCCTCACATTCAGAATATTTTCCACTTTAAACTAATTGCTTTCTCCACAACTTGGGCACGCCCTCCACCTTTCCACCCAAATACAAGGACAGGAGCCATGGAGGTGCAGTGTCCTCTGAGGAACTGGCAAGGCCAGCAGGGGAAAACAGAGCCCACCCAGCTCCTGAGGTGACTGTCACCTGCCCCAGAGCCTGCAGGGACCTGCTCAGCACCACAGGGGCAAAGGACAGTAGCTTGAACAATCCCTTTACAGAGCCAGGGGGACAGAGAGACTTTGGCTGCCACACACCAAAAGGTTTCCCAAGGATTTCCCAAGGAACTGTCTTCACAAAGAGGGGCAGAAATGTGCTTGCCCTGTGCAAACTGAAAAGAAACCTGCCTGTCTGTAATTTACACGACAGTACAAATGGGAAAGGTGGCTTGGCTGGGTTTCAAATTAGTGTGCTTGCTAAACCTGTGGGGAAGCACAAAATCCACACACACTGTTCTGGCTGCTCTCCTGGCACTGCCAAAACACAGAGCCCGGAGAGAACAGCCAAAGGCTCAGTTAGCAAAAGGGGCAGCAACTTCTCTTGCTCTTCAGCTGCTGTGTGTGCAGGGGGAAGGAAGGCCAGAGGCAGAGGAGCAGAGGACGCCGCAGCAGGGTGGTTTCACAGAGGGTGAGCTCAGCCTGCTGTCAGGGAAAGCATCTGCCAGGGCAATCTGAGGTGGCTGCAGTCCAAAGACACAAACCTGCTCCCAAAACAAAAATCACATGAAGCACAGAAAACCCCTCTTTGACTCCTCTTCTTGCTCAAGGCAAGATTTTGGGTGTGTCCCCAGAGGTGTCCCCAAGCTGCTGTGTGTGTACCTGCCCTGTACCCTTTGCCAGTGCATCTCACACTGTAGCTTTCTTCAGCTGCATTTGTAAACACCTTTCATAAACAGCTAAAACTATTTTTCCTGTAAAGGTGTGTGGTGGACAGAAGAAACCAAAACCAAAACCTACCTATTTTTTAAGCGATATAACATTAGATTATGGAGAACGTTAGGTGAAGGCTCCCATGCTCCTTCTGAACACATAATTTAATTATTTTCTGTCAGCAAGAAAGCTATTTGCATTGGAAAATCACTTCTAGGAACTGATTGCCACAAAATGGCACTATGTAATGAGCTTTCACAGTTATGTAATCTCAGTGTTAGCTTGAAAACTCCAGAGAATTCAAACTCACCCCTTCCGCAGGGATACGTCAGGCTCATGCAAACAATCCTCTATCTTTTTAACATCAGGCCAACACAGACACTAAAGCAAGCGTTAGCACTGAAGCACATCTGAAAAGACTAAGAATAGTCATATTTCTATAGTGCCTTTCATCTGAGGAAGTCAGAATGACTGAAAGCCAGAGCTACGATCCCCCGCTGCACAGACAGCGCTCCAGCTACTGCCGCAAACACGGGAAGCAAAAAGGTGAACCAGGTGGGCAGTAGCCAAGCAGCTGGTGTAGTTCAGGCCCTGCAAGGTGATTCTGTGTTCCTGGAGTGGCACAATTTATTGCCTTTGGCCCTGTCAAAAGTTTTGCTTTCATTCATTTCGTTTTGAAATATATAAAAGAAAGAAATGCTGGCAGTACTCACTGCAGCATACGGTATGACAGAGGGCTCACCAGAGCCAAATTCATGCTGGACCTGTGGATTTTCAATTCATTCTTTTTTTAATCACTGTCATTTCTGCCTCACCAAGAGGTCTTAGCATTGGCACTGCTTTCTCCAGCACCCATTGCTCCAAGGTGAGGACTCATCCCGCCAGGAATGAACTCAGTAACCAACTCAGACCTGCTGTACATCTGTAAAGGGGCACCAGGGTGACATCCACAGTGTCTCATTTACATCACCTGACACACTTCACTGCAAAAAAACCCTCATCTGGCATCCTGCAGCCTTTCCACACCACGCCCAGTGTCCTTTGTACAGGCTGCCTGGAGTGAAGGTCACAGTGCTCACTCATTCAAAGCAGGAAAGGCAGCACTGTGGGGAGGCAGGGCACACTTGCAGGCCTCATGACAAGTCTGAGAGCTGGCCCATGATGCAGGTGTTTCGAAACAAACACATCCTGCTGTTTGTCTTCTCCTCACCCCAGCTTGGTACATCTGTTAATCTTCCATTAGCCAGGTTTTCAAGTCCCAGTGCTGAGCAGACATGCAGTGGCCAGCTTTCTATGGGGCAAGGAGTGTCCCAGAGGCATGAGAAATGAGATTTTCCATGAGAAATCCCATACATGCAGCCACCTGGCAGTCTGCTCCATGGCACCCAGCCTGTGCCCAGAGGTGCTGCCTAGGGCAGGCAGCTGCTGGTGAGCCATTGCCTCTGGGAGAGATTTGAAAACTCAGTTGTAATTCCCCCACTTGGAGGAAAAAATCAGTTGGTTTTCCCTTGAAGCACAACAGCTTCAAGGACAGCTGGATTTCCACGTTAAAAGAATTGGGGGAAAATGCCTTTTTTTTGTTTGCGTTAAGGCTGTAGTCTACTCATTCCATTTTCATATTTCTGACAGCTGGAAAATCACACCTGTAAGTGACAGACATTGTTCTACAGTTAATCTTCTTTCCAACCAAGATGGAATTTACCCTGTTCAGTGCATGGGTGAAGTCCAGTTGTGGTTCTGGGAACTGCAAACACCACGGATACCCACGATCACCATGTCAAGATCACAATCCAAATCCACTGTTTTCCCTTTTTAAAAATGTGACTGCAAGTAAACCCACGAGAGATTCCTGTGGCAGCTAACAGAGAGAACAGAGAAACTCTGCAGGTTGTCTGGTCCTATGAGCTATATATTAAAAATGTATATATTTTATCTTTTGTGCAGGGTGCTGAAATGAAACTCAAGTTTAATTTTGGCACAGCAGTGCCAGCACTCAGTGGCCTTCTCCAGCTTCCCTGAGGTGCTCTCAGCAGCTCTGTTTCAGAGCTGCATTTTGCCACACTGTGAAGAGTGGCCACTGCCTGAAGGAAAAAACTGCTCCCATCTCAAGCAATGCCCCATCCTGCAGTGTCAAATAGAGAAAGGAGTGAGGGTCCCTGCTCAGCCCCTGAAGAGCTTCTGGGATCTCTAGCTAGAAATTCAATATTTTAACTTCTGGCTTGCCCTCAACAAGAAGCAGTCTGCCCTCCCCAAGGACAGCAGGGTGCTCGGACATCTGGGCTCTCAGATCAGCTCTCTGTGGACTTGGATATCTGTATCCTGTAGATGAAACCATACAGATGCTTATTAAGCGTCTCTGCCACCCCAATCAACTCATTACTGAAAAAGATGCAGCTGATAATTATGCCAGATGCTAGCTGAGCTCTGGAAAGGAGGCCACACATGACTGCCCTTGTAGGTTAATGAGAGTTCAAACAACCATTAGTATCTGTATTAATCTACTAATTGCCTGGTGTTAGTGGAAAAAAAAAATGGAGATTGTGGTGTTTTTCTGATACCTTTGATCTGTTTATTTGCTATGTTACTATGGTTCGTTTCCCCTTCGCTCAGATTGACACTGGCTGGGTAATTTTTCTCAGCATTTTATAAAATCATACAAAAAAAAAAAAAAAAAAAGAGAATATACCATTTCTTTAAAAGATCCTAATACCTCCACTTTGAACCTTTTACAGACGGTGCCTTTACTCTGCTACTACACCAAATCTTACCCAAAGTCAAGCAATCCCAACCCAGTGAAAGTAAGACCTGCTCTCAGTTCCTACAGCAGTTGGAAAAGTCGCTGAAACACTGCAAAGTCATCAAAATAACTACACTGAATTCTTGCAAATCTTTGTCCTTCTTTTTCCACTGCACTGAATTGTCTTAGGTGAGCCCAGCATGTAGCAATTCCAGTAAAATCTCTGCATGTTTCCAGCTCTCTCTTTCTAATGTACTGAGATCACACTGCAAAGCCAGGCCCTGTGACATTATTGAAACCATAGATCCCTTGGCAGCATAAAATACTGAAATCTGAACTGTGGTGTGATTTTTTTAGGGTTTTTTTGTTGTTTCTTTTTCAGTGTAACAACAAGGCCTAAGTGTAATAAAGACAGTAAAATTGCTAGAAAAACTATCACCTTTAAAACCAGATTCTCTTCAGGCTTTAGCAGTAAATACACAAAGATATTGTGAGAATTAAATCTTTCTCTTGAAAGTAGACAGCATGATTTGTTTTGAGTCACAAACTTCTCTAAATTACTCCAAACCGCATTTGCTGAATTTACACAGCAAAACCTTCTGTTCTTTTTTCTCTTTTGACTTCCAGCACTAGAAATTCAGCTTGGGGAATTCAGCTGGATGATCTCTCATTTGTATCTCTGTCCAACAAATTCTGTGCCAGCTAAAGTCCTGCCTTCACAGGTGTTTTCTGACAACACACAGACAGAAGAAGGGACCAAAGGCAATGCCACAGCAGAGGCTCCCCAGCAAGGATGATGAGTGTGAAAACAAGCACCTGCTCCCTTTCCATGCTGATGCTGGAATGCAAATGCCTGCTCTCTCTTACACCATTATTCATTCAGAGCTCAGCCTAATGCTTTGAGTGTCATCACTCGCAGATTTCAGTCCAGCTCAGCGGGAGTTGCCTCTGTGTTGGCTCAATGTTGCAAGCAGGAGAAAAAGAGAAGCAAAAATAAATAAAAATATTCTGCTGTCTCCTAGCTACACCGAGTACCATTATATAAGAACGTGTTCATGGTGATTTTTAGGACAGCATTCACTACCACCACTTCCAGCTTTACTCCAGCAACCAGCCTGTGAGAGTTCTCTCCTTTGGAAAGCTGACAAGATTGAACATAGAATTTTTCAGCAAAGAACATAGATCATGCACTGTCTCCCAGCTTGCCTCCAGCCTCCTCTCCCTGAAACACCCTTGGCCACACAAGCCATGGTTTGGTTTTTCTGTCACCCACATTTAAGCTGCTGTCTCTTACTTTCTGCTCCATTCTTCCTACAGTTTGACCCTTGTAAAAATCCAGAAGTATCACCAGGTAAATCTTTCATCCTGTTTGCACCCAGTTCACCCAGTGATAGAAACTTTTTTTCAATGGCAACACCAAATGCCTTAAAAATTAATTAGAGCTCCATGTGGCTGATTCCATCACCAAACTCTGCCAATGTCAGAGTTACATCCACACCAGGGTCTCACCATCATTAATGTGGCCTCTGAGATCTTGCTTTTTCAGTTGTCACTGTAAAAGGAGCAGTCAGATGTTTTCTCAGTTCTTCTGACTGGAAGGAGAAGAGGGCACCCATGAGCTTCAGTAAGATCTGTAAATGCCAAAAGGTCAGAGATACATTACCAAGAGGCACCTCAGTTTTAAAATAATTTCAGACTGTTGTAAGTTGCAAAGTATTTCTAGAACAGTTGGAGTTTTTTTAAGAGTGGGTGTCTTCAGGGTTGGGCTTCTTGCTTTTTTTTCACTGTAACTAGAATTCAGAAACCAAAAGTCTAGCCCAAATATCTACATACACCATCTACCAAGAGCAGAGGTAACACTCAGCCTTTTTAACCATCTGGACATGATATCACAGCCAAGTTTTAGGCATTGCCATTAAACGGACAGGTCCTTTTGGGCAGGATGTCAGGGGGCTGCCCAAAAAAGCCCCCTGGGAGCTTCAGTGGCCATACCCTTCCCACAGGCTGTGCCTGAGCCTGGGGAGCAGCATGGGGAGCCTGGGCAGGTCTGCCAGGATGCAGCCAGAGGTTTGAGAAGATATTGCAGAGCCCCTTGGGCCGTGACAGTGACACGGCTGAGCTGTGTTCCTTTTACATGCCTGCCAGTTTAAACCTAACAGCAGGCTGTTATGAATCATCAGGTGCTGACATTTCTTCAAATATTTAAAGATTTTAAGTCCACTCAGTCATGTGGTTGCCTATTTCTCTAATACAACCACACACACTGCATTGACAGGGTCTGGCACATAGCTTCAAACAAATCCCTTTGCAAAGGTCAGAAAGTCAGAAAAATACATATTGGAAAGCAGTATTAATAAAACATTCTCTGTTCCCCATCACCACAGGCAGTAGAGGACCAATACACACTGGTACTGATCGAGAGCACTTTCAGTCTCTCAGCAAGTCCAAATTTTGGGCTAGTTCTGCCCTTCAACAAAATCTTTAATTTTCCAAGTGGCTGTACCATCTAAAGTACCAAATACATCACAATCCTTCTCCAGGTCCTAAAATAATAGCAATTACTCTAAATTTTAACATTCTGAGCAACAAGTTTTTGTCCCTGGCCATGACCTCGGCTGAAATTCAAACCCTCTTCCGTTCCTGAACTTCACACCTAAATTTTGGCTCCTCGACATTACCTTTCAGTTCTCAAAACTGGTTCGTGGTTCACTTGCTTGAACTGAATAAGGTTCCTTACAAAACTTTCCACTTTGCTTGTCCTCTTACCACCACCTAAAGTAGGAAGTTATCCACAGGCAGGGAAAGGAGAGCCATCCCTGTGGCACCCACCGGGGTCACCCTCCTGCCCTGCAGATCCTCTGTCCTCTTTCCCTTTGTGTTCTCACCCTCGCTGGCAGTCCCCTGTCCACAGAGCTCCCTTCCCAGGTTTGGTGCTTGCCAGCAAGCCACAGCTGGGACTCTTCTGAGAATCTGCCCCAGATTTCCCTCAGCAGTGAGAAAAGGCTGCTTTTTCCTGTACTCTGAAAGCTGTGGGATTGAGTCACCCTTCTTCTCAGGTCAGAGAGCTGAGACCTGGAGATTTCATGTACATCTGGAGCTGTAGCTTAGCTTAACAGGCTGCTAAGTTAAAAGTGAAGAACTGGGGTAAGGAAATGACTGACGTGCAACATGAAGAACATGAAAGCCCTGCCTGGGTTTCCTTCTGGCTGAGAGGTTCACTGCACAGCACCCAGACCCTTCGGTTTGCCTTCAGCAGTAGTCTGTCTCCTGAACCTTGGAGAAGACAGACCTTTATGAAACAAAACACCTTTAAACACTGAGAGCACCTTAAAACACAGCCCTTCAGCACAGGCAGAGAGGGTTCTGAAGTGGAGATCACCCATCTCTGAGCACGGCTCACCAGGAGGAGGGCACGGGGTGGCAATGAGGCTCCCACAGAGCCAGAGCCCCTTTTGGGGCAGCAGGCAGCCCCTGGATCCCCTGGCAGCTGTGATGAGGCTGGAGGCAAGCTGGGCTCCTCAGTGGCTGTGCAGCACAGCACTGCTTGACCTGGCTGTGAAAACTCAGCTGGATGCGACCCAAACCCAGCACTCACACTTGCTTTGTGGTTCCAGCGTGTACAATAAAAATTGTGTTGGTGTAACCAGCATCAAGCTAACAAATATAATAGCATCACGTACCCTTTTTCCTCCCCTGCCATGTTGCTTACATGCTGTTAAGACCTGGCTGAAAATCTCTGTCCGGCTGAGTAGCAGCTGCCCCTTCCAGGAGTCCCTGGGACGTTGGTGTGGGAGGTGCTATTGAGCAGAAGAGTAATAAACCAGAATTATATAGTGCATCCATTTGTTTGGGGGAGAATTCCAGTTAAATTAACATGTGTGTGTTTCCCTCCAAACATATATCTTCTCCTCAATCCAGAATTAAAGGGCTCTCCTATGATTCTGTCTCTCTTTGACAGAAATGGTCAGCATTTCTTAGTTTGATAAACAAGGTCAGGTTAAAAAGAAGAAAACAAGCACAAAAAATAGTTACTCTTTTTAACTACTCAAGAGGAACAAATTTTAAACCACCAGTTAGAGTTTCAGGCAGAGATTTGGCTGAAATGTGACAGGCTGTGTAGATGTCATTAAAGTGCAGTTCTAGAAGGTAGGACTGATCTTCATCTCAAATTTGATCTGACTTTTCACAAGTTTATGAGATCAGAAAGAATGGAAGAAACAATATTCTGGATGCTGGAACAATTTACTCCAAAGAACCAGGTGTCAACACCGAAAAACATGAACCAAGCATCATCTCTGCAAAAACCAGATTACTGTAAGAATATTAAAAAAAANAAAAAAAAAAAGAGAGAGAGAGAGAATTTATAGTTAAAGAAAAATATACTCTAATACTTTCTCCCTCTCCCCACTTAATTCAGATCACAAGTCAGACTGCTAAATCAGCATCTGTGTTACAGCCCTATTTAGTATTGCTTCAGTGGTTGTGGTTATTTACAAAAAAATGCTCAAGACCAGAGAAATTTTTATGCTAAAATATTTAAATACTTGACTTTAGAAACACTTACCAGGAAAACAACAGGAAAAGGATGTGGCCTGATAAATGCTTCTAACATCTTCATCAGCGTCATATATTTATTCATATGAATTTGATTTCACTGAAAATTAATAAGTGTGAGGAGTCAGAAGTGTAGGTGTGTCACAGTACCAAACGAGCAGCTATCAAGCTCCACTTTCAGGAAGGAAGATAGACATTTTTTAACTCACAGAGGATGTTGTCCACTAAAAGCCCTTTAAACCTACCACTGAAGGGGCATTTTGAAAAGGCAGAGAACAGTGTAGGCACAGTCTGTGCACTCCACCCCTCTGAGGGAAGCAAAGCAGTGGGAACAGGATGGGGGAGATGGCACGAGGGACAGGGCAGGAGCAGCAGGGAGAGGGCAGGAGCAGCAGGGACAGGGCAGGAGCAGCAGGGACAGGGCAGGAGCAGCAGGGACACGGCAGGAGCAGCAGGATGAGGACAGGAGCAGCAGGGACAGGGCAGGAGCAGCAGGGACAGGGCAGGAGCAGCAGGGAGAGGCAGGAGCAGCAGGGACAGGGCAGGAGAAGCAGGGACAGGGCAGGAGCAGCAGGGACAGGGCAGGGGCAGCAGGGTGAGGCAGGAGCAGAAGGGTGAAGGCAGGAGCAGCAGGGACAGGGCAGGAGCAGCAGGGGCACGGCAGGGGGAGCCG
>VXBN01007474.1:353511-400965 GCA_013397395.1 Sinosuthora webbiana | reverse complement strand
AGCAGGGACAGGGCAGGGGCAGCAGGGTGAGGCAGGAGCAGAAGGGTGAAGGCAGGAGCAGCAGGGACAGGGCAGGAGCAGAAGGGTGAGGGCAGCAGCAGCAGGGTGATGCAGGAGCAGCAGGGAGAGGGCAGGAGCAGCAACTCTCCATTTTTTTGGTTGAAACCCAGGGTTTGGTTTTTTTTGTGGAGCCACGGGGCCCCTTTCTCTGGGGACTACATCTCTAACTTTGCATGCACAGATAGCATCCTGTAGATACAGAGGCTAGCACAAAGCTCTCCCTGCCCTACTTCAGCCTCACCCCAACTGAAATGTGATTGAAATTAATCAGAAAAGCTGAAAGATTCAAATTAATTAAGTGATCACATACATAAAAAACATGAAAGGAAATAAGACAAAGTCATTTAATACTTCTTTTGCTTGTTACTACATATTATCAACACAGTTTCAACACTTACCACCTGAGAGTAGTTAGTTCTGAATAGGAAAGGGTAGACAGACAAGTTTTTTTTGGAGGAATGTTGAACTTCTGGAAGAGTGTGTACATCCAGCCATTATTGATGCAAAATTGCCCCTCCTGGGCTGCAGACAGAGCTGGCCCTCAGGAAGAAACAGGAGAAAAAATTGTGTGTTGGTCTTGGATATCTGGATCTGAGAAAGTGCACTCCATTGCAGGTGTCTTGTATAACCTTTGGAAAATCCTTCTTATTATTTCTGCTTCGATTTCCCACACATAAAACAAAACAAAACAAAACAAAACCCAGACCCTTCCTGTGCCAGTAGGACGAGACTTGAACAGGTACATTGAGAAGAGGTCAAAAAATTCCAACTTTGGCTGTGCCCAGTGGGCAAAACCTATGATGGTGCATTGAGATGTCCTGTGCAGAAACCTAAATCACCCTAGAAGTGGTGTGTCCAGGTACAAACACCACACCTCATCAGCACAGCGTTCAGCAGGGATAGCATTTGATAAACAGGCTGTAATGTTAGCAAAGCACCAAACTGATGTGTCCAACTATGCACACAATAGGAGGAAAGAGATTTTCATTGGCAGCCAAATCCTTCATGTGCTCTACCTCTGGTGATAAAATGTTAAATTTTACCAGGATGTCATGATATCATAAATACATGCATTGCTGCTGGCCTGTTAACATTAAAATAGACTGTGAGCTGATGTTTGGAACAACAATGGTACACACAGTTTACATAATGAAGCAATAAAGCAGAACACAGAGAAAGCAAAATGAATTCTAGTAAAAACAATTTTTTTAAGTTTCTCTTTCCTCCCCCTGGCCCCAAGCAGGTCTTTTGCAAACATACAATTTTGTGAGAATGTTTCCTTTGAGGAATACCTTATCTATAGAAATTCAGGGAAATGTAGATTTGTCAGCTTCTCACTACTGTCACTGCATTTCTAACTAATTAATCTCTTAATGCTAATTATCTAAACTCGGAGGTTTGCTGTCTTTCAATTTGTGCTACCATAGGAACACTGAAAATCATGATTTGCTGCCAACCCAAGATTTTCTCTTCACACAGTTTTTAATCTTCCCCTAAACATCCACTGCTGGTTCCACTTGAGCCACTTGAGATACACTTTTTCTCTTGCCTGAAATGACTCTAGGGTTCATCTTCTGTTCATTATTTTCTTACAATGAAATGGCAGTGACCTTCCCTCCCTGCTGTAAATACATCTGGCAGTTTCTCACCGACACGCTGTGCCATTACACACCCAGAAACAAGGAAAATTTACTTTTCCCATTAAGAAGAAATGGAACCAAGAGATGTGGGGTCTGATCGAGACTCATGGTCACCACAGGGTGCACACAGTACCTCAATGGACTAAGCAGCCCAGTAGGCTCAAAATTGCATGCAAGTGCCTTTTGGAAAGGAGGTCCATTCGTGCAGTTATTTTCTTAGAATTGTATGTGCAATTCGCAACTCTGAAAAAAAATGAGATCTTGCTCATCTTCAGTAATTGATTTTTTCCCCCACCTTGCAGAGTTCCAGCTGAAGTGCCTGTCTGATCTTGCCAGGTCAGTCGTATGGTTTGGAAGTTTGTATGATCTCTCAGGAAATACTAGATTTGCCAAAATGCTGTCTCGAGTCTTTCAAAGGTAACGATAATTTGAAGACCAGTGTAGCTAATGGTTTAAGTAGAAAAAAATTACCTTAGAAGTGTCAAAATGACTCAGCCATTAGGCAGAAGAGACACAAAATCTGTGATGTGCTATGCAGGGCCCTCAGTTGGGGTGCATAAGCCTCACTTGAACGCCTGGCCTGCCGAGCAGAGAACAACTGAAAGTGCAAAATCTGCAACACCGGAGACAGATCTCCGCCAGTTTTAAATTTCACCACTCTCAGGGCACTGAGATGGAAAATATGTACCCTGCTGATCTGCACTCAGAAGTCCCAAAGGAGCATCCCCAGCTGATTTCTCTGTGGAAACTGAGATATGTCTCTCAAAAAATACTAGACCAGTTCAACACTAAACACGTCAAGGCTCAAAGAGCCAGAGCAGCTCACCCGCTCTCCCAAGCAGCAGATTTAGTTCCTTCAGCACCGAAGGGGCCCTTGTTCCCTGGGGCACTCTTGCACAGCCAAGGTTGGCTGGAGCCTCCCTCAGTCTTTGGCAGACACCAAACATCAGTGACAAACGTCAGTGCCTGCGGTCAGACCACGGATTCGGCACAGCAGCTTCCTGGCCCTGGCCCCTCGGCCCCACCAGCCACACACAGTCAGTCCTGGTGGCCACTTCCTCCACAGAAAAGCTTCAATGCAGCTGTTCCCATGCTTTGGTCTTCTCCTCCCATAACCATCAGAGCTTCTGGCTCTCACTTGCTCACCATTCCAGGGTGAGGATGCCGGGGCAAACAGAGCCAGTGAGGACAAGAAGCTGAGCACTTGGCTGGTGGGGACAGGTTGGGATAAACTGTCTGAGCCACACAGTAAGCTGTTCCCCCAGTGACACACCACAGACAGACAGACAGACAGACAGACACATCGCAGGGCTGAAGCTGAGTTACTCATTTTTCCTGTAGCCACGAGATGGAGCAACTCAGTTACAAACAGCTCCAGGGAGTCACCAGATGAAGGTGATGGGACATTTCATCCCACTTCTGGCTCACTCAGAGGCTGCAGGCAGTTCTGCATCACAGCAGTGGATGCTCTCTCTTCTCAAGCAGGCCAAATACTTTTCTCACTAGTTAGGCTATGTTTTAAATCAATAAAAAACTCATCATGTGTTCAGTGCACAACTCCGTGTGGTTAGTGACATGTTGTAAACTGGAAGGCTGAGAGCAAGCATTAGCCCCATGCTGACATTGCTCCCAAGAGCCAGGACCAACAGCAGGAGAGCCAGGACCTTGGCTGGCACAGCCCAGCACTGCAAGGAGAAGGTTGGCCTTAAGGGCAAGCACAGGGAATCAGCAGAATGTCACTGGTTGCCACTGAGGGATGTGAGTGGTGTGTCCTCAAGGTGAGATATGTGTGGCAGCAGAGATAAGACAAATTCCTCAACACCAACAAAAAAAATGCACGTGAAGCAACTCCTTCATCAGGAAAAAGGCACAAGATGATGCATTCAGCATCAGAAATCACGTGAAACGGGAGCTGCTTCACACACTGGTGGCATTAGTGACACACACAGAAGTGTCAAGGACAGAGGAGAATGTGCAGATGTGGCCCTCTTCTCCCAAGTCTCCAAGAAAAGGGACCCACACTTGGATTTGGGGACTTAGTGAAAAGACACATCCCTACAGCACAGAGTAGAGCCTGTGTTGAGAACAGAAAGGTTCCTTGCTGCCCACTGCTTTCTCCCCCCTGCATCCTAAGTAAGCTATTAATGAACAGCGTGAGAGTCCTTCATGGGTTGTCCCAACCTTTCCATTGTGCTGCTCACTCGGATTCATTTTACCCTCTCCATCAGCCCTCAGCAT
Source organism: Sinosuthora webbiana (assembly GCA_013397395.1). Lineage (NCBI taxonomy): Eukaryota > Metazoa > Chordata > Aves > Passeriformes > Sylviidae > Sinosuthora > Sinosuthora webbiana. Next base: position 397,027 of record VXBN01007474.1, on the reverse strand, counting down.
CACACTTTTTCACCCATGCCACTTCAAAGGGAGAAGAGCCTTCACACCTGCCCCAAATGCATTTGTAGCCCTGTGCATGCCTTCCTGGCCATTTCTTTCATGGAAAAATCACAAGGATACTGCTGGAAAAAAAGCAGATCACTCACTGGTGGTAGCTAAACTAACCCTGACACTGCCGCTTCCTCATCCTGCCTTTCCCAAAGCATCTGTCTCCAGATGTGGAGTCTCACAGGGCTCTGTGCAGCAAGGGGACCCCTTGCCCAGGCACACCTGGTTTGGGGCAGCCTCCAGCAAGGTGAGCAGTGCTCACGTGGCTCAGAACATGAGGGTCAAAGAGAAAATGAGACAGAAGAAAAAGCACCAAGCATGTGAGGGGAAAACCCTGAGTGGGAAGAGAGAGAACCCGCTCTGAGCGTTGGTGGCAGTTTCAGAACTGGCATCTGCAAACCCCAGAGGGGGCAGGAGCACAGAGAGTGCTCTGCCACATCCGTGCTGCCAGCAGCCCTGCTTCCCACCACCCAGGCTGGCCCAACCCCAAATATCTCTTCATGGCGGTGCTGCCTGCCTGTGCGCTGTGGGGGGTTTTGTTCACATCCAGAATGCAGCCGTGGTCACAAGACCACCGCAGGATACACAGAAGTGAAACCTAGCTGAGAAATGAGATAAGGTACTATTCATTCAAACTTGTATTGGTTTTTCCCCTTTGGTGGTGTTTCTTTTTGTTCCTTAAATAGAGTCATTTCAACTAAAATACCATGGGAGAACCCCAAAGGGACTATTTCTTCCCTCATCTCCTATCCCCCATCTCTTTCACAGATGCACAGTTTTAATTTAGCCAATATAATCCTCAGTTTTGAAATTTAAGGGTATGAAGAAGACCAAGCAAAATTACGTCTGTGGCCTTTCTTTCCCTTTTTGGAAAGAACACTGCAAACATGCATACAACGGCCAAAAAACCCCACTTTTTTTCCCCTTCCTACCTGAACAAAATCATCACCTGACACTCTCCATGGGTATATTCCCTGCTTCCTAGGAGTATAAACAGATGTAAGAGTAACCCTTGACTCTTTAGAAACACTAAGCCAAAGTGAACACACCAGATCACCCCTGAAAATCAGCAATCTCTTTTTCGTTTCTGATATCATGAAAAGTAAGAGAAACAATGATGGGATTGTCAAAGCTCAAAGCACATTCTGACAACTAACACTCTACCCATGGATGCTGTGTACAATCAATAAAATCCTGTATTGGACAAAAAAAACCAAACAAACAAAACAAACAAACAAACAAAACCACAAAACAAACAGGCAAACAAAACCAAAAAAAAACCCAAAGAAAGATCTGTAGAGCCAAAATTCCTTTCGGTGTTATCAGATCCTCGTTTTAAAGGGTGACTCACAGAGATGTGAGTCCCACAGAGCCATGTATTTACGTCCTTAAATGAGCTGTGTGACATCCTATGTACACAGTGCCTGCACGCAGCCACAGCGTGGGGAGGCCGATGCTGTCATGGAAATCTGTGATGAAACAAAAAGCAGCAGCACTTGGTGCTTTCCAGCATTCTGACCAGGAGTTGCTTTGCATGCAGCTGACTCCACTGCCTGAAAAGAAAACACAAGGATGGAGAACTCTACAAGCTGAGAAGGGGAAAAAGTCAACAACTAAAGCACGAGACAGCCCAAAGGTAAGATGACAAGAGATATTTCACTATAGCAAAACCTTGCCTTAAAAGCTTTTCTCTTGTCATGCGATCCAAAAAGTAATTATATTTTACATAACTTGCATTGCTTACAGAATAGCTAACTTTTTAAATGACTGAACAAAACTGCCCTTTGAATTTATGCTTTATATACTATTTTTCTGTTTATTTTTTAATAAATCTGCACAACAGACCCTAGTCTGAAATATCTTTTAAACACAACGAGAATTTTCCTAGTTAATCATCTTGGTGAGAAGTTGAAATTCTATTTCTCTAGACCCAGGATTTCCTAGACACACTATCAAACAAATTAAAACCAAGACTGAAGAAAAAGGAAAGCAGTCATGAAATCTCCTACAGATTGAAGTAAGGAACTTTGTCAGTATTTATTACTTTTCAGGAATTCCTTAATTAACTTTTCCTCCCCTTGGCTCTCAGAGATGTGCTCCCTCCCCAGCGTCAGACTCACAGTGATTCTCGCTGCTTTTCTTTCTTCTGTCTAAGCCAGTAACTTACAGAGTCTCGTTTACCTGACATTACTGTGTCCTTAAGGAGCAAAGAACTACATTTCCTTTTTGCTGATCTTAATCTCAAAGAGATCTTAATCTCTCAAACCACAGCAAGGGAGAGTTCACCTGTGAAATACTCAGGGGAGTGACTTGTTCTGCAGGACAGAAACTTTGACTGCTCATTCGACAAACAGTGGACAAATTTAAAATGGCACAGCATCAAAATCAGCAACTCGTGTAGGAAAGACACAGGCTGGAAGTAAAAACTAAAGAACAGCGGGAGAAAGCAGTTTCTGGGTGCTGACAGGAAGATCTCTGACAGACTTTGTTTACAGGTTCCGTTTGCAGTCATGGAACTGGCTGGAGGAAAGGATCAGGTATTCCTGGGCATTTGCATTTTTAAGTGACTACAGCACTGCAGAAACCAATGAGCACCTTCCTGGTCCTTATCAGGAGAGTCTGCGGGCAGGATCAAGCCAGAACCTTCCTCTAAAGACGATAATTACTTCACAACCCCAGCTCAGAGAGTGACTGCCTCGACACTTTCCGTCCCCTCTCTGCAGAGGAGAGCCCAGTTGCATGTTTCCTGTAAGCCCTGTGTCTGCTGTGGTAAGTCTGGCTGATTTAGACAAAATCTCATCCTTCTACTAAAGACTTAACCTCTGCTAGAAATAGCTTATTGGAAGCTTCCTGCCTGCAGCTTTTAGACAGCTTTCAGAAGGGCCAGGGTACTCACAGTCCTCCCTCTTTGCCCAGGGGTGGTGGGAGAGGTGCAGGATAGCAGTGACTGTATGGGATCTTCACACTAATAAATGTGGGGGACCCTTATGCTCTTGGCTCCCCGAGATCTCTTATGATAGTTTGAGGCAGGAAACCGGATCCACATAATTGTTTTCACCCTGGCAATCCAAGAAACCCTAAAATCAGTGTCTGCTACCTTGGCTCTGCAGAGATTGAATCTCTCCAAGAGGATGGTGCAGTCACATACTCTGCCCAGCCGAAATGACAGGACAGCACAGCCTGGGGTTACAGTGAACAGTTCAAGTGAGGCACCAGAAAGCCCTATCCCCCCTTGAGGTACAACCTTGCCTCAGAATCATTGGCACGGAGCAGCTCCATGTTACTGGGAGCTGCAATTCAGCACACAGCAGTCCAAGAGGGGAAAAAAGTATTTCCAAGACTTTTATTAGCCTTCGTTCTATGTCTTCTGTGTGATCTTCATCCTTCCTTGTGGTGATTTTCTTCTCTTCCAGCATACCTGGAGATATGAATGACACCCATGGCAAGGGCAATATCAGTGCTGCCGTGGAACTGTTCCAGCTCATCGTGTACACCCCCACTTTTATCCTGGGATTGCTGTTCAACATAATGGCTCTGTCATTCCTGTTTTTTAAGGTTAAAAAGCTGTCAGAATCCACAGTCTACATGATAGCCCTTATATTCCTGGATACTTTGCTGTTGTTTACTCTTCCCTTTAAAATCATTTCCTACCACCTTCAAGACAACTGGAACTTGGGGTCTGTGTTTTGCTCCACCTTGGAGAGTCTTTACTTTGTGAACATGTATGGCAGCATCCTCATCTCCCTGTGCATCTGTGTGGACCGGTACATCGCTATCCAGCACCCCTTCGTGGCCCTCACCCTCAGGTCCATCAAGAAAGCTGCCATGGTCTGTGCTCTCATCTGCCTGGGCACCTCCGTGGGGACAGCCTCTACTTTCCAATTGCATGGAAAGGGCCACAACATCTCATCCTGCTTCCATAATTTCTCCAAGAGCACATGGGAGAACGCAGGCCTGCTCAGCACCCTGGAGTTCATCTTCTTCGGCAGCATGGCAGCCATGACCTTCTGCACTGCCCAGACTGTCCGGTGCCTGAGAAGGCACAGAAACCCAGACAACCCCCAGACACACAGCACCAGAGCAGAGAGGATCGTGGTGACAAACCTGGTGGCCTTCTTGGTGTGTTTCACACCTTACCACGTGGCGTACTTCATGTACTTTTTGGTGAAGAACAACATCATCCACATCAGTTTTCAACAAGTGCTACGAGACACTGTTCAGGTCACCCTTTGCTGGGCAAACCTGAACTGCTGTCTTGATGGGGTGTGCTATTATTTTGTTTTAAAGGAGTCCTTGGAAGACCCATTGCAAAACAGTGAAAAAAGAGCCATGCAAAAGCCTTGATTTATGTACTGCATGTTCATTACTTGGGATGAAGTGTGGAGAGGCTTTTGTGGAAAGTACAGGGTTCTGAACTTCTTAACTAAGTAGTTTGCTTTAAATATTCACAGCTGAAAAATATTTCCTAAAAACCAGAACTAAGTCCATTTCCAGGACACTGTTCCTAACTTTTTTTTTTATTTCTTCCCATAATGTCTCTTGTTATTATTTATGGGTAAAAAGAAATTTAATTATTCATATAAATAGTGATGCGTATTTCTTTGGATGTGATTCTTCTTTACTTAGAAGAGAAAAAAATGTTCATTTATATGCGGTAGCATATTTCAGCTTCCCTGTCCGCACTGTACCTGCAAACCTTCTTCAAAACTTTAGTCACTACAGACTTGGTCTGGTAGGAAACAAAGACTTGAAGTTCATGGTAAAAAGCTTCAGGCTAAATTCTGTTGCCTCCCCTTTCCTGGTCATGTAACCTTGTCCTCACATACATACACCTGGCAGGTTGAGACTTGCACATGGTTAAAAAAAAAAAAAAAAAAAAAAAAAAAAATTGAAACTAAAAAAAAAAAAAAGATTGTAACTCTAAATACAAAGGCAGCTTTGGGCTCACATGGGTATAGCAAGATCTGAACGTCATTCCTCCACTGCTTGACTTGCTCTGCAAGGTGCAGCGCTTGTTTTAGTGACAGCTGTTGTGACTACATCCTCACACATCTAACTAATGCTGCCACTGCCTCAAATCTCCACACTGCACACATCGATTGACTCACCCAGTTCCAGGCTTCCTCACCAGCTCCCCTCCTACTTGCAGGCCTTTCACATCTATTCCTTCCTGCTTGGTTACAAACAGAGTTTCGTGAACAGAGCCAAACCAAACAAGAGCATGAAATAAAATCCCCTAGTCCAATGTAGTGGCAAACACATGAACCTGAAGGAACAACCCCCACCTTATGGGGGGATAAGATAAGAGCAGCTCTGATCCCTAAAGCAGTAGCCAGAAACACAGAGAACCCTGGGGGAAAGCAACCTTTTGGACCCCAGAGCAAGCTGAGCACTACTATTCGCCAAGCAAACAAGGCAATAAAAAATAATCAAGCAGCAAGAGCCTAACATGCCAGTCAGTTACTTCTTATCAGTGCTCACAGGCACAGATAAACCCAAAGACAAGGAGCATCCAGCCTGCAGACAGGCAGCCCACTGCTCTGGGCCACCCCCAGTGCTGCCTGCAACCCTGTCCCAGCAATCAGCTGCCACCTTCCTGAGGGATGAGGCTGATTTAGCAACCAAAGCCAAATTTTCATATTCATGCTGAGCTGGATCCTTGCAGTACCTCTTCGAGGCAGGGATACTAATCCCAGCCTTTGAACTGTCTCTTTTCCACACATTTTGACAAGGGTAATGCACAAACTATGTATTGATTTCTCCCCTGAGCTGCAGATTTACATGTGGGAGCTCCAGTCTGTCAAAGTGAATGTTTTTGAAGTGAATCTATGTATGAGATTGTACCAAAGAAATGCAGTTCCTGTTGGGAGCACTGACCCAACACAGACCTAAGTACGTGCTGCTGTTGGCAGAGTCCTTTTGGTGTTCAGGCGATGAATTGTGCTTCTGAGAAGACTCGGATTGTGTATTTACCTTATATCCTGGTTATTAAAAAGTGCCTGAAAATAAAATGCACGAGGATATTCCAGCAAGAATTCCCTCCCCATAGCAATGGCCATTTCCACTGATTCCCTCAGTAAGTTCAGAATATCTGACTGAATATTCCCTGCTGGCAGGGACTCCTCAGCAGGGTCCTTGCTCATAACTTACCTCTTAACTAACTACACTTCAGGAGACACAAAGATTTTACAATTGCAACTTCAGGCTCCTTTTGGAAAAAGAGTTAACAAATCATAGAATAAAACAGTGCTGAGGCAAAAGAGTTAGTTTACATCTCAAAGCAGTAGGCCATGCCAAGAGGGCCTCAGGTTTAACTGACAGTGCCTGAACAGAGGGAACAGGGATTGCGTCAGGACCTCAGGAGGCAGAAAATGCCAAAGTGTATGAGAAAACTGGTCCCAATTGCTCTTCTGTAGCCTGAGGCAGCTCCATTAGTTTCAGTGGCATGACTTTGGGCTTACATTGCAATAACTGAGACTAGAAGCTCACCTGTAGTTTTATGCTTCCTCTGTTGCTCAGCTTTTTACTGAGTACGCCTGTTCTTTGTTTTGTTACCCTGCTGTCCTTGGTCCCACAGATCATAAAGTAACTTGCACTGTAATTTAATTTAGAGTGCTGGTAGACAGCAGGGAGATGAACATTAAATTTAGGAATTTTTGGCTCCTAGGCTACCTTCCTCAGCAATAACAGACTGCTTAGAAGGGGCTGGCATGTTGACCAGATTGAGCATTAACACTGTAGAAAGGACAAGTTAAAAATGCTTGAAGCATTTCTTCTTCTCCTGAGCATCTCCTCTGTGTTTCTCCAGTGATTCTGGCCGCTGATTTTTCTAGAAGCAAACGGACTGAGGTGTGGAAAAGCAGGTACCTGTCCATGGACAGGGTACAGCCAGGCATGGTTTGAGCTCCCTGCCTCTCCACATGACCCACATGTCAGCTCTAAGAGAGCACCAATGATCGGGGCGCAGTAATGACCTTCATTACGCATTCCTAGGAGAAATTACAATTTTGTAAAGGCAATACTTTCTATTCAGAAGTTCCCTGCTGGATCTTACTGTTTCTGGGCTTCTGAACATTCACTGTCCAGGTCAAATGTGGTGTTGTCTGATCCCTTCTTTGCTCAGGTGGGTAATTGCAGCAGCTTGCTCATTGGCAGGCATTTATATCTAAACCATGACATGGGGTATCACCAAGAGACTATTAAAAGATGTAGAGTGCTAAGAAATAAAAGGAGAAAAAGTCTGAAAACCTGAAATTCATATGAAGAAAAAGAAAGCAAACCGAGGGATTTGTTTGGAAACCATTTACCCCCAAGAACCGAGGACTCGTTCTTAACACATACAGTTCCTAGCTTAAAATCCTTAGTTTATTCTAAAAAAATGCAGTGGGGGCTAGAGAGCTGCTATAGAGCACGTTTTCTACTTGCACTTGGCTTTGCATTTGGGTAGTGAATGGCAAAAGGTTTGAACCAGCACTGAAAGCACAGCAGGTCATGGGAGCTGAGGAAGCTGCTTTGCTGGGGAACTTCACCCTTTGGGCCAAGCAAGGCATTTCAATTGAGGGGCTTTTCAAAAATGCACCCTCAGGCTGCCAGATTTCTTGCCAAGGGTTGCAGACATTCAAGCCTGTATCCTGTCCACATAAGCAATTTTCCCACTCACTTCTTTGCAGGTTTCACTGCGAGGCTGGGCATGTGCTTCAGCAGCAAATGCTCTATTCCCTGCAGCCTCAGTCACCTGGGAAATTAGTGAGGTTCAGACTTAGACTAACTCTGCACATCTGTCCTTTGATTTCCAAATTTCTTGTCTTCCAGTACAACTATTATCTTATGCGTCAGGTTCAGGAAGTATCTGTTTGGCTTGGGAAAGAATAAAAGATTCAAAAGAGAACATCACCAATTATATTTACAAACAACCACCGACCAAAGTATTCACCTCCCAGATGAAAAAAATATTTGTACCAGGCATGCAGAAAATTTTACAGAGTTTTCACTATTTTGGGAATAAAAAAATGAAAAAGTAAAAAAAACCCCACAAAAACAAAAACAAAAAACCCCCACTTTATATGTTTTATAAAAGATGTTCACATACAATGAATGGAGAAAAGTATTTACCATGAATGATGTCACATCTGTGATCAGTGGAAATGAGAAAAAGCTTCAGAACAGTAATTCTCAACAGAAACAAAAAGGGTTCTATAGAGATTTTTTTATGCTTCACTTCTCTCAAAATGTTTTTGCATTTTTACTGCTGCTAAAATGGGTTAAAATTTCCCTTTCTTCTCTGTGCAGAAGGGCAGCAACATGATCTGAAGACAAATTTGTAGCAGTGTAGATGCTAGGCAGAAGCCCTCTGATGAGTGGAATAGTTAATTTTGCTGTGAAAGTGAAGCGCTGCAGGTAGGCAGAGGCAGAAATCACGCCCCAGCTCCATTCACAGCTATTTTCCTGCGGAGCAAAGCTGTTTGCATGCTCTTTCCATCTGCTGCATTTGCTGGTGGAAGTCTCACAAAGAAGTAAAAATGTCCTAAGTGGAGCCACGAAGTGGAGAATTCCCACGGCTGACCTTGGTGTGCCAGGGACACACAGACTCCAGTGGCTCCAGGTTTGGAGGGGGGGACACTGATGTCACACCCGGCCTGTGCAGTTTGCTCCTCCATTTGCAGCTGGCCAGTGCAAAGCCACAGTGCAATCAGGTGCTCCAGTTTGCCTGACTCATCCCTGTCCTCATCTTTCCTTCCCTTTCACAAACCTCTGCCTTCAGCTTTTTGGAGGCACTGAACCCTTTAGCAAAGCTGACTCTTCTCCCTCCATTGGGTTTCTTGCTACTGAGAAAGGCCTACCATAGCAACAAACTAATGAATCAGTCTCTTTAGCTAAAGGACGCCTACAACCTCCTTCATTTTGTTTATTCTTATTATTCTGGTTTTATACACTGTCACTTCAGAAGAATGGCACTTACCACGTTTTCTAATGTTGGTGTGGGACACTGTTAAAATGAAAAATCTGTGAGGAATCAGAAATGTGTCCCTGGAAGAAGAGCTGAATCAGTGCCATTTGCAGACATCAAATGATGTAAAACCTCACATCTGCTGCATGCTACAGATTCCTATTAATCCTTCTCTCTATTCCAAGACAAAAAGGGCATTAAACTGGGACTATGTTTGAGAGCAAGCATCAGCAGTTTAGACCGATAAACACCGGTGGGCAATTGTAAATCCAAAACTAAGCATTACAAATCCAGGAAATCCAATTTAGATTACACTTCGGAGTACACCGCAAGAATCCCAACCATTCCTGGGTAAGTATTAACTTTGTCACTACAAGTAAAGCCACCTCCCAGAGCCCGGCACTTAACCTGGGCCTACTGGGCCTGCCATCACTACTGAGACACTGGAGGATACTGTCTGACACAACTTTTATCAGTTTAAAGAAGTGCTTAGAAAAAAAAACACAAGAAGTTGCAGACAGCAGAGACCGGATTGACTTCATTTGTACTGATAGGAAATGCTGTGGTTTGAAAAAGTTGCAGCTGGAAGGGGGCAGAAGAAAAGGATTGTGACTTTTGCCAGACCCAGCTTGGCATAGCAGTAAAAGCCCTGCAGGTAGGTTTGTTTCCCTCATGCAGAGCAAAGTAACTTGGTATTAATAATAAACATGCTATTTAGACCTTTTTGTTTGAGCAGTGAGAAGACAAAAGGAAGCCTGAGGGATAAAACTCCCTGTTACACCCTGAGCTCAGCTCTTGCTGCTGCTCCTGCCTATGACTGCACAAAGACCTTGGGGTGGGACCCTGCTGTGTGACGAGGAGTGTTTGTTCCCTCTTGAGCTGCCCTGTGGTATCCCACCCAGCCTCCAATGTGGAATTGAGCAGGGATGGGCTATTCCTGATCCACCTCACTTCTGCCCATCTCTCACGGCAAAAATCACACAAAAGGAGCCAGAAAACCCCAAATTCAAACCCACACCCCGACACACGTTGCCTTATGATTACTCAGAAAAACCACATGTAGGCCATGAGGAAAGGGAGGAGGTAAAGCAATGCCATGGACACATTTGCATTTGTAACCCACTCCATGTTATAATGGTAAGAAAAAGCTCAACACGACACCCAGCAGCAATAGCGAGATCTTTAATGCCCCTCTCCTTTGCAACACAAAATACTGAGGCTGGAATAACATGTTACCTTGGTTTGGAAAAACTGGGCAGAAAGCAAGCAGTATCACTGACTCTTATCCCAGATTTCACTGCTGCACACAATCACACCATTCAGATCATTTTTACGCTCTATGCTGTTACGGGTTATTGCTCTCTCAAATTAGCTCGTGTCATTTGCCTTGGGATGCCCACATACACCTGTCAAAAAACTCCTCTAGAAGATGTCCCAAATCTCTCTCCCACTTTTTGCCAATCAAAAAATGCAATTCTGTGGGTAAATACACCCATTCTAACTATCAGACTATCAGATGGTTTAACTTGAACACCACAGCAGCCAGAGTCCTGTACTGAAAACTATTTTGTTTGCAGTAGATGAAGCATTTGTTTATCTAAAACTCCACTGCTTGTGTCCAGGAATCTTATTCCTAGCATTCTCCTTAGTCACATTACAGGTTTACGATCCAGGTCCCAGCTTTAAACACAGATGCAAAGAGAATCACATAGGTCACAATCTCTCTTGTCAAAGTTTTGGTAAAATTGATCAGGATAAACAATTTTATTTTCTTGGTTATATAGAAAATGTCAAAACAGCAAAACTTGGATGTCTTTCTGTCAGGGAGCCAAGAGGAAGGAAAGACTTTGCTGGTCAGCTCAAGGGCACCTGGAAGTCTTGTGATGTTGTGAGTGTTAATGAAGACAGCACAAAGAACCATCAGGCAAGTTTCTCCAATCAAACAAGATGAGGCAGCAGCACCACAAGCCAATTGCAAGTGACAAACCGGCCACGGAGCAGTATTGCAGGTGGCCCACTGAACAAAGGGGCAGCAAATCAGGCACCTGTAGCTCCAGGATTCTCAGCCCCCAGGAAAAGAGTGGGGTTTCAAACACAGCTGGAAACAACACACGAAAATTTCATTTCTTTAACAGCTACATTTGGCCCTTGGAGGACTCTGGGGAAATTCCTGTCAGAAGGGTATAACTTCCACTGATACAACATAGATTTGTGCACCCCACTCTGCATTATAGCCACGTTCACTCAGCCTCTGCTGCATGCTTAATCCACCTGAAGTGAGAAAGCCTTTTCTATATCACAGTCAGATGCTGTGGAAATGAGCCCAGTATCCCAGAGGATTAGAGTCTGGAGGATCTGAGTTAATTGCACTCTCTGGACAGACTCAGGCTCCAATGGTCAGTGTCCAAATGAGGAATAAGTAGCAGGGATGGATGGATCAGCTCTTCAGAAACAAAAGGTCCCATTTTCATGCAAATAGCATTCACTAGGAAGAACAAAGAAGTAAAGAAAAGTCAGACAAAGCAACAGAATGCTTATGGTCTGAAGTTTTTTTAGGACGTATCAGCTGCTCCTCAAACTATTAACAAGATTTCTGAGCGTTTTTGTATCTGCTTTTACATCCCTGAGTGGGAATTGATAGATGCAACCAAAAGCAAGTATCCAATTTGCTTTAACTTTGTTTTTGTCACTGAGGTCCTATTCACACCCTCAGATGGGAACAAATTTCAACATCTGTTTCCAAACTTCTGAAGGAGAAAGAAAGAATTAAAAAGGGAGGAAAGAAAAATGCTGTAAAAAGCAGAACGGTGGCAATGCCAACAGCTCTCCTTGGCAGGTGCTGGCTGTGAAAGGGGCTCCTTTGGAAGATCTTGGCAGCAGCACCCTGGGCCAGGTGAGTGAGCGCCAGGAGAGGGGGCGGTGGGAGACAAGGGAGGGCTAAGGGAGCCCCTCGGCACAGGCACAGGCTGCTGACAGGGGACAGCAAGGGGCGACACCTGCAGCACTGGGGAAAACTCCAGTCTTCAACTGTCACAGAGGGAAACTGCCAGGGAAATGTATATACAGTGATAGTTCTTAGAATAAATCATGATAAATTATGTATTGCTCTGCAAATTTTTCCCTGCTAAGCCCTGGTGACAGAAGACACCTTTTTCTTTTTTTTTTCAGTGGGTTTTTTTGGGGGTTTGTTTTTTTTTGGGGGGGGGGGCATGTTTTTGTGAGGTTGTTTTTTTTTGGTTGTTTGTTTTTTTGTTTGTTTGGGTTGTTTTTTGTTTGTTTTTTTTTCTTTTCTTTTTTGGTTTGGTTTCTTGTTGTTTTCTTGCTCCATTGCCACCAGAGCACACCAAGAGCACATCACATCCAACACATGAACGGCTCACTGCTGCCCAGCATTTGACTCTGACCATGCCAGTCACCTTTACCACAATTTTTTGAAATGACAAAGCAATTACAGTGCCACCCTTCGTGGTGCCACACATCCCTGAGTGCAACCTGCAGCCTCGGCCCTTTCTCTTCCCCCTCCTGCTACCACGGTGTGACAACTCACTATTAACAGGAAGGATGCACCTTAAGGGTGGGTCATCACACACAGCTAGTTGGTTTGAAAAAAAAAAATTAAAAATTAAAAAACAAACAAACAAACAAAAACAACCAAAAAACACCCAAAAACCCCAAAAAGCACCTTCCAATACTTTCCTAAATACACCACCATATTCAGGATTCCGCCTCCACAAGGTGTCCCAGGGTCCTGTGTTGCAATGACCCAGGAGCCCAGGGCACCGTGAGGGCACTCCCTCCCAGCTGCTGGCAGACTGTGCCTCAAAGCAGCAGCACGAGAGTTCATATCAAACACAGACAGCAAAGGAATTTAACTTCTTTCTCCCCAAAGCCGTTTGCCAAATTCAGAAACAGTTTTGGCCAGAAAAGCAGTGTTACTTTTAAACACCCCCGTGTCCAGGGAGCATTTCGCATTGAAACACTCACAGCTGCGGAGACAAAGTGCTGCCTGCTGGAGCCTCATCTCTGTGAGGGAAAACCACAGGTTTGGACATTAAAATATTAATTTAAGCTTTTGACACCTCCCGTGTGTTTGGGTGAGTGCCAGGACACGGGCAGCAGCGAGAGCAAACCCCGTGTGAGGAGGAGGGCGGCCGTGCAGGTCCCAGCCTGCTCCTGCCTCCCCTCAGCCTCGCCGCCCTCGGCCACCAGGCAGCACCTCCATTGCTCAGTTGGGGCGAGTGGCAGCAGCACGGGCACAAAAGCTGCCATGAGGGTCCACTGATGAGATAACAACACGAATGTTCCAGCAGGAACCCCGCACACTCTCTGGCACAGGTGCTGCTGGGTAGCCCTCGGCCCCAATGGCTGAGGAGGCCTGGAGCCACAACAGCAGCAGTCACCATGGCCTCAGGAGCAGGGACCATGACGCCTTGAGATTTTAGCCTTTATATTTTTCAAATCCTGTACTGCATTAGTGCATAGCTCTAAACTTCCTGTAAAGTGTTAGCTGCTGTCTTCACACTTTGGTCAGACAAAACAATTCCCCTGGGCCTGGAACTCAAGGACACCTCACTGCCTCAGGCCCTGAAAAGTACAAACAAAAGTGAACTGGGGGGAGAAAACTGGGGCTAAATGACTTCATTACCTGAAGCTGTAATTGTAACCCCTGATATGTAAATGGACCAAACTTATTTCTGTCTGAGAAACTCATGACCATCGTCCACCTTGGGTGTAGCCTTTGGGAGGCTTCTAACTGCCCAAGGTGTGTCTATTGAAGGCCTTTAATAAATACCCACTTTATTCTCTTAACTTTGTTCTAGGTAGCCACCCCAAGACATCAAGCAGACACAGAACCTTCTCCTGCCCTGGTAAACCACTCTTTTTGGCCACGCAGGTGGATGTAGGCAGTGCCTGGATACCCCACTACAGCTGCGTGGGGCTAAGGTTATCCTGCACACACAACTGAATGTGCTGAGACACACAAATATTAGGCCTTAATCAGTTTTACAGCTCCTGCAACAGCCCTACACGGTGCTGCCCTTCCAGCAGTCAGGGGGTAAGAACAGTGGCTGTTAATGAAAAATCTAGGGAAAGAGGCAGACTGAAGATGTAAAGCTCCACCAGCTCTTTGTATGGACGAGCACAACAGGCTGCTCTGGCACAGGCGGTGCTTCAGGAACAGCTACACCAGATGAACTCAAATTGTCAAGGAGATTAATACCAAATATTTACCTTTTAGTGCAATTAAGCAACTTCATCAAAAGCACTGAATGAAAGCAAAGTGCATTTCCTTTGCAAAGAGAATTGTCATGCTTTCCTCTCCCCACTTAACCTTTCAGCCAGCCATGTGATATTTGGTAGCTTCTGTCACAAACGCAACTCGGTTTGAGTTTGCTTATTGTTGGCTCACGCATTTCGTGGGCTAACACTGAAATACTGGGTCAGGGAGAAAGAGCGAGCATTTCTATCCATGATATCTTAATTGAAACTTTTTTTAAAGCTGTTATAAAGCACAGAAAGAAATGGTCCAAAAGGCTTATTGCAAACCTGCTTCATGCTTCAGAGGGACTCAAACTACATTGCAACTGTCTGTACTTTGCAGCATTCATTTTTCTTGGAGAGGGGGATGAGTGTCAGTTCTAAGCACCTCCTTTCCAAATACAGCAAAATGCTTCTCAAAGCACTTTGATCAGGCAATTCTTTTTCCCCAGCCTGCTGCTGCCAAGAGAGGAGCCCCTCCTTGCAGTGCCAGGGACCTGGATGTCTTCAACTGAATGGAGAACTGAGACCAAAATAGGGCAGCAGACAGAATATGCTTAATTGGCCCTCATTTCCTTCCCGAATCCTGAGCTCAAGCCGAGGCAAGACTGACAGCTGTGACCCTTCAAACAGGCAGCTGTCCCCAAAATACAACTAAGAGCTTGATAAGGACCTACTTAGGGCAGTGTCTGTGGCTGGCACGCCAGGGAAGTAGCACAGAGACAGCCATGGCCGGGGGGCATGGGATGGAGCTCCGTGCTCATGTACCCCAAAACAGCTGCCATTCTCCTGGCCATCCAAAGAGCTCCCTTCCTGGGGCTAACCCCATTTCCCCTGACCCTGACCTAGGGGACAGTTTCACAACCACCCTGCCCACACAGGGAAACACCGCACGTTTAAATAGTTCCTGCCAGGGCTTGGGTGAGAAATCACCTGTTTGCTACTCCCAGCCACATTCATTGCCTGCCATTCATTGTCTGCCACATTCACACCACAGGTGCTGCATGTGGTGCCATGGGATTTTTCCAACATTGCTCAATAACTGGGTGTGCTGTTGGTTTTTAAGGAGGGTGTTGTGTTAGCCTCTCATACCTCAGTGAGCAGCCTCAGAGGAGCTGCTGCAGCCCTTCAGGGTGTGTACCCCATGACAAGTGTGTGCAGACTGTGCCACAGCAAAGGGCCATCTGGGATATGTGTAAAGCTCCTTATAATCCTGGGACTCTTCATCAGCACTAGAGAAGGCCAGGGACAGGGAGTGCTTTCAGAAGTTTGGAGTCAGCATCCAACCCAACACACTGAGCCCCTCTCCTGCTCCCTGTCCCCACAGCTGCTCTGACAGTCCTATCTCACTCTGACATCTTGCTAAACTCATTACAAAACCAAAAACAATCAGCTGCACAACCTGCAACAGGAACATGGGGCTGCCAACCCACACAGCCTCCCCTGCTTCCCTGCCTAGGAGCTGGGGCTGCAGATGGCCATGCAAATCCAGCCTGTAGATGTGGGTGTCTGTGCATGGTTTATTCCATCCTGGGCTTTTTTTTTTTCTGGATGTTTATGCAGTGACCTCCAGTGTTTATTCTTAGCTTGTATAACAGCAATACAGCAGTTTACTAGGCTGCTCCCAAATTTTTGACCTACAAAATGATCAGTCTAATTTGGAGAACCAGCTGAACTCAGCCAAGTCATAAAATGCTGTCTCACATTACTACTTTCAGCCCTTAAAACCCAAACCCACAGCTGTGTCAGGTCCAAGCCTTTCTCTAAAGGGTAACTGCATTGGCCTGTATTTTTCTACACACCCCCCAGAGACCATTAACATGGTGCTGCTGGTTTCACTGCCACAAAGGCTCCTGTACATTCAAAACCACTGAGCTGTAACTCCTGCGTTTCTCAAATCCAGCTTGCCAAATTTCTTTGCTCATTGCAAAGCCACTGCCCACCTGCCCACAGGTGCTTCCCAGGCCTCCTCAGTGCCACCAGACCCAGGCATGCTGCAGGAGCAGGTACCCAAGGGCCAGGGCCAGGCTGCAGCTCCCAAAACCTCTGCAGAAGGTATTGCTCTGACAACTCTGCTGACACTTTCAGGGGCATTTTCAGATGGCAGCTCTGAGTATCCACAGTACCAGGGCAAGTCAGCTTATATCTACTTCCTTGAGTTTTACTTGCAACAATTTTTGGAGAAGGGAGAATAACTTAGGGGATTGACTGTCATTCTGGCAGTGACAACCACATAATAACGATCTGAAAAGGGGGAGAAATGAGATGGGGCCTGATCCAAAGCCTTTCCTGTTACTTCATGGAGAACAAGTTACTACATTAATAACAATTGGGGGAACAAAGTGACATTCTAGAGAAGTCTCTTGAAAAGAAAACAAGTTTTAATTTCAGAGGTTTTCTTCAACATGAAGTTGTCTTCTTCTTGGAAACTTCTTTCCCCAGTCAGACCAGGAGAACATTCAATCATTGCATAACGTGATTTCAATTCAAATACAGATCTAAAAGTTCAAGTACTAAATTACATACTTGGCCTTTTCACATTAATTAATCCAAATGAATAGAGTAACACACTGGCTTTCACTCGAGAACATCTTTGTGCTAGTGAGAACAGTTAATTAGAGCTGGCACAAACACCTTCCATATCCAGCATGAATAATAATATTCCTAGAGCAAATTTTCTCAGCAAACTTGAGGAAACAGCTGATTCTTGATTTTTCAGCCCACCCACTTCTGCAAAGATTTTAATAAGAGAGAAGGAGTTCATTGGTAATTGATGAGTAGCCCCTCTGCTCTTCCTGCCCAACGTACCAGCTCCAGCCCCTCCTCTGATGTGAGCTGCCAACACCAGAGGTGCCCAAGCCTTTGCAATCAGTCCTGGTGCCAAGGCTGCCTTGCACGTTGTGTCACCTCTGCAGCATCCTCCTGCTGCCTGCAGCAGCACATCAGTCACAGCACATCAGTGACAGGTAGGCTCAGGGCATGGCTGAGGCTCTAGGACGGGCTGCACCACTCAGGTCTGCTCCGGATCTGCCCCTGAACTGGGGCCTGGGGGGAGAGCTCTGCCGTGTGAGACCCACCTGTGAGCACCCCTTGGAAAAGGGAACAGTATACCAAAAGAGATGATGGGGAAGGTCGCAGTGATCAGCTGAAATTGCTGTGGAGCTAACTCTAACCTAAATCAAGAGATTTCCATTTAATAGAGACCAAAAGCAGCAGCCACAGAGGGATGCCCATTTCTGCTCAGCACTCACCTCCTTACCTGCAGACACAGCAAGTCAGAGCTAGCTGTGCTCCTGAGGAAGCACAGAAACACAACAAGGGGTCGTGTACACAGCAGCCAGGAAAAACAACAGCCAGTGTCACCCTGTCCTAAAGTCAGTCTTGTGTTAAAAATGCCACTCAGAAGTATCTGACACACAAGAGTGAACACATTGTCTAACTTAAGAGACTCAGGTATGCAGGAATTCCTCAACTGAGCAGTCAAAGGCATCCTCTAGAGATGTCCTTACTCTCCAGAAACAAAGGCTCCTAAATTAAGCATGACAAGTTGGAGGATCCAAATGTTGCTCCAAGCTCCAGTTCCCTTCCCAGTCTCATAGGGCCCTGCTGGCAAGTAAGTCTGGACACTGCTTTGTAGACATTTTGGTCAACATAAATGTTTAACACAAAATGAACAGTGTTTCATTTATTCACAATTTTAATTCAGCATTTTTGGATAACAATAGTTTTGAAACAAAAAATAATAATTTAATTACCAAAATGTTAAAACAAATACGTTATCTTAATATCAGGAAATTTAGCTGCCTCTACCCCTTTTTATGCTATGACTTTTTTATTTTCTAGCTGGAAATATTCACTAAAGCTCAACCCATATGTGTTAGAGACTTTGTTCCCTCACAATCTGCTTTTTGTTCATTTAATCCAGAAAACGTTCCCTGCGACGGAGCTGCAGCACCTTTGATTTCACTGGGACATCAGGAATTGTGTTTGCCAAAAGAGCAAGAAACAGGCATTTACCTGCAACCTGGGGAGCTATTTTTGTTGATCACATAGTTGTCCAAACATGCCTTTTTCTCTCTGGGAAGCTGTGACAGCATCCACAATACTTGTTCTTGTAACATTCTGGGTGGAATTCAGAACGAGAGCAGCAAAATGCTTTGGGAACAACTTGCACATCCTAAGGCACATACCTGAGCTTGTGTAGGAGAGAGAACAGGCTTTCAGTAGCTTGGAATCACAATGCACCAGAGAGCTATTCCTGTTGGGCTCCTTTCTGGAGCACCTCTGTGGTCCATCGTGGTCTGAATACTCC
The DNA here is from genome assembly GCA_013397395.1 of Sinosuthora webbiana. Taxonomy (NCBI): domain Eukaryota; kingdom Metazoa; phylum Chordata; class Aves; order Passeriformes; family Sylviidae; genus Sinosuthora; species Sinosuthora webbiana. Next base: position 378,461 of record VXBN01007474.1, on the reverse strand, counting down.
TTGTCCCAAGGCTGCAGAGATCCCAAAGGGCTGCACATCATGGCATGGGACTGGACTGTAAATGCAACTGCAGAGAGCTTGTAACAAATAAAAAAGTCATTTATGTTTTTTCGGGTGACACCGAGGTACTGCCCCTCAACTGCTAAGTTAGTAAGTTTCTAGCCGTTTTATTAAAAAACAAACAAACAAAACAAACCTAGAACTTGGAAGTGGATGCTCCTAGATTTAGACCAACTTTGACTTACTGTGCACTGTCTGGCAGAGCTAAACAACTGCCTGAGCCACGCTGCAATATGCAAGTATTAGAAAGTAAATTATATTAGATGCCAGCCATTATCACGGTGACCCATATTTGAGAGTTTCAATTGCACCTCTGCCAGTCTTCCTAAAGCAGGTTTTATTGCCAAGCTTTTATATGTGCCACTGTTCAATCAAATAAAGCAGCCTTCTGCCAGAGTGGGAGCAAGATTAGGAAGTAGAACTGACTTGTTTTGGGTTCTCCTAAGAGCAAGAGGCAACAAATACAACCTCAGAAAATGAAAAACTGAACCAAGAGGGAAATTTTGAAAATGCAAATTTTCACAAGCTGGTTTTCTTTGCAGTGGACCAATCTCAGTTGGCTGACCCACTGCTAACTGGATTTACTGGAATGCATCAATCACATTCTTAATATCAGCATTTCAGCCTTCAAAAGGCATGTCTGAAAGGTTCAGCTTTCTCACAGAGTGGTGCAGAGTTGCCTCCTCAGCCCAGAGCTGATGGAAGATGAGGGCGGTCAGGCAGAGCTGGCTGGGCCAGCCTAGGAGAAGAGGCTTTGGCAAACACAGTTACTGTAAGGGACAAGTCCCTTCAGACCCCCAGTGATGGAAAGAGCACCCATATCCTGAAGAGTTAAACGCAAAATGCAGCAAAAATGTCTGTAACAAGTGAAACATGAACTTCCTCCCTGATTGACCAGAGACTAACTGTGGAAAGAGGAACAGTCAACCTCCAGGAAAATATTCTGAAACTTCTCTTCAGGATGAGACAGGGGGAGAAAGCCTGGGAGGGCACCAAGGGACCCCCTTTACTGTGTGTAGTGAGGAAAGGAAAAACCCCAAAGGGCAGCCCAGCAGAGCCAGCCAGAAGGCAGCTGCAGGCTTAGGTCACACTGGACACATTTCTGTGTACAAATCCAGCAGCTGGAAAAGGCTGAGCACAGAGATCCAGTGCCCACGAGCCACCCAAGCAGCAGAGGTACCCGCCTGCTTCACAGACCTCAGCTGGGCAACTTCCCCACACAGGCTGCCCTTGGGTGTCTCAGGGATGTGCAAGGAGAGGGGAAGGGCCTCCAGAGCCTGCAGGCCTGGGCAGCTCCCCAGTGGGTCAGCCACATCCCCACAGCTCTCCCATCACCTTGGGAAAGGCCTCCCCACTGCTGCAAACTCCCACTGCCCAGCTCCTCCATCCCACCGGGCTGGGCCCCCAGCTGCTGCCTCCCATCAGCAGCAGCTTTGTGGAGAGCATGTGCTTCCCATTCCAAACAAACACACACTTCACAGAACAGAGGTAAAAGACTTTATTATCCCATGGGTTTTTCCTAAGAAGTAAGATTCCCACCAGACAAAATATACAAAGCATCATATGTTTTCTTTCTAGACAACTGCATTCTCACCCTATGGAACAGTGACCACATTAGTTAACCCCAAAGAACCAAGGTTTGTCCTTACAGCTGCGGGACTGCACAGTTAGCATATCCAATGACCAGTTACATCATGCAGAACCAGAGGGGAGGGCAAGAGGCCTGTATGGTCACCTGAGTGCAGGCTCAGGCTTCTAGAAATGAAGAGAAACACAGGGCTTAAATTTACCAGCTGCTTCCATTAAGTGAACCAATTCTCTGACCCACTTCTTGTCATCCTCTTGGCAATTAAAGGCTGGGGCTAGCAGCAAGTTATTGCTGGGAAAACACAATGCTAGAAAGTAAATACCCATCTGGCAGTGGGAAACTTTCCACACTGACCTGCAGGAAGTGCACGTAATTCTTCCTTTTACATCAAGCTTAAAGCAGAATTAAACCCAAGTGTCCTCCTCTACTTGACAGAAATTAATGTTTATAGCTGACTATGTTAATATAAAATAATAAATACTCAGCCTCTAAGGACCTACTAATTCCTATTGCATTACATGACCATCCTGAGATCCTGTTTTGTTTTCACATAATTAACACATAGAATTAACACTCAAAAGTTTAAAATATATTAACTTTGCTTTTTGGTTCTGCTGAGTTAATGATTGTACTTGCATTTACTTTATCCTTCCTCTTCCAAAACAACAAGCTCATTTCAACAGATGGTGAACAAGTCCAGATTTGCTGGAAACCAATTAACACAAATGTGCCAAGTTGAAACTCACCCCATTCTTTCAAGCCAAAAAACTGCCTGCATTTCAAGAACCTAATTAGTTTTAACTATATTTATGGAACAGAGGGAAGAATATTTAATTACTCTGCAATTCTTCTGTCTGATGATCAATAGAAATGCAGTTTTGTTCAAACAATTTCTCTGCAGTAAATTGATCAGCTGAATCTTGCTTTGTATCAGTATCTGTACTCCACTGATGCCTGCAGATAATGTGATACACAGCTGGATTACAGTGATTACTATCAAAACAGCTTTCACTGGAAGAGCTACACAAGAATACACACTGTTAAAAGATTTGAAAAAGCTGTTTCTTTACTTATCAGTAACTCCCAGTTCTGCTGCTGACACAACCTTCCCTCTACTGAGCTCTCAAACTGCCCTGTCTGTAGCCTCACAACTATTCCTTTCCTAAGTGCACCTGGTTTAGGTCATTACATCAGCACCAAAATGGAAATCCTCCTCTTGTGCATATACCCTCTGTCCCAGTGCCAAGGCAGCCTCAGAGCAATATCCCAGCCTGAAACTGCTCAGCCAGGAAAAGAGCACCTATTTCCAGCATTCTTATTTCTCAGTCATCCCTTCTACCCAAACCTGCTCTCTAAAGAGATTTCCATCCTGTGGTGTGGAAGAAGCTGCATCTACCCCCAGATATCTTTGAGCACTGTGTAAATTTAAGCCCAGTAAATGTCTTGGGTAGGTAGCAGGGAAAAAAAGGCCACAAAGGACCCCAGAGGTTAGAGCTGCACAAGCTGGGGGAGTATAAAAAGTAGCCAGATTACCATGTCTAAAGAGAGGGCTGAGAGCATGTGTGTGCATGTGTGTGCAAGCAAAGCCAAGGAAGGTTACATCTGGAGAGTGGCTTCATGACTTTTGGCAGATAACAGTTTCGACCACAAAAGTGTTTTCAAAGTGACGAATGCGATGACAGTTTCCAGCCTCACGTCGACTGATACCTAAAGTGATTGAAAGAGAGGAGAGAGGTGAATCAACAAATGATAATCTGTAAGAACCAATGCAAGGAGGGGAAGGAAAGCAGATGAGATGCAACTCCTGAACACTGAAATATGGGAATAACACAGCCCATATGGAAAGCAGCATTATCTGCCTTTGGAAGAATTAACAATCTTCTCTAGGATAAAGTCCTGCAGTAAGAGCTGCCATGGGCTGAAGGTGTCACCTGGAAACAGCTGGTTTCAGCTGATAGCATCTCAGTGTTATCTCAGGGACCAGAAAGCCTCAAGAAATCAGCCGAAGCCACAGGTTGGTACAGAGCACAGCCCTGGATGCAACCAAGAAGTGTTTAAAATAGCCACTTCCTCTCTGGCTGTTCGTATCCCTGTGTGCCTGATCCTGCTGTGGCCCCAGCCTTGGGTAATGCTTCCCCTTGGGTAACACTTCCCCATGCCCTTCAAATGCAGGTCCTCAGCTCTGGGCAGCTCTGTTGGCAGATCCTCCCCCCTTACAGCAAATCCATGGTGCCCCAATGACAAGCAGGACTGTGCCAGGGCTCTATGGGAGCAACAAACAGTGTATGCCAGTAGCTCCTGCACGTCAGTGCAGCTCCCACTGGGAAAGCACCAGCAGCTACAGCCATGGGGGCCTCGGCACCCTGCAGCTTCCCCAGAGATCCCAACCAAACTGACTGCAGGACCACGTTCCAGGTGAGCCTCTAAGTATACCTTAAAAGCAAATTAATACAAATACCGTTATTAAAGAGTATTTTGCAGCAATGTTACCATTTAAATATAAGGTACACATTGCTAATTTCCATGAAATCATTTTTACACACTCCCATGTTCCCTCTTCACAACGTTTTCCATGCTATTAGGAACTTAATTAATTAAAGGCAATTTGCAGATCTAATCTGCTCTTAATAGCTGCCACTGAATCAGGTGCCTTCATTAGGGAAATTTTCCAAACAGTTCCCAACAGCATTGCTGTTAGTTCAGTCCCAGGAGCCCAGTGTAAATGAATTGCTGGCTTCTGCAACCATTTTTGCAAAGTTTCTATCAGGCTGATGGACAACACAAACACAGCAGCCAGCACCCATTTGCAGCAGCATCCGGAAGTTGGGTTTCCATCAACTGGATGGGAAATACCTCAAGGGAAACCCCAGAAGGAAACCCCACTCTGGCCATGAAGAGGCCAGCATGACTGCACCAGCCACAGGAGGGCTGTGATGTGGAGTGAGGAGGATGGGGTAGAGCTGTGATGTGGGGTGAGGAGGATGGGGCAGGCTGTGGTGCAGGCTGAGGAGGATGAGGCAGGGCTGTGACGTGGGGTAAAGAGGATGGGGCAGGGCTGTGATGTGGGGTGAGGAGATGGGGCAGGCTGTGATGCGGGGTGAGGACAGAGGAGGCTGTGATGTGGGGTGAGGAGATGGGGCAGGCTGTGATGCGGGGTGAGGACAGAGCAGGGCTGTGATGTGGGGTGAGGAGATGGGGCAGGCTGTGATGTGGCGTGAAGAGATGGGGCAGGGCTGTGATGTGGGGTGAGGACATGGGGCAGGCTGTGATGTGGGGCAGGCTGTGGGGCAGGCTGAGGAGGACAGGGCAGGCTCTCACGCCGGCGGGCGCCGCGCCGCCGCAGCCGGTACGTCTCCTTGCCGCTGCACAGGCGGTAGATGAAGGAGCCCAGCTGCTCCATGTCACTGACGTGCTCCGTGGCGATCATCTCCTCCTGGATTATGTACGTCTGAGGCAGGTATGTCCCCTTCTGAAACGACAGAGTTTCCACCAAAATAAAGCACAAACACTGCCACGATCTCCCCCCTGAATGCAACTGTTTCGCACAGAGCACCACAAACAACCAAACTGCAGAAAAGTCAGTCACTGTTGGAAGGCTCAAGCTCAAGCTCCACTTACTGAGGCCAGTTAACATGTGTCCTTGTCCTTGCAGGAAACTGTCCCTTTCTACTAGCACACTGCACACAAACCACGTTAGATCCAAAAATGGAATGTGCACATAAGGGGTGAAGTCAGTGTAGGATCAACCCTGTTATAAACCAACCCAAATTTTAAAGCAGGATGACCAAAACTGTAACTCTGGGAGTACAACAAACCCATCTGGAGCAAAATAAAAGCTTACCCAAAATTCCAGGAACTCTGCTGAAATATGCATTCTACATTTACTTCAAAAGGCTAAACCCAAAACCACCAGCCCAGCTCAGATTCCAACATTCCCCTCTCCCCTCTGGTCCATTCAGCACAGCCACAATGATGTCCTGCCCTTACTGCCCACAGGAATGGGGCCTAGAGATGGGCCATGGGCATCACATTCAGAGAAGAACTGAGCTCTCCACACACCTTCCTTGCCCCAGGAGCGTCTGGGGCAGTGACATCCCTGCTGTTGGGGTAGAGGCCACTACGAAGACCAGGGTGATGAGTGAGGTGTCATGGCAGAAAGCTACCAGGAGATGGAAAAAATGGGGTTTCTATGTGTCCCCCCAGAGATGGAGGTCACATCTTTCCCGGTGGGAAAGACTTCAGCTCAGCACTGGAGACTCTCTGCAAGTTCATTCCCAGGTGCTCAGGGCATCTTTCACGTTTGGACATCGCTGTAGCAACAAACAGCTGTGTAACAAGTGCAGCTTTAGTCGGGGGGCACTTGTGAGTAGATGCTAACTAGATCATGAAGCAAAGCATCACCTCTGGTCCCCTTTCCTTAAGAAGAGTCAAAGAAATAAAATAACTGTCAGATGCTGGGGCCAAGGTAAGCATACTCAAGGTGAAAAGCAAGCAATAGCAGCACCATTTCAAATATCACCTCTTCTGTCTCCCAGGACTGCTTATCTCCACAGAGACATACCTGGAAACACACTACCTTAACTCAGCGCTGTGTTGCTGGATCAATAAGGCTGTCCTCTAACACTGCAGGATTAGACAATTAGTGCCAGTTTGTACTGCACTAACACAACAGTTCTGCAAGGAATTCCATTATAGATTCTCAGGGGAGAAGGCAGGGGGGCCGTGAGAGACAAGCAGTTCCTGGCAGGGGCTGTCATGGTGACAGCCAGGGCTGGGGCTCAGGATGTGCCGTACCCTTGGCCTGGAGGAGAGGGCTCAGAGAGACAGACACGAGACACAAGCCTGTTTCTTCACAGTCTCAGACTGAAATAGCTGTGGCAGGTGAAGGGGGAATCGCAGGACTGTGAAACAAGGACAATACCTTCAAGTCTCTGCCAAGAACTTCAGCAAGCTAAAGCTCTGAGCATCTTGCATTCTGCAAGAGCTGTGGATCATCCATCATTTAACTGGGCCACCTCCAATCTCCTGCTGCTGCATGGGGGAGCATCCCTCCATCCTTTTATGTCAGACACTGATGCAGGCCTGGTCACTGAACTGTCATACCTGTACTGAAAGAAGCAGGTGCAGGGCATGTGGCAGCCACTCTGCAAAGGGGCACCCTGGCACCAGGCTGGCTGGGAGGAAAGGAGCAAAGGAGGTTCCCCAACTCCCTGTGCTGCCCCAGTCTGCTGGAGCAAACCACTGGTGTTATTTGCTGACTGTGATTTGATTCTAGAAACAGGACTGCAGTCACTGAACAGGTCCAAAACTAAATTTTCTGCTGGGAATTAGTTTCATTTATTAGGGACTTGACTTCATTCAGAGATGCAGAGAAGGGAAAAGTCTCCAAGTCCAAGGACCAACAAAGCTCACAATCCAAAAAGCAGCACTTTTGAGCAGTGGGGAAAGTCATAAGGTCATCAAGATCTTCCCTACAGCAGGAAGAAACTTGAGCTTTCTGTCTGACCAGCGAGGCCCCCCCTACATGAGGCCATGAAGATCACAGGCCCACAGGATCACAGCTGGGGAGGGACCTCAGAACTTTATCCCATCTGGTCTTGAAAACCTTCAAGAATTTCAAGGAGGCCGCACAACTTCCCTGGGCCCCCTGTTCCACTGCTTCACTGTCCTTGTGGTGAAAAACTTTTTCTGAGCCCAAAACCAAGCTAACCACTTTAAAACAGTATCTCTAAGGTATAGGTTAAAGCCTCCACAGACAGACTGGACACTACTGGACACCCATCTCAATAATCAGGAGGTTATTTAAACCCACATCTGCTTTGGGCTCTTCAAGCACATAAGACCACTTTAATTGTACTGTTATCCCTTTTTTAAATTCAATGACAACACATAATTTTCACTGACCGTGAGTTTATATCTGTTATTTTAGGATGTGACCAGCACTCCCAATCTCTCAGCTGTTTTCTCTCAGCTTGTGCAATCCTGTCTTTCCATTTCCCTCTGCCCCAGGGACTGGTCACCTGCCACAGTCAGAAGCTGTGACAGGTCTGGAGCGAGTTGTAAGTAAATGTGCATTGTACCCCAGCAGGGTTCCCAGCACATTTGCCAAACAGTCACAGTGCATGAAATTGTGAGGACTGCTAGGAAACAAACCAGGAGGCTGACAGGGACTGGACATCAGGCATCTCTCCAGGCATAACTGTTTGCCTCTGAGCTTAACTGCTGCAAAGTTCACCACACTGCATACAGCAGGAAGTGAGCAAAGGGAATTTAAGAAAGAGTAAGAAGTAGATTGTCTTTTTTTTCCCCTTTTTTTTAAACAGACCCTCACAGGAGTGATAAAAGACCCAGGCTCAGTACCTTGATTTACCTGCAGAAGACTGAGCCAGATGCATACTTTTTTGCAGTCTGAAAAATCCTGTGCTTTTTTCCTGCTGAGAAGATTAAATAGTATTCTATTTTAAGATGGCTGCTTTCAGGAGCCCAGGCTTCTCAACTGAACAAATCGCTGGTACTAAACCCAATTAATGCTGGCTGTGAGCACAACTGCAGGAGCCCAAGCCTGGTGCTGCAGCCCAGCAGGGAGGGCAGCAGAGATTCCCCCCCAAGAAGGTGAATGCTGAAGGCCTGTTCCTTCCTCCCCAGGGGACACTGAGAGCTCTGCAATTGGCAAACCACAGGAGGGTGAAAGGAATTTTTTCTTTTTCCCTTGATTCCTACAATCAGCAAACACCATAGGGAAGGAATCTGCTGCTTCTCTGTGTCTCTCTGGTCAGGCTGATCGTGATGCCAGCCTTACTGTGCTGTCTGCACAACCACTATTTCAGCTAAACCTGCTGAAGCCTTCACTCTACATGAAGACTCAGGGCCAAGTCTCACTTTCCCAGACAGCAGTTTTGATTTCCCAGGAGCTGCCAGCTGGCACCCCGGAGCCAACTCAAGGAAAGCATGCAGAACAAGCAGGGCTGCAGCTGTACCTTCACGTTGACCAGCAGCTCCCACAGGTTGCGAGGAGGCATCACGATGGTGGTGTTGAGCTCGATGACGTAGCACTTGTCCAGCGTTATGTCATGGTACGCCGTCAGACCCTGCGGCCCAAGCACAGGAATTACACACCTGAACCCTCTCAGTGAACTGGGACTGGGAAATGGGTGAGAAGAGGGAATTCAGGGAAGACAGGAAACTGCCTTAAACAAACCTCCCTACCAAGCAAGCAGAGAGGGTTGGAAGAACCCAGAGAGGGCCTTGGGCAGGAGGACAGCTCAGGAATTGGCCATGTGACAACAGGGACAGTGCAAGGCCATGAACACGGAGCTGGTGCACCCAGCTCAGCCCCATGCTGTGCCCCAAGGGGCCCCAGGAGCTCCTTACTCGCTGGAAATCGTGGATGATGTCTGCAGGGTCGCTCCCTCCAAACTGGGGCACCGGGACATTGATTTGCTCGTAGTTCTCTTCAATGTAGATCTTGACATCTTCATGCAGCTCCAGCTGCCCTTTGAAGGGCGAGTACAGCGAGTCTTCGTACAGGACACCGCAGTGGAACACGCTCTCACGGGGAAGCTGTGGGGACAGATCAGGCAGGGGACAACACACATCCCCCAACAGCTACAGCAAACATGGGCAGGAATGTACCCCTGCTGGGCAAAACATTCATCAGATGCTTGAAGATATTTTAAGATCAATCTTTTTACCAGAGAACATTCTTGGTGAACCTAGTGCAAACTAGCTTTGTGAAATGATCACATCTCACTTCATGCTAGCCAGGTCCACAGGGAATAAAGAATTCCCTGCTGGCTTTCATGAGGAGTAATTCAGAGAGGCAGACTGACTGCCTGCAAGCTCTTCTATTTCCTCACCAGGCTGTTCACATCCCTCCATAGCCATGGCTTCCAGTAATTGCATTTCTCTACAGGAGGCACAGAAGCTTGGGCTGAGCATTTCTAGATGCCCTTGTGGCTTGGAGTGGCAAATGCAGCAAAACAAAGTGGATTCACCTCACGGCAAAACAGGAGCTGCTGCCCTCTGAGCAACCTGGGAGGTGTCCCTGCCAGTGCCTCCCTTAGGGCCAGGGCTGCTTCTCCTAGGGAAGAGCCTCCACCAAAAGCCTTGGGACAGGTACTCTCACCTGGGACAGGGCTGTGTGTGAGGGGGGAGGAACGCTGGGGCTGTCACAGCATTTCCAGGTCAGGTGTTAATTGACAGCGGGTGATAAAGCACTAATGATTCTTGAAACAAAGACTCAAATGAATTTGACAGCGAGGAAATTTATGGACAAAAGGAATATATAAAAAGACTCTTCTGCTGAGTGGTAAGTGCTGGCTGCAGAGATGAAGGCAGCAGCAGTCCTGGGAGAACTCATTCACTAATGGCCACTCCATAGCACAAGAAGGCTCTGGTGCAAATCAGTGCTGGGGGATTTCTTGGCTAAACAGCCAGCAAGCCAGAGCTCCACAGTTTCCTCCTTAAGAAGCAGCTCTGCCCTGTCTCATTCCCTGTGTTCTGACCCTCCACAGTGCTGCCAGCCCAGTGCCTTGGCCAGGCCAGGCTTTGCAAAGACTATGTAGAAGAAAAGGTGCTGAATTTAATGGAGTTTGAGGGCTCACTTTCTACATCATCTCCCACTTAGTTCTTGTATCTCTGCTTGCTTTATTAATAGCAGCACCTATTTTTGTCACACCTACAGAGTTTTTCTGTTCTAGAGCCTACAAAACCTACTGCAAAAAGCTGTTCCCTTGCTTCTACCCCCCTGTTCTCTCCAGGTTTGCTCTCCCATCACAAGCCATGCTTTCAGACTACTGTTCCCCGGACAGCAGGGATGTGGGGTTTAAAAGGTACAACTGACAGGATATTTTTTATGCAGTTAAAAAGAAAGCAAAACAAAGCCATAAGGGAAGGGGAGGGTTTCTGGAAGGCCCTTCCTGGCATTGGAGATGGAGGTCAGCCTGAGGATACCACTTAAGAAATGCCTCATCTGCAGTACCCAGCAGCCTGGCTCCTGAGTTACCACAGTGCAGGACAACAAAAACCAGCAGCACCTCTCCCAAAGGTGGTCTGGCTGCTCAGGCTGATGGAGCCAGAAGTGCTTCCCAAGCCACTCCTACCTGGGTGATGAAGAAGTATCTGTACACGTACATCGAGGCGAAGACCAGCCCCAGCAGCAGCACGAGGAGGCCCATGGTCACGTAGCACACTCCGCTGAGCGACGAGCGGCGGCCCTGCGCCACGGGGCCCGGCTCCTCCTGCGGGACACACCACGGCCCTGTCAGCGCTGCTCCAGGCCCCTGCAGCCTGCTCCTCCATCCCACGGGTGCTCCAGGCCACTGCAGCCTGCTCCTCCATCCCACGGGTGCTCCAGGCCCCTGCAGCCTGCTCCTCATCCCAAGGGTGCTCCAGGGCACTGCAGCCTGCTCCTCATCCCAAGGGTGCTCCAGGGCACCTGCAACCTGCTCTTCGATCCAAAGAGGTTGTGCTGTGCAATGAACAGGGCAGGCACTGCCCAGCAAAGCTATTTCACACCTGGCAACAGTAGAACACTTCTTGTGCATTTTGCCTCCCTTACCCCAGACACATAAATTACATACATTATATACATATATAGTTATATGTATTAAAAAAAATGTGTGTGTGTGAATATACACAGACATATATATCATCAGCTTCCCACCAATTGTTCAGAACAAAGACAAGCTTTCTTCCAGTGGGCAATAAAGACTGACCAAAAATAAAAAATAAAATCAGGATAAGAGTTTCTGGCTACTGAATGTAACAGCATTTATGTATTTATAGTCAATTTTTTTTTTGTTGAAATGCTGCCACTCATGGCAGAATTTCTCATTGGAAATTTTTGTGATGGGAATTACTGGTCCCAGAGAAGGCACCTCCTGGCCCTGCTGGGGTGAGCTGACACAAACAGATGCGCTGATCTCAACTTCATTTTCAAGAACATTGCAGCACAGCTCTCAGGAAAATGGACAGAGCATCAAAATAAAACATACCTGTCCTTTTCAGAGTGCTGCCCAATCTATACAGACAGCAGCCAGCTCACCTTGTCACAGCCCTGAAAACAGAGGACAGTGCAAAGGCAGGGCTACCTCCTAGAGACAGCTCATCCCAAGCTATGATGCTCTTGTTTTTACTACCAAAATAACCCTTCAAAATGTTAAGCAGGACGATGTAAGGCCTTTCAGAAGCAGATGAAAGAAGCTGGTTCAGAGATGCCCCAGTTTCCACACAGAAGAGCTGAAAGCTGCCCTCAGCTGAGCAGGCAGGCAGGGGAGAGAGGCACCACGGAGGGCTCTTGCAGATTAACTCCCTCTGTGCAGTTTGTGATCTGATGTGTTTGACTACACAGACACTCTCTCCACAGCTACTTGGAGACTGCCACGAATGGGAGGAACAGACTGAAAAGCAAACATCAGCCTCTCATTTCTAAGGTTCCTCACTTCTTAAAGGAAGAGATGCTTCTCCAGGATAATGTGGCCAAGACCCACAGGGTGGTGCCAGTGCTGTAGCCCCAATGGGAGAGACTCCTGGGCCCCTGCCACCCTCTGGTGGCATCAGAGCACTCTGCCCAGCCCAGCTGGCAGTAAACACCTCTTTCCCCTTTCCCTGCCTTGGAGCAGCCCTTGCCAGAGCAGCAGTTCAGTGCCAGGCTTGGAGGCATCATTCCTGTCCCAGACTAGGACACCCCAGTGTCACTGAGGCACCCGTGGGGACGCAGCCAGGTGGGGGTTCACCTGAGCTCCACTGAGATGCAGGAACAGAGGCAGAGCCAGGAGCCTGCAGCCCCTCTCCTACCTGCTCCACCCCCAGCCAACGAGGACTCCTACAGATACTGACTTCTTCATTCCTAGCCACATTCAGCCTGATAACTGCCAAGACCAAATTGCTTTGGGAGAGCTACAATTCCAGCACACCTCCAGGAGAAATTAATCTACATTTATTTCTCCTTCATCCCAGGTGCTGAAAGACCCACGGCACCTCGATTCACCGCCAGCTCCCTGCACTGAAGGATCACTGTAATCAGTTTGCTGCTGCTCCTCCAGCAAATAAAGGGATGAGCAAGCTGAAAAATATCACATTTTCCCTCTCCTTCTGCACACAATGGGCAGCAGCTCTGACAAGCCACAAAGAAGAGGAAAAAAAAAAAAAAAAGAAATAAAAAAATCACATTACTAGAGGAAGTTTAAAGGCTCTCTGACATGAACTGCTAGGACAAGAAAGTCATGCTGGATGTCAAGTGTTTCACAAAAACAGCTTTCCCCAGATACTTGTCATCACAGAAAGAGTGCAGACGGTAGGGGTGAAGAGGAAGGAGATCTCCTGACACTGAAGCAAGGCTGAGAAGATGTTTAATGCTCTGCAAGTGAACCATATCCAAAAGGTGCCAGGTCGCTGTGGCGGTTAATGCACTGCTGCTCCTGCCAGTGCTGACTCCAGGGAGGGCTTGGAGAGGCTTCATGAGGACACAGCAACTCAAAGGGCAAAAAAAATACTCCCACTAAAAGAAAAGCTGTGTTTGAAGAATGGTAGGGAGGGGAAATAAGCCCTCAATGGTTTGCTGCTTGCTATGGCAGCTCTGTCTTCTCTGCATGACCAAAGACACTGTGAGGCATTCCACCGCTCGCTGCCAAAGATGAGTTCTGCTCCTACAAAACATTTCTGGCTTCAGGAAAAGTGCCTGAGCTTGCCTTGTGGGAGAAGGTGGGAGAAGCAAAGCAGAGCTTTGTTCTGGAAGAAGTTATTATACAAACCCCTAAATTCTGAGGGAGGAAAGAAAAAAATCAACAGCAACCATTCTGATGAAGCAGCAATTCAGGCAGTGAGGTTAAGAATGCAGCCAGCCAGGCCAAGGGGAAGAGTTAGCACAGTCCTGCAAAACAATGCATAAAAATCACCTGGAAAAACCTGACTAAAAATGTGTCTCCATCTCCCAGCCCAGCAGATGGAAAGGCCACCAGCCTTTATCACTGTGAATAAATGACAATTTAAAAGCAGCTACATCAGTCTGCACCTCAGCTTGGGGCTGGAGGCGTCCCCAGTGCTGAGAGCCCAAGGATGGAGCAGTGCACAGCCTGCTCTAACAGCTCTTCACCCAGGACAACCAATCTGCCACAGCCTGGAAAAATCCAAGAAGCTTGTTCCACAGGCTTCTGCCCTGCTCGTGCTACTACACACCTCCTTTCCCACAGGACCCCCACTCCCTCCAGTACAATTGTTTACAAACAGGGTACTCTAAAAACCAGAAAATCCATCACAGCTGATTTCCATCTCTTCTTGCCTAGGAATGCCTGGCTCCCCAGCAAGGGGAGAATCAGACTTGGCAGCAGGGTTTTCCTGAACAGCAGTTCATGCCTTCAAGGTGCGCATTTCCAAAAGAAAAGAATCAAAATACTGACACACAAAAATGCTGCACATTCACCAGATGTTTAACAATATTCTAGAGAATTCATTAAGCAGACATACTGCTTGCAACAAGTCATCCTATTAATTTTCTGCCTTGATCAAGCTTGGGGTTTTTTTTAGCCAAGAGGAATGGAAAAGGTTGGGGTCAAAACCCTGGGCAGAAGCAGGGACAGGTATTTCAGCTGAGTAAATGGGCTTTCCTCTTTTTGTTGTTTCAAACACAATATTCCGAGAACTGAACATACTTTGCACAAAAATGAACATAAGGCCCTTCCTCCCTTCCATGGGCTGAGCAGGGGACAAACATTCATTTGCTTCTCCATGAAAGGACAGAAGGAAAAGCAACAGCAGTGGCAGAAGGGCAGCATGTCCATGGTCCAAGCACTACAGATGTGCACGTGGGGAGGATGCACAGACACATCCACAGCTCTGCAGAGCATCCCACTGCCACTCACACAATGGTCTCTTCTTTGCTCCCTTTTCCTTGGCACTGCCACTTTGCTGACCCTACAGAAAGGGCTGGGCCAGCTCCCTTTCCAGTGGACCATTTCAGAAGAGGCAATGGGCAGAGCTCCTTACACTCCAAAACCCAAGGGGAAGCCACAGCTCACTCTTCCCCTGCATGGGCAGTGGGGGAAGAAGCACCCACCCCTCACAAAGAGCACCTGCACATCTCGGGGTTTCGCCTGGCAGTGTCCTGCTGATCCTTCATTCCACTGGGAAGAGTCAGAAGCAGCTCCACACACAAGCCTGAGCTCCCAGACATGCTGACTCTGCTCCACTGTGCAGGCATGATTGCTTTCAGACACTCAACCCAGCGCCCAGCAGCAGACAGGATATTGGAATATAAAAAGGAATTTCTTTCCTCAGATACAACAGGCTCTTCACTATGGCTCAGTGCCCTGCCAGCTTATGGGGCCAGCACAGGAACAGAGCACAGGCAGCAGGTAGGAAAGGATGGAGGCATGATACAGACCATGGGGTAGAGGGGGCTTGAAAGTAGCCTGAGGGGTGGGCAAAAGTCCTAATTCAGTCTGTGGATTTTCTCTGGAATTTCAGGTCTTGCTGAGGACATGATGAAAACGGTTGATTTCCTGTTATCCCTGTTTGGCACTGAACGGTTAAGGAACAGTTCTCCTACAAGGCAGTGGTGGACAGAAGCCTGGCTGGCCGGGCACAATGTCTGGTCCAAGGTTTGGAAATCAAGTTCAAGGGCCACAGTGATCAGAGCAGGGAAACCTCCCAGGCACCTGTGGCTGAGCCAATCCCCCCAACTTCACAGCACCAAGCCTTTGGACACAGCACTGGAGGAGCTGTTCACAAGAACCATACCTGGTGAGGTGCTGCCTTTGGAATTTCTCATTAATACAGGAGAAGGTTATAAAAATAGAAAAGTGACATTATTGCTCCTTCATCACCCATGTTGCTGAAGATGACACAAGTGAGAAAATTAAAGGTGCTGTGTCACGCCTCGATCCCTTCCTGAGTCGCACATTGCCTCGGCAGAGATGGGCTCAGCTCATGGCCCTTTTCTGCTTCTTCAGCTCTGGAAACAGCTCTGAGTCCTCCACAAACCCTTTTTCCTGCATTTCTGAAGCACACGGGTTTGAAATCTTTCCTTTTAGGTGTAGCAAGGCCTGACAAACAGGGGACAGAGATTGGCAAGTGTCTAAATATACACACCCAACAGGAAAAGAAGCGTGGGGTGACTAAAAATAGTAGATGTGATTTTGATGACTGACAAGTGAGAAGAGAAATGCAATGCAAAGGGATGCAGTTTGGAGAGCAGTGCCATCTAAAATGAGTTATTGCTCTCTGGGACGCTGTTCAAGGGAGCAGCAGCCTGAGCTCTCAATGTTTGATGCACTGACATAACTGCAGACACTGCCATGGCTTCCTCAAAGGATGCGGGCTCCAAACTTAAGAAATCCTCATCAGAACAATCTAACTTACCCTGCTGTTCACTCATTTGCAGTAGCCAAAGGCCAACATGGAGTATGGGAAAAGAAAGCAATCAGTTCAAGGTTGCTGCCTCCAGCACATCAAGTCCCATATTCACAGCAGAATCAGCTACGGCTTCACAAAACATAAGGCCTTGCAATGGTGGCACCTCCACTGACTTCAAGTGCAAAAACCCCACAGCTGATTGCTGGAAAATGGCAGTGCTGCCTCTCACAGGAGGTGTAAGGGAAGGGACTGACCTCTCCTCTGATGGGACAGTTTAGCTTTGAGTGTCCCCTCTTGGAAAAGTGACCCCCATGGCTGTACCAAGAGCCTGCTCTTTCTGCACGGGAAGCAAAGCCCTCTCATCCACCCACCCCCCTGCCAGCACCCACAGCACCCACAGGTGCTGGGCACTGCTGGCACTCACTGCTGCTCCCCTGCTCCAGGAAAAGCACTGGAGCGTTTGTGGGATAAGATGTAAGGTGAAGAAATCCAGGGCTGCCTCCCCAGGACAACCAGGTCTGTACTCAGGAGTTCCAGAGCCCTCAGGGAAGGCCAGAGCAAGCTGGGTGGGCAGGCAGGCTCCAGACACGAGCACCTGCCAAGCTCTGCAGAAGGGAGGTGAGAGACTACACACAGGAAAAAGTCAGACAAAGGAAGACAAGAAGAGGGAGAGGAACAGAGAGATAAAATATCACAGCAAAGGCATCCTGGCACCCATCAAAGCACCCCCGACACTCCAAAGAAGGCTCCTGTGCCAGATGAACAAAAAATGAGTCCTGTCCTCAAGAGCAGTTATGCCTGGAGAGAGGAGAGGAAGCAAAATGAGAATACCAGGTGAGCCCATGGGGGAAGACTGTGTGAGGAACTGCCCTGGCTGAGAGGGGTCAAAGCTCTGCACTAGCAAAAACAGGTGTCTCAAGGAGCCCACACATGGAAGGAGAGTCCTTCCAGGCTGAAGGGCATTTCTGATGCCCTAGGTCAGAAAAGGAAACATGTGCATGCAGACAGAGGGGAAAACACACACACATATATATAAATATATATATATATATATGGCACACAGTTTCCAAGGCAACCAAAGTCCCTGCTCACAGTCCTTGAGCAGGGCTTGCACTGGCCACCCAACAGCATTTCCACAGAGAACACAACTGATGACTTGTGGACACAAAGATGCCTGGAAGCAAAAAAAAACCCCAAAGCAAGCCTTTAATTAAGAGACTATCACAGCTGAAGGCAAAGAAGTTGCAATAAATGAATCTAATCACACCTTTGAATGACACCACAGCACGTGACTAGCAACAAAGCCACCTGCCTCAGGAGTCACTTCACAGCGCTGGAAATTAGAATATCAAAAACAACCACTGGCTAATTAAAACCCCCAGCTTTGTTGCTATACGACAAAGACAGCAGGATGTTAAAAATGCAGCCTGGCATGTGGGAGCTCCTAAGCAGTCAGTGATCATATTTTCCTTCTCCCTCATCAGCAAGAGAGATATAAAATCTCCTCTTTTCTCCTTTTTTCTTCCCTTTCTGGAACTAAGGGGCTGTTTCTCCTCCCTCTTTGCACAGGGGTGAGGAATTAATTTCCATATTTTTTTATTTTGTTTTTTTGGCAGAGGCACAACAACGTCCAGCTGGAATGATTCCAGCCTCCCTCTCCTTTTTTCCCAGGAGTACAACCATTCAGAGCATTAGCAAAGCCAACAAAGCCCCTGCTAAAAACAAGGCTGTTCTTACCACGCTCACAGCTGAAGCCCCGAGCATCATGTTGAACAGAGAGGCAGGCAGAGAGAAAATAAACAGCTGTGACAAAGTGGCAAAAAATATCCCAGCCTGGGCATTTAACAGCCTGACTGCCAAAATACTGATTCTGATAAAGACGGCCTGACTTCCAGGCCACTCACTGCAATGATGGGGAAAATCAGTCCCTGCCATGGAGCAGCTCCAACAGCACAGCTAGAAGGCTCTGGAGCACCTGGGCAGACCTCACCTGGGAGAGGGAAGGAGCCAGCACAGCCATGTGAAGGCCATGGGTTGTTTAAGTTTTTTTTTTACAAAAGACCCCCTGAAGTGGCAGGTGGCATTAAAAGAATGAGAATCTTCTCCAGGAGAAGAAGGGAGGTTAAGCTTTGGCACTGGGTCTCAAAAACTCTCTAGAGCAATGAAAGGCAAAAGGCAGCTCAAGCAAGAGCGAGGCAGAGCAGCTGCCCTGGGAATAGGGGAAGCTCTTAAACTCAGAGGCTGGCAAATTTAAAGAGAGCCTTGACTCAAAGGTAAAGACATATGCAGGTGGGCAGACACCTGACTCCTTAAAAGACCTCTCACAAATGCCAAAAATATTCAAGAACACTGAGAAACTGAGGTAAGAAACTGCCAACAGCTTGCTCTTGGTGTAGCTGAGTCTTCCTTCTCCCGGGTGAAGGGAAGAGGAGCTGCTACCAAAACCAGTCTGTTTGCTTCTACCACCATGCATGGCCTGGAAGAAGCAAGGCATAAGGCTGGGTGCCCACCAAAGTGCTGAGCTGTCCCTCAGGACACACACCCCTTTTCCCAGACTGCAATTGTACAACTGCTCCCATGTAAAACAAACCCACCCACCAACCCAGGCAAGGGCCCTGGGCACAAGCCAAGAGAGACAGAGGCTGATTTTGCAAGAGGTGTGAAGGACTGGGTGCTGCGACAACGCATCTGAAAGCAGAAAATGTAACAGGGAAAAGACACATCAAAAGGTTTCACGTGATTTCACCTGAAGTTTTTCACCTCTAGTGATGCCTTTGGATGCTAATGAAGCCCCAGAGCAGAGCTGGGCCCAGAACTCACCTGGACACTGCCACCTCTCAGTGGGCTCTCACACTGCTTCCCCCAGAAAGCTCCATGTCTGAGAGCTTTTGGCTGTGTACAATTTAAAATCACATCACCCACCTCGGAGCTTTCCAGCAAAGCCAGGCAGAGATGGTCAAATCAGCCATTCTGGATCTCACCAAGAGCAAGCCAAGCACTGCTGATCTGGCTATGGCTGATGAAGCCAGCACTGTCCCTCCCCACTCCTCCTCTAGATGTGACTGATTCCCAAAAAACCAGAAGAAAGGACACAGCCATGCCCAAGATCACTCAAGGTGCTGCCTTCTGCTGGTTCTGCAGACAAGAGGGGCAGTCACAGCCAGAAACTTGCACCGATCACTCCGAGCAGAGGGGGCGAGTCCAGCATCTCCTGGAGGGCAAGTTCAATCATCTCCAAGGAACCAGACTTCACGTTACAGCATTTGCTTCTTCCCTGGAAATCAGGACTTGCACAGTGTCACGCCATAAAATGAAGTCACTGCTCCCTTCTGGAACACTGACAGCTATTATCTCTTCTCCCAGCAACAGCACAGGAAAATTCTAACAGTCAATCCTACACTTGAAAATTCACCACAAAGAAAAGGTGTCTAGTTTAACAGCAAGAGAGAGGAGGCAAATTTACCCTTCTCTTTGTTGTTCAAACTGACTTCAAAGGTAGGGCATGGCACCAAGGAAGACAACTCTGAAAAGCAAGTGCAGAGAGATGAGTGAAAAAACCCAGCACCCTCACACTGTCCTCCCTCAAAAGGTAACACTGGCATTAAAAAACCCCTCAAACATTCCTAGGTTCTCACACATCACTTGGGAAGAAAATACGTATCTACAAGTGAAAACGCCTTTTCCATCTCCTGTAAACTTTGTAATGAGCAAAAACATTTGGTAGCACAATATCAGGAACTGCAGAGTGGCGCACAAGGACACATGCTCCATCTCTCCAGACCTGGCTGCAGTGCTCTGCTGGATGCAGCTCCCTTCCTCTGGGCTTCTGTCCCATACTTACTTTTGTTTGATTTGTGCCCTTTGAAACTCTTATTTTTAAAGGTATTTCTTGGCTTTCTGTGTTTTGCCAAAAAAATAAAAATCTCACCAGAACTGCTGTGCCCAAAGCGGGTAAATGCAACAGGCTCTTCCCAGGTGAAAAGCTCCTCCATGCAAAGCTGGGCTGGCTCCAGCTTTCCCCCAGCTTTGGGAGAACACACACCTCTAGACAGATATTTCCAGTTCCTCTGTCTCCAGCTCTTCAGTCTACATCTCTTTGGTGAAAGACAGCGGCATGTTTCAAAATTCGGTTGCATTTATAATGTTTCTGCTTGGAATAGACACTCTCTGTCCTAATCCCTCTGCCAGTTTTAGCCAGATCCTTTGTCATGCTCAGCTGGAATATCAAATATTCATGTCTGGAGTCCAATAAGACACTGAAGTCTAGTATTTCATTAGAGCACATCCTGCAAGGGTCCAGAGACCTTTTTTTCTAATTCAGACCTTTCCCTCTGCTTCCAAGGCATCCTCAAACCACAGAGAACCAAAACCAAATGACAGTGCTTCTCTTTAAGCTGACAACTCCACACAGGCCACGAAAAGAAGTCATCACTTCAGCCCACGTGGTTATAAGAGGGTTGGGCAAAGACCAGGAATAACCTTCTGTTACAGGAGGCTGCTTCTTAAAATTGTGATCTACCATATTCAGCTCCCTGAGCCTGAACATGGCGAGAGCCCCCGCAGCTCAAGAGCCTCAAGCCTGGACTCAAGCCTGCAAACATGTCAATGAGCACAATCAATCCACACTGCTGCCAGCAAGTTTTCCCTTCCTCTCTCTCTGAATTTACAGCCTGCTCTGTGAAAAAGCCTCTTTAAAAGACTCTTCCTCACATCCCCTTCCCTCGCCATCTGTCTCCCACCTCACAACGTTCTGCAAAGAAAACCCAACGTTGCACTGGCACAGCAGAGCCCACAGGCTGCTGTGACTCTGCTCTCAGTGCCCAAAGAGCCACTGCTCCTCCACCTGCCCCAGCTGGAGCCCAGCTCTGGAGAGACCCCTGGGAGAGCCACAAGTGGCATTGCTGTCCTGCTGCCACCACGCAGGGCTGATCCTCTTGGGCTTGCTTGGGCAAATGCGAAGCATTCCCAGCTCACCATGGCCAGCTGAGCATCAGGACAGGCAGGAGGGAGTGCAGGCACACAGCACCAGCCCCAGCAGGGAGGCACTACTTACCCACTTAAGAGGTCCCCATGCACAGCAGACTTGCTCCTCCCTGGGGAGATGTGCTCCTCCCAGGGAACAGAGCTTCCTGGGCACCACAGGGGCCCTCAGGGAACGTGCTCCTCACATGTTTCCAGGCTTTGCCCCACTATTTCTGCCAAACAGGGCAACCATGCTGGGTGTGGGAGCTGTGGCAACAAGGAGGAGGAGGCTGGGGCAGCTCAGCCATCAGCCAGGAGCTGAGGCACCCACCAGACAGAGGTCCTGAGGTGCAGCTACAAAGAGACCACACAGACAGTGCAGGGTTGGATGGATCCAGTGCCAGGCAGCAAGCAGCTCCTTGTGGGAAACTTCTCCACACAACCAGGAAGGGCGTGATCCAAAGACCACTGAGCCTTGTGAGCCACTTGGGAATGCAGATGGGATGAAAGGCACCAAATCAAAGCCTTGTATTACTTCAACCAACCAAGAGCAAAACATCAGTCACACCCTGCAGACACAACTGTGTGCACCCTGGAAAGCCCCTCGCAGCCTCCGGGCCTGTGAGCCACTGCCAAGCTGTTTCCAGCAGCCTCACCAGGCCTGTGGACATGGAGAGAGCTCTCCTAGGCCTGCCTGGCCCATAAAGTCCTTCTCTCCCATCAGCCAGACCTGAGCAAACACTGCCCTGCTCTTCCTTCCAGAGACAAACAGCACTGCAGGAGCTGTTTCCCCTCCCAGAGGCAGGACAACAGGTTTCTGTGAAAGCAGCCCCTGGGTCACACAGATGTGTTCCCACTGCCTGCAAACCCCCAGACACCAGCCTGTGCTGCAGTGGTGGCTGTAAGGCACAATTCCCCAGCCAGCAGCACCAACTGCTGGGCCAGGGGCAGCCAAAGTCCACTCTGGACACAGAGGGATGAGAGGTGCTTCTGCCCTCCAGTACTTTCATCTACACCAGGTGAGGCCGAAGATTTTAATGAAACCCCTTCTCCTCTGGCTCTCATGCTGTCTCTGCCAAACAATGACCAATTATTAGTGGGGTGCACAAGGGATTAAAAAAAAACTCAAAAAACCAAAAATCCAACCCACATTTTGACTAGAGAGCTCCAGCCATCAGTTTTACTTGCTTCCTGTGGATTTCAACATCCATCACAATCACAAGGAGTGTATTTCCCACAGCAGTTAAAGACACAGCCTATGTATTTGTTTCCATTTCAGACTGCAAATACAAAGTTCAATTAAAACTCACTGAATACTATTTTGCATCTGAAAAAATATTTTCCAATGAACACAACGGATTATTTTACTGGCTGCATAACCTCAAGCTGCCTCCTGCTCAAGGCTGCTACATCCCCACAGTTCCTACTAATGACAAGACTGTTTCTTCTGTAAACTGTTAAAAGTCTTGCAACAGTCTCAAAATTATGTGGATTCTTCTGACAGGAGTTTAAATTGCATATTCTTCCCGATTGAAGGCAAGCTGTGCAGGGGAGAAACAAGGCTCAGCACATGCAAGCTTGCTGTCACGACTCCTCACCTACCACTTTTCAGGCCACATTAGCACCACAGACATCCTCCTGCCTGCCGCATCTTTGCATTCAGCGAGCACCTGCCAAAATTCACAGGCTGCGGAAGCTGCCGCTGAATCATCTCCCAGCTCTGGCTCCTATCACTGGGATTGAAGTTATGAGATCAAAGAGGAAAGGAATGCAGAGCATCTTGTTTGCATGTCACCAATGCCATTTTGCTGCGAGGCAGCTAGAGAAAGACACACACAGACAGAAATTACTGGCAGCAGGAGCGGGAGTATGGCAAGAAAGCCTGGCTACAGAAAGACCAACGCCACAAGCTGGGTGTTTAACAAAGGTAAAGGTCCAGCTAAGCCCAAGCACACCAAAGAATCCACTGTCATAGCCTGAAAAACATCATCAGGAAAAGGCCACCTGATGTCAGTGGATGTGCTGCTCCCTAGATGTCCTCATGCCACACAGACTCACTGTAACCCACTCCTGCCCTTACTTCATGGGTCTCATGCTGATGTTCTTACATGTCTGTCTGCTGGAATCAAGCGACTGTTGAAGAGTCTTTGTTCTAAATTCATGTTTTTAAGTTCCTTTGTAGCTCACAAAGGTGGGCTTAAAAGAACACCACCATGCCTCCCAGGAGTCAGAGAAAGGCCCAAGGCAACGTAAAAACACAAAATTTATTATTTGCTACCTAAGCCAATTTCATACATCTGGCAGGACCTGAATCAGAATAATTTTGATTGCTGGGATCTGGCAGCACTAATGATTAAAAAAAAAAAAAGCTTCTGTTACTTTGTTACTTTTTAAACTCCTTTTCTCAGTGCTCATGAGAAATAGATGGATCCTGCCTGAACTCATGCAGGATCAACAGAAGAACTGAGTTTCTGGCTGTGGAAAGCTGGTTTAATGGCAGGATGAGCTGGAAGTCCAGTGTGACAGTCACCTTCCAGGGCTGAACATCAGAGGCAGGAAGAAAACTAGCACCTTAGTTTGTAATTAGGAAATACAGTCAGGAAATCACCAAGAGGTCACAGTCGGCCACGTTCCCCCAGGTCTCTGCAGAGCTCCTTGGTGTGAGATTAACAGATGCAACCAAGACAGACTGAGCACAGCCAGACCCCGGCAGCACAGCCAAGAGCTGCAAGCACATCGTGTGTGATGGGAGAGACCATCATGGTGTGACTCCCTCAGCTCTGCAGAACACAGCAGTCTCCTGAAGCCCTTGCTGCAAAGCACTTCTCCAGGGCAATTCCCACTTGTTTGGTGAGGTAGACGAGGAGAAACACTCTGCAATGCTTCAGGAACAGAGCAAAACCACAGCTCCCATATTGTTTTTTGAGTCAGAGAGATACTAGGGTTCAGTAAATGATCAGATCACATTCACAGTCTAGGGATTTGTGAGGGATACAGAAATGCCATTTAGGACTTCTCTGAAATGCAAGTGCTGTAATAATGCAGAGTTGATGCTGTGGGTCAGGCCCAGCTCAGGACAACACTCTCCCACTACACAGTGTGGAATTCACCTCGCAGGGCTGGCAAGCGGGGTTCTCCACTTGCACCAGACTTCAGAAACACCTAACTCCTGCGAAACACAACAGTGCCTGGTTCACTGCCCACAGTGGAGAGGGGCACTGGCCGTGCCGCCCCCGGGACGTGCCCAGCACTGCCCGACAGCGCCGGGCCGCGGCTCACACCGCCCGGGGGCGACCCGCGCAGCTCTGCCCGGCCCCGGCTCTGGGTCTGCTACGGATGTTCCAGCGCCTTCGTTCCCCCTGGGCCTGGAGGGATCCCAACCCCTGCAGGCACTGAGCACTTGTTCCCCTTTCCTACCCAGCAAGAAGCCAGCGGAGCAACTCCACATCAACTCCCATCTGCAAAGCATCTAGAGCTGTGTGCTCTTGGCCCCTTGCTTGCGCCAGCACCATCTGTTTTCCTCCTCTTGCCTCTTCCCCATGCCAACCCGAAGCCTCCAGAGATGTTCGGATTTGAAATCCACCCATGTATGACCAATCCGAAACTACATTCCCGCAGGCTAAACCACCCGAAGGGATGTCCTGCTGCCGCCGTGTGCGCTGGACGTTCACTCCCGTGCCCAGGGACGGCGCCGCTGCCCTGCCCCATCCCTTCCCCGCTTCTCTAAACTTCGGGCGCCCACCGAGCCCCCGAGGCGGCCGCTGAAGCCGGACACTTGTGCCGGTGCTGTCCGAACCGCACCGCCCGCCCCGCTCGTCTCCCACCGCCCCTCGCCCCCGCCCCACTCACGGCGCCCGGGGGCAGCAGCACGGCGCCCGCCACCCCATCGCCCCCCGCCGCCTTCTCCTTCTCCTTGTCCGGCTTGAGCGCCGCGGGCGGCTGCTGGACGCCGATCTTCACCATGGCCCCGCTCCGCCGCCGCCGCCGG
>VXBN01007474.1:330332-353331 GCA_013397395.1 Sinosuthora webbiana | reverse complement strand
CCCCCGGCCCCTCCGAGCCGCCCCGGGCCCTGGCTGCCCGCAGCACCTCCCTGCACCGTCCGGCCCCGCTGTGGCCGGCTGGGCCGCGGGACACGGAGCGGCTGCGGCGGCAGCCCCGGGATCTTGGGGCACGGCACGGTCAGTACTGCCCGTGGCACTGCTGACATCGGGTCAGCAAAGGGGACACAACAGAACAAGCCACAGCTGAACAACCCCCGAGCCTGAAGATGCAGCAGCCCGGGGCAGATGTACACAGGGAGCAGGGGTTGCTCTGGGGAAAGCTGGGAGAGCCCAGCCGCCCTTGGCTTGGAGGCCACAGAGCAGAATCCGTGCAGGAGCAGAGAGCACTCCGGTGGCCTTTTCCCCAGGATCAGCTCTGGGCAGCACGACAGATGGATTACCTTCATCGTGGGGACAGTGATCCAGAAAATGTCCTGTCTGCCAGCAGCAGAGTGTGGCATGCAGAAGAGAATTCGGGGGAGGGTTGGGTTGCTTTCATGCCACCAGGTGATGGCTGGGAAGCAGCCGGTAGCACAGCAAGGAGTAAAGAACACATGTTGACAGTTTTGTTAAGTAACAAAATGGAAAAAAACCTATTAACAAAACCCTCTCTGCCAGCTACAGGTAATAAGGAAAGTAGGAAATGGGCAGTGGATAAACACAGCACTACCCTTACATTGATTTGGTCCACTTAAACATAGTATTTATTATAATAAAGTTGTTACGAGCATTTTCTTTCGATCCAGACGGGTTCATTATGTACTGAGTGCTTTACATCATGTTTTGAACTAACCCATTGATAAATTAGTGCTAAATTTTATTTGTAAAAGGCATCTTTGGCAAGGATTCAGCATTGACTCACAACAACAATTGCTCATAGTGCTGACTTACATTGTTCAATATTTGGAGCTGTTTGGTGCTCCCAGCATCCCACCCTGCGGGTAACACGGGATTGCAAGTTTTATCTCACACAGAGATAAGGGGCTGCATTTCCACAACAGCCTCTAATTTCAGGAGCTCAAACTGAGACAAGATGGTCCTGAGTTTATGGAAATGGCAGTGTTTACGTCCAGATGCAAACATCTCACACCCAACATGCAAACTGGGAGACAGCCCACCAAGGTCTTCCCTGACTAAAGCTGTAAGGCAAATGCTAACTCTTCTAATGAAGTTTATCCTGTGTCACATGTAGCCTTTGAGCAAGGAAATGACCAGAACAGGGCAGAAATCCCCTTGTGTCCCTCTCAATCCACCAGACCATCCTGCTGCCTAGCCTGTCCTTTAGGTAGTTTAGCTCACTCTTCCTCAGGGACAGCCCTGTGTGACAAACGCTGTATTACCTCCTCTCCTTCAGCCCACTGTCCACTGGGCAGCTCTTGTCACAGAGGAGAAACCCAAATCCAGGATGCAGCAGAGGAAAAGTGAATACAAAGACTTGTATCTGATAAAGTCAGAGAAAGCTTGACACTAAAATCTTCAGTTTAAAGGCAGGAGTTAAAGAAAGTTAGGGTTTGTTGTTTCCATTTATGTCTAATGTGACTCTGGCCCCCCATCCCCAGTCAGTCAGTCTGCAGGACTGGACAATTCTGCAGTCAGGAGAGTAAAGGATCCTCTTCTAATATTCAGGTCATTTGTGACAGATACCAAGAGAAATAGGCACAAGGCTCTTGATGTTCACCAGGGCTCCTGACAGAAGTAGTCTATTGATTTTCTCAGAGGCAAACAAATGGAAAGGCAGCATCACATCATTGCCAAGCCAGCAACGCAGCATCAGGCAGCAGTGACAGAGTGACTCTGCCCTTTCTTGCATCAGGTCAACTACTCAATCAGCCTGGGTCTTCTCCAGAGCACAACTGATTTCCTGTTTCAAGTGGGGAGAAGTATTGATCAAATATGTGAGACTGACACAGGAGTGCAGGTGTGGGGTGTCCCCTGTCCACAGCTGGGGCCAGCCTGGCTGTTCTCCAACAGGAAACCTCACCTGGCAGCCACTGCCCTCCCTGCAGGGTCTGCACCTCGTGCCCAGCACAGCCTGAACTGCAGCACCCTGTGCAGCACGAACCAGCCCCCAGAGGGACACCCAGAGCAAGAGCTGCTCCTGGGGAGGGCACAGAACCTGCAGGAGATGTTCATGTGCTCTTTAAAATTATTTTTTTATTTTATACACGGTAATATGCACAAGCGCCTCGAACAGCCTTTGAGTTTGCAGTATTTGTGAACATAGCTGGAATCCTGGATTACTTCTGCTGTACCATAAAAAAACTGCAGGACTGACAAGGAAGGCAAGTTATTCTCAGCATAACAATGAACCCAAAACAAGTAAAGAAAAATGACAAAACAATTATAAAATGGGTCAACATTAAGGGTGTGAAGCGTTAAGTGTCTTTACTTATTTGACGTTTCAAGATCGGGTCTCAGTCACAGCCACGGCGTTCTGTGGTGTCTCTGCATTTCAATTACATCCCTGGATAAATGGCTTTGCAAGCATTAACAAAAATCACCCAAGTTATCACAGGCCGAGTTTCAGACTAAAGGATTTCTCAGTAAGATATCTCTAGCTACAGGCCCTTCAGTCAGAGGCTCAGAGGATAAACACTGACAATGAACTCAACATTTCTTACACAGCTTAAAATCGTGTCTCTTGCCCTGCAGTGGAGAAGTGACACGCTGCTTACAGAACATCTCGCTCATATCTGCTATCTTTTCTATTTTTAAGCAAGCAGGTTTCTATTTAAAACTGCCACCTTACCGACTTCCTTAAAGCCATCTGCTGGTTTATTAGTCCCTGACAACAAAGTTTCCATCTCTGAATGTAATTAAGTGGAATCCCAGGGACAATTTAGTTGACTGACCTTTCATTAAGAATAGCAGCATGATAGCACTTCTCAAGTAATGAAGAAGTGGGACCTTTATGGACCCCTATAATAAAGTGTCCTCTACCTTGACACTTCTCACTTTTCAAAAAAGCACTTATGTTAAAAAAAAACCCAAACAAACCAATATTAAAGAGAGAGCACAAGGTAACTGCTTTAATATATTCCGAGCCAACCAAAATGTGTTTGTCAGGTATTGAGCTGCATCTATTTCTGAGGTCTGCCTGGTGTATTAGCTGTCATCCCACACTGTATCAGACTGGAAGGAAATGAGATTTTTAGAGTCCTTAAATCCTTCTGCTTTTCCACTGCAGTTCCAATAAGGGCTTGCACTAGAGAGCGTGCCTAAAAATGAGCAGAACTCTGTAATGTGCTGAAAATATACTTTTATTTTTCCTTCTTATGCTTCAGCTAAACAAAGAGACAGGGTGGGCTAAAAAAAGGAAACTGTTAAAAAATCCAATTACTCTCAAAGGAACAGACCACAAACACAGAGGATGTACTCATGGTTTTTGCTATTCTTCACACAATCTACTTCTAATTACCACACATAATTGCATGAGGTAAAGCAATTACCTGTAGCTAAAGGTAGAGAACCAATCCAGTGGTTTCCATGGAAAGTTACAGATTTCATCTGCAGCTGAACTGAGCTGAATTCCTTGTCACTCCTGGGTACCTGCCACACCAGCCGGGGCAATGTGTCGATCCCTGGTACAGCTATCAGGAACCACATCCTATGTTTCTTCTTTTCTTTTCTTAAAAAAAATAAACTCTGATGGTTCAGCAGCAGCAGGAAGCCTTGGGCTACCTACGAGGGTGGATGGAAAACTATTACCATTATGTACTTCAAAAATTACAAGAGAGTAATTTTCTCCTAATAGTAGAAATTACCCCGGATTAGTCTCCCTCCTGGAACCTAGCAAGCTCCAGATATCTTGGTTTTCTCTCTTTTACAAACTCTGGTATATAAAAGGCCAACACTTGGTATCTGTCAGTCAGTAGCTGGAAAAAAAAGTATTCATATTTCAAAAGGTGTGCACAGACCAGATGCACAATGGCTTTGACCTGAACAATGTTCAGTTAACTTCTGGTGGCAGGGCTGCTGAAAGCCAGAGCCAGGGGCTTGTTAACATTTTGCTGCCACCAAAGCCCCTTCACACGATGTGCCAAAAAGTAGGGAGGGATGGTGAGAACAGGAAGGGAAAACGTGGCTTGGAGACAGCAGCCAAAATACCCAGGCTGGATTTCTATGTCATGGGATAAGCAGGGAGCTTGTTTATGACAGCAAAATTACCAGGACTGTTGAATAGTTTATACTTTTTATGATTTAGAGGGAGACTTTCCATAGAAGTATCCACAGTTTACCTGGAAACTTGTTTGGGGTTCCACTAATCAAAATACTTCAACTTTATATAATTTCTGGAACCAGCAGGGAGGGCATTCGAGTTGGTGGGGAAGCACTAGTGAACAGAACAGGATACAAGCCTAAAGGCCAAGAAAGCCCAGGAAGTGGGAAAGGGCCCTATTTCCTACCTTTACATATAAATGCAAGTGTTAAAACACAGCTTAGGCAAAAGGGGAGAAAGGGAATGTTGGGGAGATGCTGGTTTAGGATAAAAGGCTGGGCCTAGATTTAAGTAGTTGCTGGAGAAAGTGGGTGTGAGGTCTCAGCCCCACGGAATTCAGCTCCATTCGAGAGCCCCAGCGAGGGACAGAGCCCCAGGTCGAAGAGAAGATGTAACCTGAGCTCTCTCTGCCCCTTTCCCTTCAGTCACCTCATTTCTAGTTCTTCACTCAAGAACTAGAAATGGGTTTTTGCTGTACCTGCACCAACCTAGAAATACACTGCTTGTCTGATGTTGAGAGAGCCGAAGGATGTGGAAAACCACAGATTGAACCAAAGCCCCCATCCTGCCTGCCAGGGGCCTGCAGACCAGAAGTGTGGGAGGGGATGTGGGGAGGCTGGCTTGTGTTCCCCTTACCGTAAGGGCTATTGTCTCAAAGTCATTAGGCCTGGCAAAACCCATCTTCTGGCAGGTGCAGGCAAGTGTTCCCTCACCATGAGCTCTGCCAGAGCAGTCTGAACCCCCAGAATCATGGTGGGAGGCTGTTAAGTGCAGAGGCAGCACAGTACCAGCCTCAGATGTGGGGAGTGAAGCACCACTGGCTCCAGTTTCTGTGCTGTCGGGTGCCCAGCCCCAAGAAAATATGCCTGCAATTACAGTTCTGAGCACAATGCATGCTTTAGTCAGCTGCAGAAAAGGCAGGGAGCTTGAGGAGGCATTAGCTTACACCAGCAGCCCCCAGTTTTCACCAGCTCATGCCCGTCCATCATGCATGTGAGCAAAGGCTCCACCTTTTCCTTATTTCTCAGTGTACCTCTCCTTCAATAGGGACTATTTACAAGTGTATGGAGTGACAGGACATGGGGGAATGGCTTCAAATGGACAGAGGACAGGTTTACACTAGGTATTAGAAGAAATTCTTTACTGTGAGGATGGTAAGGCATTGGAACAGATTGCTCAGAAGAACTCTGGATGACCCATCCCTGGAAGTGTTTAAAGCCAGGTTGGATGACGCTGTGGTCCAGTGGAAGGTGTCCTTGCCATGGCAAGGGGGTTGGAACGAGATGATGTTTAAGGTCTCTTCCAACCCACACCACCCTATGATTCAGGATTTGTTAAGAGTGAGTGACCACACTCAGCCTGAATAAAATGCTTTCTGGCAAGAGCAGAACACACTGAAGGGAAAGGAACATGACACTGAAAACCAGCACCAGTTCTCCAGCAGCGTTTAGGCTGGGAAGGAGGAAAGAAAGTGTCACCTCTTGCCAGCAGTTTGACTGTTGAAGAACTGCTTTGAAAGCTCAGCTATAATAAGCGTGGTGTTCCATGACAGCCACATCCTCCTGAGTGAGTCTGCTGTCTCTTTTAATTAGCACGTCTCCATGAATACCTCAGGATTTTGTACTCCTAGAGAACTATCATTACCTTGAACTCAGGAGGGATGAAGTATCAGAGGACAGTGTAACAATACTAATAATCCTTAGGAGATAGAGACTTCCATGTTAACCAGGTGCAGGATTGTGAAAGCAAGAGCCTGAATTTCCTCTGCCCTCTTTCATTTCTTCCATCTCTGTTGAAATTTCTGTGTGATGCCCCACCATTGACCAATATTTGCACAGCAGGCACTCTCCTGCTTCCTCTGGTTCCTTAGATTTGGTAATTCAGTGCCTTGCCTGAATGCACTCCTGAAAATACACACCAAGAAGATGAGAGAAGACAAGGACAACAAACCCACAGCCATCATGTTAAACAGAGGTGCAGACTGAAGTGTGCCAGGCAAACACCTGCTTAGACATCCTCAGTTTTGACTTATTCGGGAGGGTGACTCAGTGAACAATTCTTTTGTTCAGACACCTGGTTTGTCACACCCAAAACTGCTGCAGATCAGGTCACATGGAAGGAACCCGCCAACCCCCCAGCAACATGTGACATCCTATCGTACCCATAACTCAATTAATACCGAACAAAATCTCAGTATTGCACAGCTGACAAAGAGCTCGCAGCAAGAGACAGAACCACTCCTGTTTACAGCATCAGCACGTTACACAAATTCAAGCAAGCTTGAAGTCAGCACCTGGCAGTATTGATCTAACCTTGCTATGTAAGAACCCTCTGCTCCGCAGCCCAAATGAAATAAAAGCCAAAGAAAGCAAATTAAACTACATCCAGTAATTGCCATGCTCCTGTTGAGAAGGTCCCAGGGACAAGGGAAGGAAGATGACATCTATGATGATGGTCAGTGATGTTGTTTCCTTGAAAACTGACATGGAAGAGAGCTGCCCATTGACTCGAAGAGGCTCGTGGGGTCAATTGGACTCCAGCACATTTATAAGTCAATAGTACCAATAGACAAGCAATGAAAAATATACTTGGATTAGTTCTAATGCAGCTGATTACATGGGCCCAATATTCACACAGCTGAAACAATCTCCCTACACTGTCGTCTTGTCCTCTACACTGCTTGACACCTTTCTGCCCAGAGCAATGAGAGCAACCCAAATACAAAGTAGATGCCCCAGTTCACCAGTAAATGTCCAAACGACACCACAATCTTCCTCTAGCCACCCTCTCTTTGGAGTTTAGGCATAGCAAATCCAGTTGACTTCATGCACAGAGCATCCTTTAATGGCAGCTTCCATCCCCCTGTGTTTTTATCTTCAAGGCCCACAAAACTGTATCCCTGCCCACCAACCACCCCTGTTCCTGGGAATGTGTATTCTACTTCCATCCCACACATGAGAAACCATCAGCTGGCAGATCACATGGACATAGCTTGTGCCTGTTCTGCCAGCAAAGATGCTGGTCTGTAGAGCAGTTGAAGTCTTGTCATTGCCCAGAGACAGCATTTTCAGGTTGACATTACAGCTGGAGTGCCATGAACATCTATTCCTCTCATGCTTTTTCAAAACACCCAACACAGCTGCATCAACAGCTGCACAGTTGGTTGTGCCAAGAGCAGGCAAAGCAGTTTCTGTACTGTAGGGTGGGACACCAGAACACTCCCCTGAATGTTTCAAGTGTGACTGGGGTTACTCTTTGGGGTATTGCCACAAATTTGCTTCTAAGAAATGGGCTCCAGTACATTGTGGTTCCCCATTTATATTGAGATTTGTCTTGGTGTAGCCCTGGGGTGCACATGTTGACCCTGCTCTGCCTTTGTGATAAACCTGCAGTGCCCTGTGTGAGACAGAAAGTTGGCAGTCTCATTTTTAATCACTTGTGGGTTTGATTTCATCAGTGTTTTTCCAGATTTTTATTTATGCCTTGTAAAATTTTCCAGAAAGCAGAAAATCTGTTCAGTCAGGTCCCATTGTGAAGGATATGCCAGCTTGTCCCTCCACAAGTCATCATGACATACTCCCCCTTGTCCCATCCTGCTCTGCCAAGAGGAACTTAAAAATCTCTTGCTTTAAGGAATTAAATATATGTAATAAATATATTTTTTTATTTCTATATATAAAAATATATAGGAATTAAAAAATCTCCTACTACCAATATTGCCCAAGTGGAAAAGGTAACACACTGTGGGACTCTTGAAAACACACAGCCAACTCTTCTATAGTGATCAAAAAGAAAACTCCATATTCTCATGAGCTGCTCTCCCACTCTGTGCCCTCATGACTGCTGACCCACCTTTCACAGATCTCAGTGACACACCCCATAACGTGCTGCTGAATGAACCCACAAAAATCTCCCACCCAGCAGCGTATCAAGTGGATCCCTGGATGAAAATAACGTACTACACTATTCCTGAGCTGAAAGCACTGCATGGATTAAAATTCCTTCTTTTCTGGGTCAGGAGAGACGTTGCAGTGTCCCACCACGCACCATACGCCATACACAGAATATCCAGGTTCCCTGGCACAGCACACGGCTGCAGGTTTGCATGATGGCACAAGAATGTGAGCGGTCCACGTGGATGCCTAGGATACATGTACTGAATTGGCTCTAACTCCTCTAAAACATCTTCTACAGTGAAGGATGAGCCTAAGAGATAAGACTTCAGAAGGTGAAAAGCAATAGCATGGGGCTTTTTCAAACATCTCTATCCTAAGTTCAATGTTTGGGCATAAATATCACGTATTTCCCAGGACAAAATTTCAAGGAAAAAACAGAGAGTAAAACCTGTACTCCAAAGTCTCATCTTACAACTCACGTAAAAATTTCAAAAGGACAACAGACAGAGCAACAGCACCTTAAAACAATCCTGTTTGTAAAAATTCGTATTTGATGAGCAATGCAGCCTGCAGGTTACTATAGCAGCCAGATCCATCACCTAGGTGACCAAGCACCAGTGATATCAACATTAACCTATCCCTACACACAACCTCACACTGTGCACATTATCAGCCTTCCGTTTCTTGGAAGTTTCTCTTCATACCAACAGATGGGCAGTAACAGAGCATATGGACAGTCTCCAGGAGGGGTGAGCTCTCCTCACAGCACCAGCCTGCCGTGCTAAGGAGGATTATTTCCGACAGCACCACCTGTGGAAGTGCTGGGCACTTGAGGCAACCAACATGTGTAACCTGACTTACTACAAGAATAACAAGTAGCAACTTGCCTGAAAGCTCTTTGGAAAAGCTTCTGATGCCCAAAGAGTCCACTTAACACAGCAGAGGGTCTGACACATAAATCCACACAAAACAGAGAAAATGTCTTGAGGCATTGGCACGGTCTTCCCCCAAGGAACCGTTACTTTTGGGAAACCAAACTTTCAACAAGGAACACCAAATCCAGTAAATTCCCAAATCAATACCTTACCTATTCCACGGGAGTGATCTGTTCCAAATAAGGCCAAGTAAGATGTTTCTCTAATGTTTCACTGATGCTGTTTAACTCTGGGTATGTGAGGAACACTCTGAGTACAGATGTGTTTGTTTACAACCAAGCGACACATCGCTCTGATTACAGGGCCAGATTCGACTCCAGACTCCTGGAAAATACTGACTTTTTTGTAACAATGTTACGTAATGAGTAGCTTCTGTAGTCTGAAGGGATTTTTGTTGCTTGGGCTAAAGGAAATGAAATGGAATTTAGATCTTTTTCCCCCTTTTGTTAAAGGCTGCCTTTATATCCCATCGAGAAATTAACTGAGACAGAAATCTCTTTTCCTGCACTTTGATAAATAGGGATGACTCATTATTTCCCCATTTTGCTTTAAATATCCTGTCATCCTTGTGGTTTGCTTTGTTCAGCTGTTCTCTCAGCTTCCTACGGCACCTGCTGTAATGACACAGGAAGTCCTCTGTGGTTCTCCTGCCCTTTCAGTGCATCCCCTTATCAACAGAGCGCTCTGACCTCTACACATCCCTCCCTTTACTTACCCAGCAGACACTTGCAACCCCCCCCAGACAGCCTTTCTTTGATCACCACTTCCTAGACAGCAGGAGATTACATTATCTTGTCACAGCCAAAAAGCATGTTATACCTTTCCAAGCCTTTACCCTCATTGAAGCACACTCAGATTTGGGGCTGCAGTTTAAGTTTTCAAAGTAGACTGAGCTGTTAGAGCTTCATTGACACTTCAGGACGTGGGGAAACTTCTTCAATCAAATTTATTTGTTTGAAACCCAGTTGTTTGCTTTCTTGTCTTTCATCCATCTTTCACTGCCTATTGCCCCCTGTTCCTTGTGCTCAGTAAAGACAGGGGTGTCTTTTACCTGCTTATCCATGCACAGGTTGAGTAAAGACCATTAGAAGCCAAGACCTTTGTGATCCTGGAGAACAAAAGAATGTCTTCCTGATAAAGCCAGTTTTCTCGTCTGTCTCTCACTGGCTGATGATGGGATAACATCAGCAAAAGAAAACAAGATCAAAGTCACAGGGCTAGATCTGAGTAGATAAAAGAAAAAATTTCACAAAAAAAGGAGCTTTGGGCATGTGAGAGAAATAAGAAATGCATTTCTGCAGCCAAAGATATTTTACACTGAGGCTAGACAAGGGCAGAAGATTCTAGGAAAAAACAGGGCCTCTCTGTTCCAGGGAAGACATCTACTGAGGCCTGCGAGATTCAACCTCAACACAGAGAACACTTGAGCAGTGGAAAACAAAAAAATAAGAGCATGGAAATGAATAAATGTTTTATTGTTAGCTGAGAACTGTACATTCTTTGTTGTTGACAAATACAGCTTGAATTTTGCAGAGCTTTTGTATCTGCCTGTTTCCCTCATGAAAACGGCCTTCAGAGGTGATCCAGGAGTGCCCAAGGGCTCCCACTCTGTCCCTGGAGGGGCTGGAGCTGCCTGGGGAGCTGAGGTTCAACAGCCAAAGGACATACCTGGGCTCCTTGAGCGAGGAGGACACACCTGCCTTGATTGGAAGACGGCAGATGGGGAACAGTGTGACTTAGAAACTTTCAGAGGGACTAGCAAGGTGAACACAACACATGGACGTTGTCAACTGCTCAAGAAGCCCTCCATGGTTTTTGTCTGTGAACTATATGAAATAATGTTTCTTTATTTCATATCCCTAACAGTCCTCTTCCGAGGATCGGATATCCAAGGTCAGTATGCCTTTCAGGACAACTGGGTACCTTTAATGAATAACTGCACTTTAACCAGTGAATTTAATTAAAATGCATCTCTACACTGCAGAAAATAGCCAGCCCCTGTGACATTATGCAATAGTGCACTCAGTGTAGAGACACAAGATAAACAAGGAACACTTCGAGCTTGCGAATCATCCCACATGACTTAACTTCCTATTACTTTTTACCCTTTTTCTTTCTCAATTCCTATTTATATTTATATCTTTAGAAAAGATAACAGGCTAAGTGAACATTGCAGAACTGCCAACAGCTGCTCAGGTGGAAATCTTGCCATTATAAGGTTGCACCCGTGCTCGAACAAAACTTCCTTCATGAAACATCTCGTTGGTCCTTCCTGCAGAAGCAATGAAATGCTCAGTGTTTCCAACTCCATGCCTCTGAGAAACAGAATGAGCCCTAAATGCTGTAATCCCATTGTGACTTTCATTTTTATCACTCTCAAAACCAAGACAGAAACAGGAAAAGGCAGTAGAATTTTGTCTGTTGTGGAAAGGTGCAAAGAGCAGCTCAAGATGGCACCTGAGAGGTAGGAATGTAAACCTTTGTATTTTATATAGTGACAAACAAGAGAAACGTTATTCATCTGTTTCTTTGTGGGCAAGGCTCACAGTAGAGAAAACCCAAAAAACCAGCAGAGAACTGCTTGAAGAGATCATGAAAGGAGACTTTCAAAGGAAGGGAGCAAAGAACCTTTGGATTACTTTTTTTTCTTCCCTTTTTATAATGCATAGAGGACATGAAAGAGGTTTTTCAGTAGTTCTTATTCGAAAGGATTTTTTTTTTTGGTTCCTGCTTCTCTTTTACATTAAAAATTCAAGTCTTGCCTTGAATAGAAGGCTCTGAGGCAAACAGCATCAAAGACATGCCCAAGTCAGGATCAAGTACATCGGTAAGGACATTTGGGTAGTGCCCATCTTGCACTGAATTCTTAAGGTTGCAGACAGAAGTCAAGAAATTTGAAGATTCAAAAACCAAACCAAATTTAGTACAGCTGCAACAAAGACTTTTAAATAGTAAAAAATTAACACCTTTAAATTACTAATGGCTTAACTTAAAAAAAACCAAAAATGTACCCCCAAAAATTCAAGGTTGTGTTAGGGCAGAAAAAGCCTGTCCTTCATACTCAAAGTGAAATTAGTGATAAATAAAATGCCTTTTCATTGCCTTTGTGTCATGGTGAATAGGCTCTAAGTTACCTTTTGAAACACACTTGTATCCCACACCCTTTTTCTGCTGAAGGGAAAATACTTTCTCAGCCAGGTGGTCTCTTTTCTGAGTAGGAAAGCAGCACCAGAGCTGTTGGGAGAAGGACTGGAGACTATTTCTTGTGCAACAACAGAACAAACTTCAGGTCTGTTGTACCTACAAGATGCCAGATCATTTTCTCCGCTGCTTGGTAAGAGCAGGAAACCTCTCAGACCGTAAAGCATCTTCTTGCAACACAAACATGTTGGATTTGGAAGCCAGCAAGAGGGAGCAGAGATGGTGCATCTGATGACATTTTCCCAGTTTCTTTCTCAGGGTAGATCTGAGCTTTCAAAACTGAAGTGTTATTGTGACACTTTTTCCCTGTTCTGCATATGTGGTTTTGGTGGATTGCCGACTGAATATTGAGTTAGGGATGCTGAGAGCCTGCTTGTGTTCTCAAATTCCTGTGGCTGTGTTGCCCTAGTCAGAATTAAATGACACGTTATACCCTGAGTCACCCTCTGCTAATGCCTGCTAGATGTTTTCTGGCATCAGGCTTTAGAATTGGAGCTCATTGGAAATTTTCCATAGGTGCGATTTTCTGTTTCTGAGAAAATAGGAATTTTCCATGAGAGAAAAAAAAAAGGTTGTTTCTGCCAAAAAAAATTTGAAAAGGTTTGTTTGTAAAGAGGATCAAAAGATAATATTTCATTTTGAATTGACTTGGACTAACCAAACTGTGCAATGCCCCAGATGATCTGCGTGAATTTTGGATACTTTCTGATGGAGACAGCCCAGCCAGAGCCCAGCCTCAGACAAAGCAGGGGCTGTGACTACAATTTTCAGATGGCCCAGTGTGACTGCTCAATCCTGACAGCCACAAGTGTCACACGTGCCTGCTGGGCAGGGCAGGGCTGGGGGTCACCAGTCCCCCAGTTATACAGCAGGGTTACAGCAGCCCCATGCAGCGATCTGCAGCAGCAGCACACAGACCCAGACAGGTTTTCCAGTGAGGGAGGATGCACTTCCCAGTAATCCCCAGATGCTTTCTGAGCTAGCATTTCTTCCTCCACATCCTTTTCTCTCTGCTGGAACCACTTCCTCCACTTTTCCATCCCTATCCCCTATCAGCTCCTATTCTCGTTTCCTCACCCCTCACATCCCAAGTGCCACTCCACAGTAACACACCTGCTGCTGCTGCTGCTGCCCCTCAGCAGCTCCACACTGGCACTGGGATTCACTGGAGCTGCCTCCTCCTCCCCATGCCACCTCCTTGGCTGGCTGTCCTCACCCCACAGAGGCACAAACTCTACCAATCACACATGTAAAGCTCTAGGAGCCCACGCTGCTTCCCACCA
Source organism: Sinosuthora webbiana (assembly GCA_013397395.1). Classification (NCBI taxonomy): domain Eukaryota; kingdom Metazoa; phylum Chordata; class Aves; order Passeriformes; family Sylviidae; genus Sinosuthora; species Sinosuthora webbiana. Next base: position 339,797 of record VXBN01007474.1, on the reverse strand, counting down.
GGAACATGAATGGGAGACAAATCCATTGATGTTCTCCAGTCCTTTGCCCCTTCAGCAGAAGTTTCTCCTACAGCTGAAAACGCTCCCAAAGCTTGGTTTTCATTTGTGTTTCTTTTTGTTTTAAAAACAAAACCACACAACCTCTCATACTTGTCCACAGGGAGGCCCAACCTCTGACCTCCCAGTACTCAGGAATGCCCTGAGATCTGAAGTATATGGACTGTTGAGCCAGCAGTCACCTTTTTTCCTGTTTCAATGGGCTCTGGCTCAGGCCACAATATGCAGATAAACACCAAGGAAACCAGATCCCAAACCTGAAACTGATGTCACCATGAACAAACAGTGCATGACCTGGATCTGGTTCTTTGACTTTGCTGCTGTAGGGGCAAAAACAAATGGAAAACTGCCCACTTTGGAGCCTTCTCTGAAGTGTGGAGCACCTCAGATCAGAGCTACCAGTACTGTCTGGGCAGAGACCTTCTCACTTACCTTCCGCCTCCACAAGTTGAAGGCCACACAGTAAGATAAAGACATTCAAATTAACATATTCTGGCTGTCACTGGACTTTTGTCCCTTGATCTATGAACTTCTTTCTTCGTGCCCCTCCAAATAAAGCCTCCTGTACCATGAATGTAACCCTGTAGACACTGCAGAGCTCTCAGAAGCAGACCACACATGTCCAGATGTTCAGCAGCTACACAATAGGACCTGAAGGAAGCAGAGTGTTCTGGGCAGCACTTATTTCCAGCAGCCTCCAGACAGCTCTAAACTGTGCCAGAGGGTAAGGCTGGAGAGGTGTGGACATGTTGGCACAACATGTGTTTCTATGGAGCAGCAGGTAACAGTGACACCTCAGTGCTCTCCAGGAGAGGCTGCAGGCCAATTCTGGGAACAGCTTTTGTGCCATGAAGACACTGGGTAACTTTTGGAGCTCATTTGTCCCTTTGTTGTACCAACTCAAATGCAGTTGGATTTGCAATTGCCTTTTCTCTCCCTGAGCGTGCTGATCAATTAGGCAGACAGCACTGCAGGGCCTGGCTGATGCACCGGAGCTGCATGGAAATTGCAAGGGTCGGTCTGAACAGGGGCACTGCTGGTGGCAGCACAGTGCATCAAACAGCTGCAGCAGGAAGTCTTTCAGAACTAATGGACTGAGAGAATAGGAACCAAAGATCTGCTCTCTGCTGCACACAGTGTTACTGTGACACTGCCTGTGTCTGACCCTGCCAGCCTGAGATCAGGGGGAGACGGTCCCAGCCACCCCCCTAGAGCCCAGATTGCAAATCTCACTGACAGAGCCCATCCCTGCCACCAGAAACCCAAAGCTGGGTGTTCATACAAACAGGGCAGCATTTTGAAAGCAGAGGTTTCTAAAGCACTGGCTGGTTTATCAATCTGTTATCAGCTGCAGGTACTGAGTGCCCCACACAGCTGTGTGTGGGCATTGAGAGCACCTGGCTTCCCAACACTGTCTGGCCACCAACCACACACCAAACCTGTGGCCTCTCAAAGCAAGGGTCCCTCTGATCAAACTGTGCTACTGCTGCTCCCATCCCACTGCACATCCCCAGCAACATCCTCCTGTGCCAGACAGTGCTGAGCCCTGTACGTGCAATACCTGGGATCTACTGTTCTCTGTTTTCTGATAACATACAAGTAGTATTTCCTACAGGAAATCATGTTACTTGCAGCAATGATACTGGATGATAAACTCTTTACACCCGGAATAAAAATGATCAGACAAATGACTGCACTTCTTACATGCAATTACAGAATACACAGAGCCCCTTGAAAAATGAGCTGAAAAGGCAACTGGCAGAAAACAGAAGGGAAGGGCAGGAGTGAAAGACGTGATTTGCCAAGAGGATTGGGATTTTGTAAGTGTAGAATAAGACTCAGTAAGAGAGAGATTAACTAATAGAAAACAATAGTGCAGAAAATATCCTTTATAGATTTGGAAGTTCAGAAGCAAGGAGTGGGAGCAGCAAAAGAGATAAAGAAGATTTAAACCATCTTACATCCCCAGAGCAAACACAGCTCATGAGGCTGAGCACACACAGTTACCTGAGTCAAGGACAGGGAACACAAAGCTGCTGTTCACTGCTCTGCTGTGTCACCACAGCTCTGCTGCAGAACTGCATCTTTTCTGAACCTGTGCTTCACTGCCCTATCCTGCTCCAGGCTCTTTTTTCCTGGAGGTTTTAAGCTAACCTGTGGGATGAGTAAGAGCCATCAGGTCAGCCAGGAGCCTGCAGAAAGCTGCCTCCACAGCAAGGGGCAGCTGGAGCAGCAGCAGAGCCAGCAGCATTTTCCTCCTGGGAGCTGGCAGAGCCTCTATAGCTGGTGGGAATGAGCCAAAACCACAGGCCACACAACAATGTGGCACCTGGGCTCTTACCTGCCTGACAGGTATTTTCCAAAACTAGACCAGAGTTTACTGCTCATTGTGAAGAACCATCAGGCAGCAGATTAATGCAATCATTATCAATTCCTAGGTTTTGCACACCTTTATTAGTAATATAAGACTTCCTATTTGAAACTGGGATGTCTAAAATTCACATTAACTCACTGTAGGCATGAATTTAGTCTACCTGAATTTTCCCATATGAACCTTACACCGGAGCACCCCACGGATGTGACACCAACTGTGCACTGCAGTCATGTGTTACTGATTAGCAACCTGCCATGTGCAGTCAAGGGAAATTTAATTTACACCAGTCAAGGCTGACAGAAAAAGCATTGCTCAGAAGAAACATTCAGCAAAAAGAAATAACTCAAAACTTAATGCTCTCTTAAAAGTTTCTGCACAAAAATTTAAATTCTCCCAATGTTAGCTTTTAGGTTATTCTTGTATCAAAGACATAAAGAGAAAACCTTTTAAAATTGCAAAGCAGCAGTAAGGAATGACTTGTGTAGTATTTTAATATTTTCATTTTTGTCACCATGTCTCTCCCCTTCCACCTGCAGGTTTCACCCAAACTTGGCGAACACACAAGAGAAAGACTGGCATTAGAAATGTGAGAGCTGGGTTCCTGCTTCCCAAATAACACCAAGAAGCAAGAACACTTCCAGCATCTGCCCATTGTAGCTTTTTCACACTTTGGTCCTTGTCAAGTACCTGGTTTTTTATATCAGATAAACTGAAGCCAAAATTCCAAGCCTGCCTGTATAGTGTGTAGCATATTACATATATTACATTCTGGTGGCCTACAACCTAGTATGGCGAGAAAAATCACCTTTTCAATTATGTAATAGGTATTTTCAGGCTATTCACAAGCTCCAGTGAACTCATCTTACACATTTCCATAAGTCTGCAACTAATCCTGCTATGTGTGCTTTATCTGTGCTTTTTTTCCTTCTAGAACACCCCTCTGATATGACTTACAGCCAAGACTCAGCCCTAACCTGTAGCTCTGTGTGTTGTAAGGGCTCCTCAAACCTGCAGCACGTGCAGCACCACCAACTTCAGCCCCAAAGGATTTCCCTGCTCCTCCAACAGCCTGAAGAAACATAAAAACCCTGCTCTGCCATACACTGGGTCTGTGAGACTGGTCTCCTACTTCAAAACACAAATTTCTAAAGAAAAGTATGTTTTACAAAAGGACTATTATTGTAAATCCTTAAATGCTGTTTTCATGTAATTTGGATATTAGCTGGCACAACCCAGCACTCTGTAATTCCAGAGATGGAAGATGAGGAAATTCAGCAACTGCAATCTGAAGTTTTATAGCCAGGTGAACCTTTGCACCTTTTAGTCTCTCCAGACTGTATTTCTCAATCTGTCTAGATGCCCAGAAACCTGAATTACAGTCTGATTCCTCAAACTGACACTTTTTGTTTTAATTCCATACAATCTGGAGATGCTGTCAAAGACCTGAGGCCAAAAGCTTGGCTGGCTCACACCTCAGTTGTTTAAACACTGTTCAGCACTGCATGCCTTATTTAGATGCCCTGAATCATAGTTACAAAGGCTTATTTATTAATGTTACAATACACAGCATTCTTAAACTTAAAACAGATCTAAGAAACCTATACAGCTTTTATGCTCAAATAAATGCAAACCTTCAAATCCCTGAATAACACTAAGCGTATTAAATTCAGTTCAACACCTTTTAATTGTGGAACCTTGTTAAGCAACATTCACATTTTTATTACCCTAAGTTTCTCCTTGGTGGGATGGGAGGCACATTCCCAAAGGTTGCCACAAGAGGAAGAAACAGCTCTTGATGGGATCCTCCATGACAGCTCAGTACAAGGAATTTGCTAGGGAAGAAATGGAGAAACACCTACTGATGGTTTAATTTTAGGCAAGGAGAACAGACAACTGCAGTCATTTATCTTGTTTTTTCCAAACATATCCACTCCCACTAAAGCATATCTAAATTGTACCTTTACATTACTGCACAGGGTTTATGTTCCTTCATTCCAAACATGCCCTCTTGATAAACTCTGCAGTTTTGCCAACATTAGAACACCTAAGGCCAGTGTCACCCAGGTGATGTCACCTCCAGCCGTGGGACACTCTCCCTTGGTGGACATAATCCTGCATACTGGAGTTACACAGCCCCACCACAACAAAGCTGGAAAACTCTCCTGCAGTGGAAAATCTTTAGCCTTAAGGGTCCCATTATGGAAGGTGAGTGTCAGTTCTGGCCAGGGCATTTCTGAGCAAGGAAACAAAATATCCATACTTGTGCAAATCAGAATCTCCAGTAGGAGCCCTCTGAAAAAGAGCTTGCCTTAATTTTTTGTTGTGAATACAACACACTCACCAAAAATCTACGTTGGCTGTATAACTTGGGGTTTTGTGGTGGCATTTTTTAAACAGAGGTGCATCAACAGATATTTCAAAATAGGAAGCAGAACACAGGATCACAGAATGGTTTGGGTTGGAAGGGACTTTAAAGATCATCTCATTCCAGCCCCCCACATGGGCAGGGACACCTTCCATTAATCCAGGTTGCTCAAGGCCCCATCCAGGGATGGGGCATCCACAACTTCTCTGGGCAACCTGTTCCACTGCCTCACCACCCTTACAGTAAACAATTTCTTCTTGCTATCTAATCCAAACCTGCCCTCTTTCAGTTTAAAGCTATTCCCCTTTGTCCTGTCACTCCGTACTCTTGCAAGTAGTCTCTCTCCATCATTATTCTCTCATGAAATAGCCAATTTCCTTCAAAGAATACAATATATTGATGCAGACCACTGCTCCCTCCTTTCAGCTTTTTTCCAGGGTGGGATTTTTTGGATGTTTTGACTGCCTCTGGTCATGTGGAATTTAAACTGGATCTGCCCTGGTACACTTGTAAATACAGATGATATATGCCAGAAACAACTCTTCACAAATTCAGTGTGAACAAATTAAGCTGAACACTGATTTAAAGAGGTAACATGTAAAAGAACAGGGTAATGTTTTCCTCATTGTGATATTAACCATCACCTTGAATTGCAATGTGCTGGAAAGCTAGAAGAAACAGCACTTAAAACTGCCTGACAAAGGCCAAAACCTTTGGAGAAAGGAATACAGATGTATCATGAGAAATAACCACAAAGGTGACAGAAAATAAAGGCACTTCACCCAAAGAGATGGCACCAGTCAACAGCCATGGGAAGAAAAGCAGCACAGACAGGGAAATAACTCAACACAGCAACCAGCAAAGTCTAAAACACAAAGGGGAAAAAAAGGGGAAGCAAAAGGAAAGCTGATGAAGTTGCCTGCAGGGAATGACTTGGCAGGCCACGAACAGAGGGAGACTTACTGAAAGCAGCTTTGTCCAGAAGCTGATCCCACAGCTCCAAGGACAGCTCCTGCTGGGGCACCTGGAGGTGGCAGCTCAGAAGGCACGTCCTGCCGATCAGCTCTGTGGACAAAGCAAATTTTAAGAAGTCAGGGCAAACCTCCTTGCGTTTTGTGTGCTTCCTCCCACCAGGGCTGTTTCAAACACCTTGTCAAGTGCCCAGTTTGTCCACTCAATAAAAACTTGCCATTTGTCTGACTACCAGTACAAATTACTCCTTCCCCCTGTAATCTGTGATCTTCCTGTGTGTGAGTTAGAGAAATGCCAACATTTCCTACAGAGGTTCAGACAGTGGGGGCTATCAAAGACCAAATATTTCTGTCTGCCAAGTAATTATGTTCCTGAAGGGCAGCTTTTTGATCAGTCATATTGCTGAACAAAACCATCTGCAGAATCTGCATCAAAAGCTCCTGCATGTTGTTTAAAACATAACACTCTCCTGATGTTTGCCACACTGCATCAGCTGGGTGTTACCTGTGACAGCAGCTCCAGAGGCAGCGAGGAGACCTCGGTGACCCATTACAGACTCAGCTCCTGAAAATCAGAGAGAAGTGAAGGGCCAAAAATTCATCAACCAACCCTGTCAGGTCCTGTCTGCAGCCACGATGCAGGAAATAGCATCTCCTCTTTGCCTCTGGTCATGCCAAAAAGAAATAGAATCAGCAATAATAACACAACGAGGCAAGGGAGGCTACCAACAATTAATTAAAATTGACTGCATGTCTAATACAGCACTTTGTCTTAATTCTTTAAAAATGTTTGTGCAAGCCAGAGTTTTTCACGATTTAAAATGATTTCATATTTAAAAAGGCTCAGAAAACTGAGCCACTCTAAGGCAATAAGGGAGACCTGATACGCATCCACAAGAAACTGATCTCTTCAGTAACACAGTAAAGAACACACATTTTTCTTCAAAATTTTATTTTAATTTAAATTATGGGGCCAGCCAGATTTTTTGGATACGAAATGCATTTTCCTCAGGAGAAATGAAATGCTACCACGGAAATAGAATTACAATTGTATACATCTCTTATTTAAAAAAAAAGAAAAAAAAAAAGCAAAAAAAAAAAAAGCGCCAAACGAAAAACCGCTTGCATTTAAATATGTTTTAGTAATACCCTTAAGCCTTCAAGCAGATAAGAAACCACTTCCAGAACAAGTTTTTTAATATGAACAGCACATCGAAGGAGCTTTAATTTAAATACAACTTCTTTTCGAAAGCCAACATTCAAATGTTTCCACATAGTAAAAAAGTCACCATAGCCATTGATTCCAAGGCCTAACAGAGAGAAACCTCTATCCCAGTCCAAATGTTTTCACTTCTTTACACACAGAAATCTTTAGCACGTCTACGTCTTTCTAAAGAGGAAGCCTTACATGTTATGGTGAGTAACTCGGCAAATAATGTTTTCCTCCACTAAGCTATGATAAACCAAAATATAACAGACTGTTAGTACTGAACTACAACACCACCTCAGTGCCGGCTTTGCCTGGCATCTCCGGGAAGAGTCAGCTCTTTTCTTGCCTGTAAGCAAAATGATTCTGTTTGCAAAGGACACGTTAAGAACCTTTAAAAGACCAATTTTAATGTTATGAGCGGTTTTAAACAACCGAGGGAAAACACTGAATTTTTTGGAGCTCTCGGATTTCCCTGGTGAAGGCTTTCAAATCAGCTCAAACGTCACTGATTGCGAAATATTTCAAATGGGAAGAGGACAGGAAGCAACAAACATTTTCTGTAGCATTCGCAATCATTCAGTCATGCAGAATTGGAACTTTCAGACCCCAATCCATGAGTTTTTGCTTGGTTGTGATCTTAGCGTTACTATATGATGGATAGATACAATTTTAATAACATCATTTAGCTATATTTAGTAGATTCCTTTTGTATGGTCACAGTAACAAAAAACATGGTGCAAAATCAGTTGGGTTTTCTGGTTTTATAAATACTGATAGTTTGCAGCATTAAAGAAGAAAATCAACAAAAAATTAGATCATTTTGTTATCCTAGGACAGCTATGAAATTGCTTCTTGAGGTCGGAGGGAATTAAGTCACTCACTCACACAACTATTGTACTGAGTTATTTACTGTAAGAAATGACGCACTGCAGGCTCCCCAGAAGTCACAGGAATCGATATTAATTTAGCATAATCCTTGCCATTTGCAGAGCTGGTGAGCACAATGCTGGTTTAATTAAATAAGGCCAATATTATCTGGTAAGAATGTAGTAGAAAGGGTTCCAGTTCTCTGTTTCAGCCTACCCTAATTGATGGCACCTCATTAGATAAGTGAATACAAAGAATTTGTTTGGGTTTGGGTTTGTGTTTCCTTTTAAATGCTGCAGTACTTAAGATTGTTAAATCAGCATTTCCATGTGATCTGAAGTATTCAATTACATATGAGCATTCATTTTGCAAAACTCAATATTAGGTAATAGTTACAGACTAATACAATAACATTCCTCTGCTGTACAAATTAAATCATATTTTAAAGAAATGAGCAGCCTAGGAGTTATATACAAAAGAAACCAGCAAGCATTGTTGAAATGAAATGCAAAATGTCACTGCTAGGTCTACTGTCTGAAATACCTTTGAAGTAAAATTAACAAAACCCCTTAGAACATATTTCCAAGTTTACAAGTCAAGTCTCAGAAAAATCAAATCATGTCGAAAAAAATTCTATAAAGCAGTGAAAGGCATATATACATTTTCCTTATGAACCTTGAGATTTCACTCTTTTAAAAGTTGCTAAGTTTCAATATCAGTTTATTTGCAAGACAACTGTTTATCCCAATAAGCTCACATCTTAGATACATTTCCCCTTTGATTACAAATAAAGCACTGCACATTTTTATTTTTTTTAAATCAAGGCATATAATCTTATACTATGGTGCCAGGTATGCACAGGTCACATTGTGCTCATTATCTCAAACAAGGTAAGTGCAAACATACAGATTTATTCAGATTTGCAAGCATGCAACCTGTTACTTAACTACATGAATACCTTCTCTCCTAGAGACCAAACTAGTATCTATATGTTTGCTTTCACGAACCTAGAATCTTTCTTTTCAGGATTCCTAAAACAAGCAGTGTCTTTGAATTCTGAAATGACACAAATATCAAGAAAGTCCACATTGTGCAAGAAAGCAGCAGCTATGTTTCTCAACTTGGACTAAAAATGAAAAGAGAAAAACAAAAACCGTTCACTGAACAGCAGATTAGCAGTAATGTTCCTCATGAATCGATAAGAGTGCCTGATGCTGAATATCTAACAGCAAATGCTGAATTTGGGTTTAATATTTTAAAGGTTTATTGGAGTTTAAGCTTCTTGCTGCGCTGGTCTCTTCAAATCCCTGATCTGTTTAACTAAATAGGTCTTCTCATCATTAAATTGTTCATCCTCGGTCCTGTCATTCTGAAACTTGCTGAGGAACTCAATAAGTTTGGTCTGGTTCTTTAGAAGGATGTCTAATATAGGCTGTGTCTTGTTAGGATTGGCTACAAACACCTGAAAGAAAATAAAAGGCATTGAGCACAACAGTGAGAAACAGGAGGTTAAGTTAAAAAAAATTATCTAACAAAATACTGATGATGGTAAGGTAAAACAGTATGCCACAGAAAAAAACAATGGCGTAAATGCAAGTTTTTAAATAAAATTACTTTTTTT
>VXBN01007474.1:291552-330294 GCA_013397395.1 Sinosuthora webbiana | reverse complement strand
CAAAAAAAAAAAAAAGGGCGTAAATGCAATTTTTTAAAAAAAATTTCTTTTTTTTTTTTTTTTTTAAATCAAGACATAAGCTGAACAGCAGTGCCCAAGTAAATTTAGTCTGTGGGAGGTGACCAGCCACAACAGCCTCTGCAGAAACCACTGAAGACACTTTATGGTTAAATTCTATAGCAAATGTATGGTTTCGTATCATGTGCAGCATCTGATGGGTATCTCACACTTCACTGCAAAGTTTTAGACCTCAAGCTCTAACTCTTGCTGCCTGTCTGCTGCCAAGTCAGAAGCCATCTGTTATAATGTTCAAATTACAATTCAGGTGACCTGACTGAAATACTGCTGTCCTTCAGAGATCATATAGTGTGACAAAACCACTTTTGAAGCCCATGATTTTATATGGAATCATGCATTCCTCCTTATCTTACTGCATTTAATTCCAAAAGATTCTAAGGGACATTACTCTGACAATCACATCAAGTCCCTAAGTGGTTTCTAAACCGTTTTCAAAAGATAACCATGATATCTATTTGTAAAGATGGATAATAATAAAGCAAACATCAGTGCTCCCTTTATTAAATCACTTAGCAGACATTAAGATAAGCTCCATTTAGGCTCAACTAAGCAGTTTAGTCAATTAAACAACTTCTGGTCGGATTCCTTCTGTTTCCTGGTGGGGTTTTGTAACATACCTTGAACACATGGAAGGCCTCAAACTGAATGTTACGACTCTTGTCTCGTAGAAGGTTCATCATTAGTTTGAGATTTTCAGGTTTACTGATGTACTTCGTCATAATTGTGAAGTTGTGTCTGTCCAGTAACAATTCACCAAGAAGCTGAAGGCAGAAAAGAAGCCCAAATGAAAAAATTACTAACACTGTTCATAAGAATCAACTTGTTTGTAAATGCTTTCAAACCCCCTGAAGTGGTGTGGTGCTCTGTGATGCAGTACCAGTGGTCAGTAGATAAAGTAACAACAGAACTAAGTGCCCTAAATTTCAAAGTGCATTTTCCCCTTATTTCAACAACACAGTTTCTCCTTTTCCTCAGGAAGTGAAAAATCACACTTGTTCCCCCTTGTTATGAATTGAGAAGGAAAGAGAAGTCTTTCATTTTTTCCCCCATGACTTCATTTTTTTTTTCACTTACACAAAAGCTATTCAGCATAGAAAGAATGCCTTTAAAAAAACCCCAAAAACCCAATAAAACAGGTTAGTACATCAAATTAAATACTGACACTTCTTTTGCTACCTAAAGGGTTTTAAAGGATTTTCCCCCACAAGGATCACCTTTGCTGCAAGCTCCGTATTACATTTATGTTCACTATTTCTTACCTACTTGATTGTAAGATCAGTATTGCTTTAGGCACATCACATGAATGTTTGTTAAATTATTTAAATGTAACCAGAATTGTTGAAAGGAAAAAAATCTACAAAAATAAAGAAACTTGAGGAGCTATTTCTTCACAGGGAGAGAAATTACTTTGGTCTGTGCTGGACACTAAATAATGTAAGAACTGGCCTAAAAAAAATAGCTGATCCCAAGAATTAAAATGTACAGAGAATTATTATAAATACTATTCAAGGCTGTTACAGAAGCCATTTCAAATGAAGTTAACTCACCTTGAAAATAAAGGGAATCTCTTTGCATTTAAAAGAAAATAAAATTGCCTTACCTTAAGTGACTGTCTCTTTGTCACATAATTTTCTGAATGAAGTAACTTCTCATATTCACTGAAGAACTAAACACAGAATAAAGAGAAGGGTTAGGATTTCAAGTGTCGCAGGCATCTTCTTCCAAACTACTGCAACGAAGTGGAGGAGATGCAAACCCCTAACAAAACCAAACTAAATCTGAAATCTCAGTAGATTCCTGTAAATCCCTACATTGCCACTACTTACACTTTTACAGCATATACGAAGTTAAACATTCAATACGCTTTAAAAAATACGTATTTACTCTTTCAAGAGACTTTAATGTTTAGATTACAGAGAAGTAGAAGGAGTTTCTTCATTATTCCTTTTAGAAATAGGTTGCCCAGAGAAGCTGTGGCTGCCCTATCCCTGAAGTGTCCAAGGCCAGGCTGGAAGGAGCTGTGAGCAATCTTGTTGGCACCCATGGCAGAGGGTTGGGATGAGAGCTCCTGCCCTGGGCACTGCTCCCCAGTTCCCAGATTCCCAGGGATACCCTGGAAAGCACGGCACGGGCTCCCTCTGGAGGAGAAGCCACGCCTGGCTCCCACAGGACCACATTCAGTGTAAGACTTGGATGCCTTGCACTCACCAGATCAAACTAATTTTTAAATTTGAGCAGGGCTTAACAAACGCCAAAGCGACCAATCGGAGTTGCCAGTCAGTGTGTCAAAACGTGATGACGTCACTGAGTCAGGCAGGACTAAAATAAACATTTACCTGGCACACTCTTTAGTTTTTCTAATATTGTCAAGTTTTATTACTCATGAGTAGTCTGTTTCATAGCTGTAACACTGTAAAATACAGTTTCACTGTTACTTTTTTTAGAAATACATTGATCTAAATCTCTTAATGTTTCAGATATGATTTCATAGCAAGAAGAACTTTGCTCTGAAGGAGATTAAGAGGTCGGCTAAGTATCAGCTCTACACATCTGATTTCTCAGAGCCTCTTAACTGGTTCCCAAACAGTGTCTACAGCATTATTCAGTAGATGTTTCAGGGCTAAAGCAAGTAGTCCAAAAGGGACTAATAATTTTTGTCTCCTGTTTAAAGCTGAGTCACTCAGAGGAGTTATTTGTGCTTTAGTGAACATGCCTGGAGACAAACCTTTAAAAATATCAATGTGAGTCCAAGTTTGTTTGTTGGTTTTGTTTTGTGGGGTTTTTTTTTGTTTTTCTTTTTTAATTGCCTGGTAAGTCTGGGAGTTTTAATCAGCATAAGATTTAAACACTTAAATATTTATCTTTGTGGAACTGGTTCTGAATAATGTGTTGAAAGGCAAAAGGATTGAAGTCATGTCGCTGAAAATGTTGGGATAAATGAAACTCTCCAACACTCTCTATTTTAGCATTAGAGGGTGAAACTGAACCTGAAGTTCAGCTGACTTAATATTGTGTGGAAATCCCCAAAATCAGAGCTAAACAAGGAATAAATCCACTAATTTCTTCAAATAAGATACACAGCACCAGAGAGCTCTAAGTAGGAAAAGGTGTCTGCTCACCCTATCGTAATGTTGTTCCAAAAATTCTGCACTTAACAACTTGTGTCTTGTAAGCAAATCCTGTAAAAAAGCACAAACCCAGCACTGTCACTATAAGGATTTAAACAGTTCAAAGACATTCTCACATACAAAAGACATTTAATCCAAAATTCTGCTATTTCATTAAACATTCTGATTTAGGACATGAATGCAATTACCTGGACACTGCTCAGGATCGTGGCATCACTTGATCTGTGATGAGTTACTTCAATTCACAAAGAAACAGTCTGTGAAATTATCACTGAAGACTGCTATTTATGGATCAAGGCTATACTCTGCACACAGCTACATACAACCAAGGTCAAGACTCACCATTTAATACTGATTAATATTATGCTTATTGTCCCCATAACTCATTGTCTTAGGGACACAAAAACTGGGCCACAGAAAATGTCCCCAGACAAAGCAACAGCACTGAATATCCTCAGGAGGAGCTGCAGACACAGATTTCAAACCCCTGGCATGGGACTAAACCTGCATTCAGGTAATGCATGATACATCTTACTCTCCAGAACAGAATTCTGGGGAGCAAAAACAAAATATGTATTTACATGTGTGGCTTGCATTCTGAGAAATAAGGAACAACAGTGTCCAGCTTACCCATGTGCATCACACCTGTTTTCTTCCCCTCTCCCAAGGCTCGTTTTGCCGAGAATATCACCCACAGCAGCGGGTTCACCAAGCAGAGAAGTACAGAAGTGACAATTCCAAGGTAGTGAGGAAATTACCTTGAAGGTGGCAAATGCATCAGAAGCGATGTCAAACGTCGACATCTCCACGTATCTGAAGAAGTCGTAGAACTGTTCTGACCACAAGATGATTTTAGCTAGCGGTTCATGCCGGATGCATTCTCTGAGCATTATCCCACAATTTAGAGCAATTTCTGGAGATTCGTACCTATTAAAAAAACCCAACAGAGATGTTTTGTAAATTTATAAACCTTCACGAATTAGTACTGCGGCATCACATCGCTAATTACAGTGTTCAGTACTATCAAATAAACAAACCCATAAAAATTAGAGGTATTTATTCCTGCATTAAACTCCATTTTTAAATGCTGCTACAAAATATTGCTGAAATAGCTGCCAGTTACAATTATAGCTCATTCAAAGGACTTTCACAAACTGGGAAACGAGACTAAATAAAAATACTTTCTTTGCTCTCAGAATGGGTTTTTGTGTTCCATATTGGTGGGATTGCAGACATCTGGAAAAGCACTAAATTATTTTCCTTGAAAGCTGCTCGCTTAAACATGACAGCAATTTACATAAAACTTTCCATATGAGCATGTGGGGTTAACAACACTGGACATAAATTCAGATCTCCTCTTTCATTTAATCATTTTTCAGCATCACTGGCTGTGCTGCACACCATGGGGTTCCAGCTTCTTGAGCAGTCACAGCCTCTCACACGCCTGCTTGCCTTACACCTTCAGAATCCTCCCTCCTAAACCAGTGGCAGCTAATTGAAATTCCCTAAAATTTCAGGAGAAAAGTATCACTGCATACTGAGCATTAACTATATTACCCTACAAAAAAAAATTGAAATAATTTTCATTAAATCCTGCAATACTCTCCCATTCAACCTGTCACAGAGATTTGAAATCTACTGAACTGTTTGCAATTCATGCCACAGCTTAAATTTACATAAATTTGTCTCAGCTGGATACCAGATGTAACATATAAGTTGCTAAATGGCCATGTCAAACATCCTGACTTATAAATCTGAGTTTCAATAACCCCTGTGAGAATAAAGCTCTCTGAAGAGTGACAACACAGACTAAAAGCACTGAGCACCAATGTGCTGCAGCCCTCGTTAACTGCTTACCAATGAGAACATGTTGAAAAAACAGTTTTATCTCTCTGCACCTAAAGTATCTTGAAGCACTGAATCAATAATACTTTTGCATTATGCCACAATTAATAGTTTTATTAAATTTAAATGACATTACAGGCAAGTAATGTAACCAACAGGCAAATATCCCACTGAGATGAGTAGTCCTTTCATACACCCTTGAGTTATCCCACTAGGTGGAATAAGTACTCCCCAACTACAGCAAACTCAGCCAGCAGCTGTAGCCAGAATTATAAATAGCTGTATTTTTTTTTAATTGTTTATTAATGTTTGATGAGCTTGTCTGTCCCAAAATAAAACAGTGGAATTGCAATTTTCAGAACTTTTTACATTAATGTTACTAGAAATGCAAGCCATTATTTTCTGCTTTCATGTTTGAGAGCTGCAGCTCTACATGTATTCAGTATGGCATGACCCTCCAATATCCAGCACACCAGATATTACAAGAAGAGGGGAAGAAACAGTTGTCTGGAATGCACAATATGCCTCAAATAATACTTTTTTTGGTCAGGTTAGTGTTAGTGTGTTTGTGTCAATACAGCAATATAAATCACTATGAATAAGAAGTCTAAGATAGGCCAGCAAACTGGAAATTACTGTGGTTAAAAGGAAAAAAGAACAGCCTTCAACTCTTGATAAGTAAGTTCACAAGAAAAGAGTTTAAAAAGGGCTTAAACAGTATACTGAAAAGAAGACATCTTATTAGCCCAGTAAGAGTATTTCAGAGTACCAACAGTTCTCAATTTTCAGTTATATTTCATGCACAAGTAGCTGGTTGGTGCTCTATTTCCCAAATTTTCCTTTACTTAGGGGAATTACAGACCTCAAAACCAAGGAAAAAGAAAATAAAACCGGGCATATCGCAAAGGAAGAACAACCATGTCAGAACTCACTGCTTCTCCATGCATTTAAAAAGCCTTTACTTCAGGTAAAAGCTTATTTATGCTTCAGAGCGCACGTACCCTTTTAATAGCATGAATAAGATATTCTGCTGAGTGCAGATGTATTCAACTGTGGGAGTTCTTGTACCAATTTGTCTTCTGAGAATGTTGTTGAAAATTTGCGCAACGTCTTTCTTGCCCTGTCAAAAACAGCAGCAGTTAAACACAGAATATTGAAGTTCCCAGGCAAGTAAACAATTAAACATTATCATCACCTCATGCAGCTGTACTGGGGGGGGCGGTTCTGCAGTTCAGGCAGCCTCCATACTCTGATCTTGAACAGATTCAATATTCTCTTTCTTTATGCCCATTTCAAATATGCCAAAGCACTCAAAACATGACACCACGTTGCAGCCAGTTCATGGGGAATTTACATTCAGAAGTAAAGCCAGTTGATGTCTCATCAGATATTTCTATGTAGCATCAATCTCCTGGGCTTATTTGCTATTTGATTTTGCTAACAGCATAACCGTTTTTAACTGTGCTCTTGCCTGGAAGTGTATTTCTTCAACATTCCATTATCCTCTCCCCTTGTCTAGGGACACAATGCCACCATTAAGAGCGTGCAGAGCTTTTCCAACTGCAGTGTTAACATCCAACTTAGAACTGCAACTTATGAAAGTGGAATAAATAAATGAATGAATAATACGCACAGAAATCATCCACTGACCTAAAATGCAAGTCTCACATTTTTCAAGGCACAAAACAAGTATAAATAAGACCAGGATGCTGGAATTCAGCACAAATTGTACATTAAAAAATGCATAAGCATAGCACCAGACAGTGTAAAAGGAACTGGAAATGTTCTTTGTTGAATAAATATACATCTCCTGTTTATTTCTTCTGTCAGACCACAGCTGAAGATGACAAACTGGTACAGACATCTAACAAAAAGCTGATTATAACCATAAGCACTTTTCACTGTCATTCACATGCACCATTTAAAAGCCAAATTTCTGCAATTAACTGTCCATTGCGGACTGCACAAAGACACCTTCAGGATTATGTGTTATCAGACCTATTCCAGAAAAAGACCGGGCCAGCTGCTACTAAGCTTGGACCGGCAAATAAAAGCCTGTTAAGCAACTCCACCTACAGGCTCCCTGAGTGTTCTACACCAAACCTACATGTAGATAATGTATCTTGACAAGCTCTAGCTGTGCTGTAAATCTCCTGAGTAACACCAGGAAGCTTTTGAGTAAAATGCAGGGCGTATTTAACTAGCAAGTATTTTAAAAACAACATCAATTATTTAAAATTCTTTCCGTTTTCTAATCAGTGTAAAAAAGACTGCATGAGCAAAAATGAAATGTTTATGAAAACGTAGGAGGACTGGAGCTTTACAAATGGCATGTTTGTGAATTACCACGGACAGTTTTGCTGGAGTGTTGTTTTCAGGATGTAAGAGAGTGTTTGTAAACGCTTGTTTTCTCAATTACAATTCCATTGAAAGCCAGCCCAAAGCAACACCAGAACTCTTTGTTCTGACATGAGTAGAGCAGTGTTTGCAGGAATTGCTTTACTCAAACTTCACATAATATAATCATCAACTCCCATTCACCAGCGCTGCCAGTGCTGTGCTGGCCACGGCGTTTGCCTCGGAGTCCCCAGCAAGAACAGCTTTTCCTTATTCTCCCGTTCCTGAGCTGCCCGTGGCACACAGCAATCCCACAGCCAGGTTTTGTCACTTTCTTGTGCCTTGCCAAGTGACCTCATGGCCCAACAACGGCCAACAGGCCCCGACCCTGTGCCAACAGTCACGACGGCCAGAGGTGAGAGGGACACTGTGCTCGTATTGTCTTCTCAGCAGAAGGATTCAGCTCCCCTGGGCAAAAGGCAGTTTTTGTTTTGGGTTGGTTTTTTTATTCTTCATTTAAAAAAATCCCAAAACAACAGAACAAAAAATCCAGTTTCACCAGGGATACCATCTCTTTCAGTGCAAACCAGCAAGGAGATAACTGGTAAGTGTTAAGACTGGTAAGGAGATGGTTGTGTTGACTGCTTCATTGGAAAGTAAGCTCCCAGGGTAGGGCAACACTAAACAGGCCTGGGCACAAGGCAAGGGCTGGACAATTACAGCTTTCTTTATTAAAACATCCAATTTATTATTTTTCTAGTTTTTATCTGTTACTTTTCTATGGGTTGTTTTTACCATAGCAATTTAGAGTCAAGTATATTTGAGACAGTTAGTCACAATGAACAGTCCTGGTCTATTAATAAGCTGTCCATTCCTGCTCTACAGGGAAACCTTCTTCAGAAGTGAAACTGAAATGAAAAAAAAGTTTGTCACTGAATAACATTCAGCTGTGGTGGGAAACCAGAAAGAAAAAAATTCTAGACCCACTCTTCAAGTTTAAAAACCACCAGAAAATCAAATATGTATTTCCATCAGTAATGGAAAAATTGTTTCAAACGCAGTAAACCCACAGAGACATTTGGGATATCAAAGGCAACATCTGATTGGCTTTGGAACAGCTGGGAAGGTGGAGCACATCTGGAGCACAGGTGTGCTGACATTAATTCTAGGTAACAACAATAGCTGGACAGTCTGCCAGCTCCCACCCATAAAAGTAGATGTGGTCCAGCCTAGAAAGCAGCGAATGACTTGTTCTCCCTCCAAGGGAAACCACCACATCCTCGTGAAACAAAGCAGCAGAAGAGCCACAGGCAGGAAACAACTCTCAATCTTTCCATGTCCCCTTAGTATCAAAAGCACAGCTCTCCTTAACGAGAGCAAGCCTGTGCAAATCGTTATCATTCTTCATTACCATGAGATAATGAAGGCTTCCTTTGCTAATAACTGGACTGAGTAAACACCAGGCTGATAGCAATCTAGAGGTCAGCAGAATCCACATGACGTTTCATGATTTCCTTTCTTCAGCAATTAAAGGCCATCCCATCTCAGCATTCCCTCTCAGCTTTCCCAAGTTTCCTTGCTTATTTAACAACCTGAATGTTTAATGTATGGTATAAACACTTGTGTGGGTAGGGAAAAAACACCACTGTGTTACAATTAAACACAATCAGAGGGAGTTATGGGTGGGGTGGAGGGGAGAGAAGAAAGAACAGGGAAGAAAGCCATTGTTTTTGGAATGTCAAGCTACAATAGGACTTTAAACTGCTGTGTTTGTATTGTGAGCAACTTGTTTATGAACAATCCCATTTTTAAGCACTCTTAAGTGGGATGATCTTTATGGTCGAGGCTGTGGAGTGAGATACATGGGTTTGGCTCCTTTCCTAGACAACCACACGCTTCTTGTGAGACCTCAGGGAAAAGAGAAAAATCCAACTGTAGTGCAACATCTCATAACTTATATAGGATTTTTCTCTATGGTGCAGGGAAGGTAAATTATTCCATGTGATGTGATGACAAATGCTACAGAGGCTTACAGGGAGAGATACCTTTAAATATAAGTAAGTATTGCTATTTTGAATTGATCAATAAAAACTTGGGTTTTTTTAATAAACAGAAAAAAAGACAAGGAAAAGCAAAAAGGTTGCATCAGCTGTTTCTAAAAAGAGAGAGAAATACTGGACTTCTAATAAAACTAACAGCTTTAAATTATATATTTAAACTTCTTCATAAATGTTACAATAATTTTGTCACTCTTCCTAGTAATTTGATGTAGCAAGATGAACAGACAGATACATCTTGTAGTATAAATGTTTGTGTCCGGATTACTACTAAGAGATTAACCCTCCTGTGTACACAACAGTTCAGAATTATTCCATAATTTTAACAGAACTGTACCACCAGATTAGAGGCTTATCTACTTCAAACTTGTGTCGTTTATATGCCTAAAATTCACAGATTTCATATTCTATCATTGCTCAGTCTAGACGCAGTTTGGAAAAGTGAGTTCCCTTTCTAATGGATGTGTCATAACCACAAAATAAAAGCGGAAGACTGAAACATCTTAACCAATTCAAGTGGGAGGAATTCAGATGTTTATTTTCACATACAGAACATAAATGTCAAACCTCCTTTCTTACCTCGAAATCAATGAGCTGCAAGTCAGCTACTAGGGTACTAAGAAGACCACTGTTGTACAGCTCCTGAGCAAGCTGCGCCACAGCTTCTGTTTGGGGCTCTTTTTCATTTGTGCCATACAAGATTTCTTTCATGGCAACAAGGTTTTTTGAGACCTCCTCCGTCGCCTAAAGAAAATGGGAAAAAAGTACAGTTAGAGCACAATGTCATTTGTCTTTCTAATTGCACACTCCTCTATTCTTCACGTCTGCAAACTTCCATTGCGGGGGAATAATCCGGAAATTAAATCTGGTTAAAAAAAAATAGATGTTCTCTCTGAAAATAAGACTGTTATGAGACTGGTATTTAAAAAAAAAAAAAATCCAAACAATAAAAATCAGAGACAAGACATACACAATTTAGTTACCAAAGGTAAAAATCTCTTCCTTTTTACTGCCTTTTAACTTCCCATTCAAAAATCCCCTAAAGAACCGCAATAGGATGAAAAGAACCTGACAAAATTTCCATTCTGTAAAACAGTTGTGCATGATCAGACTGGAAAACATGACATGGAGTCTCATGCCTGTGCCTAGTGAGCTGCTCAGAGAGAGTATCTCTTCTGCAGATTTAGGCTCCCATTCCAGTTACTGTGGGTGAAGTCTTTCCAACAAGCAAAACCTCAAGGAGAACCAACTTTAATTTTCAGGTTATCTCAGCACACAAGAACCACCTCGCCAACAGACCCAGAAAGAGATACACTCAAAAGGACACAATAAAGGTCTAAAATCCTTCCCTGCTTGAAGTCCACTTTACAGAAGACGGACAGCTCTGTCTGACTCATCACCTGTAAGGAACTCCTAAGTTGCCACGATGAGCTGGAGCACCATTCAGCAGTGGAAACACAGTTATCTCACAAGAAAAACTAAAGAAATACAAATCAACAAGAATTCTTCTCAACACCCACTTCTGAATCTTAAAACATGGTTCTATTGGACCAAAAAAATACATGTTTACTGAGCTTGGGGGGAAAAATGCTGGAAATGATCATCATAAATAGCTGGTTTAATTATAATGGTTCTTCACATGCCTAAAAAGTCTGAATGGTTTGTAAGTGCACTGATTTTTAGTAATTAGATGAACCTGCCAACAAAGTATGCATACACTTCAATGTAAAGTATTTATGATTGACAGCTCATGGAAAATAATTAAAGTGAAAAAATTATCACTTTCTGGATATTGCCAGTCTCATAAAGGGCACGTAAAAAGATTTCTCATTTGTGCTTCTTATCCAGACAGGTTTTAAGATCAGCATGACCCATGTGCTATTCAAGCTAAAGCCATTCCAGCTTTGCCAGGTATGCAAGCAAGGATTCCATGACCTTTAAGGAGGCTCTGTATCATTTTTAGCTCCTCCACAACTTTCCACTCCCTGCTGCCTCCCTCTTCCTGCTAACTTCAGTTCCTAGTCCCAGTTGTCTCCTCCTCAATCGAAATTCCAAAGGATTTTCTGTGCACTGGTAGTAAGACAGCAAGAAGCAGGTGCTCAGTAAGACTACTTTGATTCATGCCAGCTCCTGAAGACGCGAAATGGGAACACCAGCTCACCACACTGGAGCACAATTACACCACACAACTGTTCTCTGAAATTCAGAAGAAACGGCTCTTTCGTAGAAGAACAGGAACATCTGTCAGACATGGAGATATGAAGAGATATCTCCAATGCATGGCTACTGAGGGAAGAGGAAGCAAAGTCTGTCCCTGCACACTAATGTAGAAAGCAAGATGAAAGAGGAAGAAAGGCAGCTCAAGGAAGTGTCTGTTTCAGCTAAAATGATGGCAGTATTGAGGGCATGCCTGTAATTAAGAATGCAAGTGGAGAATTTGTCCTACCAAAACCCCAGGAGACAGAAAAAGCCTCCCAACCCCAAAACTTCAGTAACTGCACTTGAGGGCTCTCCCTCACCCCCAGCCCAAGACAAACACCAGTAATGGAAATTCTTGCAAACCAGGCAGAAAATAATGCAGTGTGAACACTGAGGGCTTTAAAAACCCCAAAAGCCTTCTAGCCCAACATGAACATACAGCTTGGGAACTCAGTAACAGACAGCAAGACCACCTGAACGTGCTTCACTGAACTGGGCATGGCATGAAGCTTTTGTGGGAAGTAGCAGCTGGAGACACAGAATCACTGAGGTTGGAAAAGACCCTCAAGCTCAAGGCTGCCACTAAACCACGTACCACATCCCTAAGAAGCAGCACAGCTTAGGCTGGAAGGTACCTCAGGAGGCCATGAGGATGCAGCCACCTGCTCGAGCAGGGCCACCTCAGTCCTGCCAAGCTGAGCAGGCTGATGGCCAGCCATGCTCCCAGCAGCTCCATGGATGGACACTCCACCACCCCTCCAGGCAACCGATACCAGTGTCTGACCACCTGCAGCATCAAAGCATATGCCTTGCATCACTCCAGCTATCATTTCTGGCTATCTTCTGGAAATAGAAGTACGAGGTTTTCTGGAAGTGTTGGATCAGTAACCAATGTCTTTTGATGCATACTACACTTGCATAAAACAAAGCATCCTATACTTCGTCTCTTCTACTCTAAAATTCAACATCAAAAGGACTAGAAATAAACTCTGACAAATTTCTAGAACCTCCTTACTCTTGTATATTCCATGAACTCTCAAACATATTCCAAATACAAGATATGCAGACCTATTTTTGCCATATCAGATGCAGAAGGGAATTTAGATAGTTACATTTAGAAATATAATGCTACGTTAAATATTGGTGTGAAGAACCACGTAAAAAACACTAAAAACAAACAAAATCAAGAAAGATAAGACAAGGCTGGCTAGCATTACTTGCAAGATTTTCTGAGATACTGAGATCTAAATTGCCTAATGCACTGCCTTCTTTTAAAAGGGGGAAAAAAAATCTCCAAAGATCAAAATACACAATGAGGTTCATCCCAGGATAAGAAGTGGAACTAACAATGAGACACCATATGTATAAATACCTAAAATATATCCCAGTACAATATATGACCAGGGTGTATTTTATATCTACAGAATTTCTATGCTCTCTGTATATTTTATTCTCTCTAAGTATATATTTTATATGTTAAAATTTATATTTTTTAAGTCCTAACATCTGTATTTATATGCTCTCAACACTTGAGAAAGAGCAACCTGAATTTTAGAGAAAAATTTCATGGCAAGTCATATTTGAAATTCAATGGTGCCAGAAAATCAATACCATCTGAGGAGAAGCCTCAGTATTAAAGTCAAATGTAAAGCAAAGAAAATAAAGGAAGTACTTACTTCTCTATGTTTATGAAGGACAGGAAGATACTATTGAAAAATAAAAGCAGACACCATGAAGTCACAATCATATATGATTGTTACACCAGAATAGCTGCATGTCTTTATAGCTATGGTTTATTCCAGTCTCTGGAAACAGTGAAATACCCTAAAATTTAGTATTTCTTTAAATGGTAAGCGGTGCAAACCCCAGAGACTCTATCTAGAGTTGTACAGCTGGATTATTCGGGGTTTATGAAGAGTAGAAAAAGATAAAGAACACATGGCCAGTCCTGAAATGTTTCCAGTGAGCTTGGCAGTCTCCAGGCCTGTGGAACCCCAGTGGCCGGGGGTTCTCTACACATGGACAATGCAGTTACAGAAACAGCACTATTAATGAAAACAGCCATCAAAAAGATAAACCAGATATAGCTTTGAGCCTGTACTGGGTGAATAACTTTACTAGTCTAGAGCAGTATCTATCACAAGTAAAAAACATCATTTTAATAACTATTAAATTGGCCAGATTTCAAAATACTTACGAACGCATATAGCTCCATAAATGTATTAGTAACTCCATCAGTGCAGTACTACACTGAAAGCCCAGAAAACGATTGTATGATTTTCCAGTAAATATTTAGCACGAAGACAGCACAGAAGAGCTGAGTTCAATTAGAAGAGAAGCATGTCCTCTCACCTGCTATTTCGTGACAGAGCCTCATCTTTACCCCTTGAGTAAGAGCCCTACGCTGGAGGCCAGGCAGATTACTACTTAACCTTTAGCCTTTTTCAGCCACAGATTATTGTACACACATGCGTAACAAACCTAAGATTTTACTGCTTTCTGAATGACAGCATCACCTCCCTGAATGAGTTCTGGCCCATGGCACAGCGTCACCCTGGCCAGCTGAGGCAGGTGGCTCAGTGTGCTGCCGTCACACACAGCTGTGACGTGAAGGACAGAGGCCAGCCATGCCTGCAAGGGCCAGCCCGCCCGGGATAACCAGCTCACACCAGGGTAACCCAAGGGCAGAGGGTAGCAAAGAACAGCTTGGCTGCATGAGTAAATATTTACCTGCACAACAGTAAATGTGTGCTACACACCGAGGGAACTGTAGTATGAAAAAAATGCTGGGATCAGCCAAAGAGGAGGAAGAGATGTGAATAAAGACTAACTAATGGACTGGATCAAAGGCAGGTCCTGCCTATAGGAAAGGAGGTGAACTTTCCCTTCCCTTTAGCCTCCCTTTCTGAGAGAGCACAAGCAATGGAGAACGAACAGCAGCAATGATGAACACATTTCAGTTATGAAGCACTTGACAATCTCTCTTCCCTTCCACAACACTGCTGGACAGCAGGCCCCGAGCTCTGTGCCAAGCACAGCACCAGGCAGCGAGCACCAGAGCCGTGGCACACGAGGGACACGGGAGCAGTGAGCCACGGCCCAGCTCCCAGACGAGCACCGCTCGCTTAAAGGACATTTCAAACCACCTGGACAACTACCTGGTTAATTTTTCTCCAGTCGTCACAGAGCTCAAAAGGTAGATTAACATGTAACTAGGATACACCTGAATTTCAGATTTTTGGTTATAAAACCAATTTTCTAGTATTACAGGGCAAAATGTTTTTTAATGGAACAAGACATTACTATTGGTTTACACCTTTTACTTTGAAGAATATCTTCCATTTTGATTTTAAAGAATGGACAGGAACACACACTGTCCAAGATTTAAAAATCTTTATTACCTCCTTTGATTTTTTTTTGTTTCCAGTCACAAAACATTAATGCTTTTAAATTTCAGCCTAAGCCCTGAAAAAAATGAGGGATCAACCATAATTACACTTATAACTTCCAGAGAAAATTATTTGTCTAATTTTCTTATAAATCTGTATTTCCAACTGTGCAACAGAATTGTTAAAGAGCATTCTCCATGCAGCAGCAAACTTACTATTATAAGAAACAAAATAGTGTAAGAAAAGTAGGCAGTCCCTTAACCCAAATGGGTACTTTTAGAACCAATACTGAGTATTTAGCACACTGACCCAGCACTGAAATGACACCAATCATATGTGACAGGTGACAAAAGCATACCCCTGGATTAAACAGCAACAATGCCAAAATTACTGAGACAAACCATATTTTATACACATCTAATCACTAATAAAATGAAGCCATAAAAACAAGAACAATTCTTGCATCCTTCTCCCCTTCTAGTATCAGGCAGCAATTTTTGTGGTTCCTGTAGAATGAGTTTTTCTATTTCTGTTCCACTACTAGCCACAGAACCCACCCTGTCACCAGCACAGAATTCTTCTCTAAAGGAGGCCAAAAGGTTACGTTGCAGAAAGGATCATCATAATAAAAAGGATAATGAAAGAGAAAAAAGATGCCTAAATACTGAGATATGGGTATGAAGAAATGTCTGTTCTTTTCTAATAAAGGCTACTGCTCAGACCCCCTCCTGTCTTTTAACTCCAAATCCACTTCAGTCGTTTCTACAGACTTGGACAGGAAGAAGGCACAAATTCAGGGTGTCTGCTCAGAGCCGTGCCCTCAAAGATCTGATGACTGGTCCATAAAATACTAGAAAACTTTCTCCAGCAAACCAGCAAACCATCCACAGGCACAACCAGAGTTACCTTCCTGAAGTCTTGGCTTGCCAAGGAAACAAATAGTTCCGGATGAATCTTTGCATGGAGATGTGGCCACTGGTGGTGTGAGTGTTCAGATCCATCGGCTCCTCTGTGATTAGCAAAGATGACAGGGAACAGCACTACCACACCCAGGCTCATCCCCCTGCACGTCAGGATTTAGCCTCCCTCACACTGAGCCCAGTGAACGTGGGCTGCCTTTGTTCTGCAAGCACAATGTGCTACCTTTTGTATGACACAGGAAAAACCACTCCACAGGCTTAGCATATCACTTCTTGTCAGAGCAGCAGCCTCACATCAATGAGGTCTTTCCAAAGATGGAGGTGTGGGACTAAAGCCAGCAAGAAGAAATGGTACATACCAACCCTCAGCTACAGCATCAGGAACACAGGCATGTGCTACAGGACACAGCTACACAGAATGGGACAGACCCCATTAGGGGTCTAAGCAAAAAGAGAGGACACAAAAGAGCTCAGATTTTAAGACCAGATCACATCTCCAGGTACTAATAATGAGGCCGAGATAAAGGAGGCAGTGCCAAGTCTCCTCAGAGACTCTTCAGAATGCACCTATTCCTCTTCTCCTGATGGAAGGCTCCTTTAGAGAAAGAAGAAAAGCAGCAGCAAATGAAAATCCTTCCAGCCTTCAAACAAGCCTGCATAACAGAATGTAACATTTTTCTCTCCAATAAGAGAGAAAAAGCATCAGAGGAAACTACTGTGGTACACTGCAAGATACCCGGAACATACCACATGGTGGCAAAGGGGTAGAAGATGCTAATTATTAAAGAATATCAGAACTAAGACTGCAATTTAATTAAGACCCTTAGAAGTAATAGTGCCAAATCTAGGTAAAACTGAATGTAGAGGAGCTCTACTTAAAAATATAGGTGAACAGGAAAAGATCGTAACTAAGTCTTATACGGGACTCTGTGGATGCCAAGAATGGCCCATAACAGTTAAATAATGCTGGGAGGGTGCTCATCTAAACCTCCACCACACAACTGACCAGGTGGGATGCAGCTGCACACAGGCTGAACTTTGAGGTCAGTTCTGTAAAGCTGTAAAATCAAGAGTGCCAGTTGAGAAGTAAATGACTGTGGACAGGTGCAGAGCCTGAAGTAGCAAGACATCCATCTAAAGGAAACTGCACTAGCACAGGAACTTCTCACATCTTACTGTGGGCTGAAGAAGAGGCAGGAAAGCCAAAATATATTCTCTATCCATGAAGACACAAAGTTCTTCAGCTTCAGTAAGAGACACTCTGCTCTGTAAAGATTTGCATGGACAAGCAGTGAGAGAACTATTTGTGCAGTAGTGAAGGCACTGTGGTGGTCACAAGCACCAGAATATTGTACAGCTGGGAGTTGCTTATTAAAAAAATGCCATGTCCTACAGTTCCAAATCATTTAAAGTATCATTATCAGCTGCCAGAGGCGTAAGCCAACCAACCAACAGGACACACTCCTGGTTCAAAGGTTCATAAATCACCCTTTATCAGAGTATAAACCACCAAAATAATTCCTAATTGATTTCATATCAGCAGCTGTAATTTCCCTTTCCCCCCACTTTCAAAAGCAGTTTAGCAACTGGAACATCACAACTGTACCTTTTCCGCTTTTTTGTCAGAGATGTCTTGTTTTTCTAGAACTGCCATGCTCTCCTTCAGGTTTTTCACTATGTCTGCAGGAGACTTGTGGGACTTGCCAAAGGGGAATGGCATGATTGCAAACCACAGGGTCTTCCTTCTACGGCTCCTGCTTCACCTGGGAAAGGAGGAGAAAGAAAGTACATCAGAAATAGAAACTTGAGCTCTGTATAACAACACACACAAAGATCAAGAGAGAGCAGCAAAGTTATTCATACATGGAACAACGATCCTTGACAGGTGAACTAGAGCTTGCCATGAGAAAGTTAAATTCTTGTATTTCCATTTCTTTTAAACACAAGATACACAATCGAAGAACTCACATTAAGATCATCATCTTGTGCTTCAGGAGCAAATTAAAGAGTACATTAATTATATCCAAAGCCACACACTGCACACATGCCCCACAATGGGCAAGACTTAGAAGGATCAATTATTCCAATTAACGCTGTCAAGCAAAATGCCTTCTCACACGAAGCATTTGACACACAGCCCCTCGTGTCTCAGGGCTCTGCAGTCACTGCCCAGGTACATGCTTTTACCCAGATTCACTCCATAATGAATTTGCAAATGCAAAGCAGACCCCAAAGTCTGCACCTTAGTGCAGGACCTACGAACACGAGGCAGGCCAGGCTACAGACAGCAACCTTTTCCTGCCAAGACACCTGGCGTGTCCTGGCATTTTCATATCTGTAATAATACTGAAATAGTCTCACCCTCACACATTTTATGGGAAATAAAATTTCTCATACACCTAGCAGGGATACATACAGCACTTGAAAACATTAAAACCAACACTTGATGTGTATCCTTCTCAAAAAGATAAAACGTGTCTTGCAGGAGAAAGTTTCCTTCCCTAAAAGTATCTGGCTCTTGAATCCAAGACCATTTATTCTTCTGTATATTTACATGTATTTACTTTTACACAGACACATATATAAACTCTCTTGTGTACAAAATAGAAAAGTCCTACTGGGATAAATGAGTGCACTGAAGCTTCTGTTACTAAACACACACACCCACATTTAAACAATAATAAAACCTTCTTACAAGTGAATCCATAAAGCATACTTCTACAACTCTAATCTAGACAGAAAAGAACAGGAAATCCTCCATTAAAAATGCTGCCAGTGCTACTCCTGCTAGACACAAAAGACAGCTGAGGCTGGCAGAGCAGAGCAGAGCCCGCACTGTCATTTCAAACAAGGGGTATTACCCTGAAAGTTGAATTTCTATCTCCCTGCAGTGTCTGTGTAGTGAGTAACAAGTCAACTCTCACCAGCACATGTTAAAGTTTCTTATCTGACACAATGCACTTTGCTCCTTGATTAAAATACCAGCTCATCCATCAGGAACTCCAAAACATTACTCCTGATCTTTTTCAACAGTTTTGATCAGGGATGAAAAATCTCAATGCAATGGGGGTTTTTTTGAGTTATTTTTACTTTTAAAACAAGTACGTTTGGCTGGCCCAAGGGCAACAATTTAAAGGGTAAGTACAGAAGAACTTGGATCTTTAGCCAAGTAAATTTCCATAAATAGAGATTTCAGGTAAGCAGTTGCAGAGCTCATACCTTCACTGTTCCGTGCCTGCAACTGACTTAACAGAGCATAAGGTAGGTAATTTTTAATTAGATTGCTTCCAGATAAAAGTATCAGCAGGAAGGGTGAAACAAGATCTGCCACCAGACATTTCCATTCTTTAACAGATCACAAGGACTTTCTGTTGCATTTATTTGTAGTATGGTCCTTACAGTAATCTCTCATTCACAGTCTGCACAAAGAAGGAGCTGTAACACTGAAATTACAAATGGGAGAGATAAAAAGAGATCAAAAAGCGCCCACAGGTCATTCCTTTGACAAGAGAATTTTTATGCCTCAAACTTTATCACATCTAGCGGACCAGAAACCTACAGCTAAGAAAAGCACCACTGCTGACTGTTATTTAATGAAAATACAATGGCATTTAAAACAACATTTAAGGAAAATCAGGATATTTTCACACAGGATTTTTTTTTTCCTAGAAAGAGACGGTGTGAAAATAAGCCAAATTTCCCCACAACATAGATGACATACCTTGAGCATCACAGCAACATTTTAAATGTTCTCTTTATCTCTCCCTTTGATTACTACTTCTGCCAAATTAAGACAGGCCCTGAAAACAAACCTGGATTCTTTCATGTTTGCATCTCATCACTGATAATAATAGTATTTAACAACTACTCTGCCCATTCATTCTGGAAGATGGCTATACCCATGTAACAGAGGACTGGCTGGAGAAATTGCCTGTCTTAATTCCTTGGATTATGCATTAAAACAAAAGCAAATCCACTAGGAATCAAAACAGCTGAGAGAACAAAAACATATGGAACCACAACATCTTGTATGACACCAACATACAAAGAAAATAAATCAAACCAAAGAAAACAGCTCGGCACACTCATTCTCTGGATCAGAACTGTGCTACCCCTAAAGTCTAAAAGACTACATGGACCATGAAAAACCTATGGAAATATAGGATATTGCTAAACAGCTGCCCTCAGGTCTGCCCAAGGTCTAGGTTTGCAAAACTTCATTTGCCTTTAGACAGTTCCTATTTTTTTCTTTAAATTAACAATAGTCCATAGCTTTGATTTATTCCTGAAACCTTCCAGGTTCTGTGTAAATCAGATACACATACATGCGTACTCAAGTCATACACAAGCTTCACTTTATCTACTAGCATATCTAGTTGAAAATAATCATTTAGTAACAGCTCACTAGCATGCATTTATAGTAAACATTTTCTCCCAATCCAGGTTAAAATCCTGTATGAGCCTCTCATAAGCAATTTAGAAAAATCAGGAATGACTACGAAGGAAATCTATATCCTTGATTACTGAAGGTGACATTTTGCTTCAAGGTATTTTTTTTTAGTATTATATAAAATGGAGTAAATACACTGCTTATGCCATTTCAGTTTCATTACTGGAAGGAATGCAATGGCACCACTGGGGCCCAACATCATCTGGGGCCTCAGGACTGAAGATCCCACAAACCCTAAAGCAAAATTCTGTTCCTGAAAAACCTGTGCCACATCCTGCCAAAAAAAAAAAAAAAAAAGAAGAAGAAGCAGGAGCAGCTTTTTGTCTCTCAAAGCTGTACTTCATGCAGGAGAACACAGACAGGCTGTTCCTTTTTCAGCCCAGCAAAACTACCCCCAGCAGCACCCTGTGCACAATGGACAATGACAACATCTGTGTGGGATCGGAAAGAGCTGCCACCACCCACATCTGCAACACAAGAAAAAAAGGGAACAACATCAAATGGCATTTTCTGTAAATAAGAATAGGCCTTACATCATGTCAAATGATAACTGATTCACAACACTAGCACCTGGTTGCCTTGCAAATTCAGGATAAAACGTTGATTGTGGCTAAACAAAGGATCATAGGATTCCTGAGGAGCTGAACTGCAACAAGCACGTGGACAGCTCTGTGCTCTGCTGGGCTGCTCTGCCTCATCTTCCCTTCCCAGAAACCTCACGTTCATCCATTTGTTAAAACAGACCGTGGACAATATCACACAAACCTCAGGCCTTCTCAGGTTTTATTTCACCAAGATTCAAGTAGGCCAAAGGTAACAAAATTTAAGGTCCTCAAAGCAGAGGGGTCAAAGTCACAATCAGAAATCTGAAGTGATGTTATCAATCCCGGAGGACCATCGAACAACAACACGGCACACGGCCAAACACCCAGAGATTGAAGTTCCAGTGACACACTCAGGCACACTGGGACATTTGTGATAACCAGAGATAGCACCCCACTGTTCCAGACAGTGTGTAACTTCCAGCTCTGTCAGTGCACCAGGCATCCATGCAGTTTGCTTTATCTATAAGGCTTTGTAGCTTTTATTCACTGCATTGACCACACAATCAATAACGTCCAATTTAATGCATTTCACACATAAGATGTTCAAGTGTCTGCTGAGTTAAAAAAAACAGCATTTCCCTGTGAGAACAACCCTCCTGCAGAAAAAAGAAAGCCACAGGAACAAATACAGAAGCACAATAAACAAATTCATTTCGTTTAATTAATTTAAATTCTCTAAAGAATAGATACACTAGCCTGGACTATGGTCAGTCATGTAGCTGAGCTTTTTTTATCTGAAGGGTCAGAAAATATGCTACCTCTCTAACAGACGTGTGTGCCACCGTTTAAAACCTGATTACTTACTAGTAGGAGTGGTTTTTTTCTGTTGGAGGAAGCACGTTGTTGTTAGTGTGAGATGCCTGCACTACTGTTTTGAGAACAATACTGGTACAAGAAATGGTACAATTCCACTCCTGACTGCACTAACATGTGTAGAGTTACTCCACAGACAAATGAATTGGTGGCACCAAAGTCCCACCAGCACAGACTTTTAAAGGGAAGAAGGGAAAGGGATTAAATTGAATGGAAAGCCATCCCAGCAGCACAAAGGCAAACTCAAGCCTTTCTACTTTAGACATACCATGAATTTACCGCAACATAAAGGTTAAACTTTCTTTCTCTGCACAGAAGTATAATCCATAAATAAAGTACCATTTAAGTATTCACACATATTCCAGCTCCAGAGAGCAAACCACCAAACCACCACCTATCCCCATGCAAAATGCTACTTAACTAATGTACAAAACCCCTACATTTCCAATTCTCTGAAACAAACAGGTGCAATAAACTCAATCCTTATTCTATTATGGCCTTCACCATTTAATTGCACTGTATTAAGTCCTCCACTGCATCTTGCTGCCTTGTTTATACACACCAAGAAATTAAGGTGATTCCTTTTGCAAGCTCCTAATGAGGAAAAGAGGAGGAAAAAATCCTTCAGCTATTTCCTGGCTGCAACTGCACATGTTAAAAAAATCTAAGCCTAGCGAGAAAGCCCACGTAACATCCATTTAATGTGCACGTAAGGAGAAAACTGCTGCAGATCAAACAAAACCAACATCATTTTAGTAAGGCCAAGTAATTACAGTAAGGCTCCCCATGGCAGATGAGCCAAGGCCAGAGCTGGCCACTGCCCATGAGGAGGTCCCATTCCCCCTGTTCTATGCCAGGGCAGGCTGACCCATCCATGAGCTGAGCCACTCACCAAGCCGCCAGAAAACGAACATGTCAAAGGGAAATAAACAATGAGTAGTGTAGGGAATGTAGAAAAAACATCCCTTCGAGCAGCAAGCAGCTGTCCATCAGCTCCCTCAGCTCCCAATCTCTCCAGAAGAGCTCTTCATGGGAAGGCTGGAGCCAAACCAACAGTGGGCTGGAGGGGCAAGGTCACTTTCCATCAGGTATTTTGTGAAGCCTGACACTTGTCCAAGTGCCCAGTGTGCTGACTGAACCAAACAAAATGGCAGAAGACAAAAATGAGAGACAATCAATAAAAATAAAAATTCTGAAAGGTTCTTAATACAAACCAGTACGAGGCACCATGAGCTGTGAGCCAGAGCCAGCCCAAGGAAAGGAGGAGGAGAGGGCTGAGGCGGTCAGGAGGGAAGGGCACCCTCCTGGAGGTAGAGGGAAGCTGCCAACTTCTATACTGAAATCCTATCATGCCTCAATTACCTTCCACGGTGCTAATAACACGTAGGAGAATGGCTTAAGCAAATACACTTAAATAAACTAATGAGCCTACAAAGGCAAAATACCTAGTTTCACAATTAACAGTTGGGGCCGCAGTGTACATGGATTTTTAATTGACAATTCATCAGCCTATTATTGACACAACCTGTTGCATCTTGCTAAAAAGGGGCACGTTGTTATTAAAAAAATACAATGCAGCAAGCTCACGTTTGTCTTGACAGACCTGATTTCCCTCAGAACTCACTCTTTTTGCTGCATGCTTCTTGGATTAACAGGGATCATTAGGCCAGTAATTAATACAGTAACATAAATCAGTTTTCTTCAGGTGTTCCTGCTACAAGCAGCTGTTAGCTCAGCTAGAAGTCACCACTGTTAAGTCTGGTTGGAAGGATAACACCAGGAACAGATTGAGAAATTATGCATTTTTAAAAGCACCGTCTCACTCTCAGACAGGCCCCGCACCCCAAAGGAAGACTGACAGCCATGCCTTTGATCCAAGAACCACTTTTTATGCAAGCTACCATGCTCCGTGGGGAAAAAAAAAATGGAGTACTTCAAAGCCAGAAGCAGCACCTTATTAACTATTCAACCCTCTTGTACAAGATTATGAAATGTCACCAGTTATCAGAGTATTTAGGCAGACCAAGTTCCTGCCTGTACTTTCTGTGAGTGTGCTTTGTCCCAGACACGTGCAGCAGCACGGCAGGACAGCAGGCAGGTGCCACTGGGAAGCATCTGGAATATTGCTGCCAGCTCATCACTGCAAATTCCTGCCTGCAGCACACCCTCCTGAAAGGCCTTGCCACTTCTGAGTGCACAGGTGTAGTGACCCGGGGCAGCAGCCAGCCTTGCCTTCAGTGTGTTTGTAATCTGAGTACTCACGTTCCTCTTTAAAACAATCTTGCACATTTTTCATGTGCTGTGTTCTACCACATCTTTCAGTATCCTTATTCTGGATATATTGTTTTCCACGAGATAAAAGATTTTCCAGAGCCTCGGTGTTGTACCAAAGCAGTTATTTTCTTTTCTTTTGGATATGTCAAACGAATTGAAACACATCAGCCTCTCATCCAAAACATGTGTCTAAGCAGCAGAGTTTACCTGCAAAGCTTTCCTATCCCAAAGGAAATGGAGCTGATAAAGAGCAGGAGCCACACCACAGCGTATTTCAGGGCTGCAGCGTGAACCCTTCAGTGTAACCATGGCACACCATGGCTGTGCCTGTAAATAGCAATTACTGGCAAAATTTAAGGGTACAGTCCAGGTCTAAGACACTTTTGCTATCCTCTAAATGCTTCCACATACCTTTTCAGTACTTCTTTCAACATAATTTTAAAATGTGGATAAAAGAATTATGCCAATGATCTGTTTGGATCTGTTGTGATAATTTTGGGAGGAATATAATTCATACATACAAGTTTTCTTGAAGGACAGGCATGTTCATCTCATACTTGGCATGTCCCAGCCAGCATGGAACACTAGCATCTTTCTTAAAATTCACTATTAACTTCTTATATCAAGTCTGCAGCACACAAAAGCTTTAATGTGATTCAAAAGCAGTTTCACAACTCTGCATCATAGAATTATTTGTGGTGTGACCCACTTAAAGATTAAAATGGAAAAAAAAAATCCCCTCTTTAAAAATGGCAACTTAATTCAGGGAAAAATGAAAATCATTAAGAAAAAAATTCCCTCCTGTAACACAGAAGCAGTGAAGTGAACAAAAAAATTAATTCAATGGATTCAGAAAAAAAAAAAAGGGTAAAATTGGAAAATAAATTTCTACATAAAAACGAAATTAATAATGTGACATAGCTTCTTAACTGTCCGAAAATTTCCAAGCAATGAAAACCCTGGCAGTTCATCACCCTGCTTGTTTCTTTAGGACCAAATGCCATCTGATTCCTTTCCCTAAGCAGGCTTCTCTCTTGCCATTCAATTAATTTACTGATCCTTCTGCCTCTCCAAGAGCCTCCTTCCCCAGCAGACACCTGCAGCACGCTGGACAAAGAAACGGGCAGCCACTGCCATGGGGCTCCACGAGCTCACTGCAGCCCCCTAAAAATACATCACACCCCGTGGCCTGGACATGAGTACAGAAACTGCAGTTTAACACACAGCTACAGAAACATTAAGTAGAAACTGATTTTAAATAGTACTGCTGCTTTTAAGGGGCTTCAGAGATCCAGCACAAGCAGAAAAGCTTGTTAATACTAAAGCTTAGAATGCGAGATCCCAGTCTGTCTCCGTGCTGAAGGAAATCTTATGACTCAGCTTCTTTCCCTGGTGTGCTGTCCAGAGTTACCCCACCCATCCATTTCCCCACAAACCTCACTGCTATATTGCAATATGGTATACAGACAGGCATGTGGATGCCTCACCCATTCCTTGGGAAGGGTATTTAAAAATTAATGAAAACAAGAATAATCCTACATTTCATCACAAAAAGTGACTACTATCTCTAGCACACTGTGCACAAAAAGACCCCAAAGAACTTACCTGAAGCTTCAAGAAAAGTTCTCAGACAGTATGCCCACTTCTGCTCAGGTAGAAGCTGAAACAGTTTTCTCCTAACCTGGTGTTACAGTCCATCCCCTGCTGGCTCAGTTGCCCAGACTGCATCATCACAAACCCCAGAATATTTGTTACATGACAAAAAATGCTGCAATTCTGTACGTGCCATTCTACCCACCCTTGGAAGCAAAAATGCAAAGCAAGAGTCTCCTTTGTTACTATTTCTAGTCCTTTGCAATATTATTCTCATTCCTTTCCAGAGGTTCTCCTTGTACCAGGTTTTCTGATATACACCTAAGGGTCAATTTTGAGAGTGAAGTAGTGGCAAAAGTGGAGGCAGAAGGACACTGCAGTTTCATTTCTGGTTTATTTCACATTGTGAAATACAGCCTGCAGTTCCCATGTTCAAATGACTCAAATCAGCTGTGTGAGTGTGAGAAAGCAGCCAGGTGAAGGGCAGGAAACCCCACCAGCACCACAACAGCAGCACTGAGCCCCAACCAGAGTGTTGGTGCAAGGGGCAGGGGGAAAACATCACTTCACACACGAGCTGCTTACATAAGGAAGGAGGATGAGAATCCCAAATACCAGCACAAGGAAGTGCACGTGCCCTTTTGGGGCGTTTTGTTTTCAACAGAAGTTGAGAACAATTAAACTGCAAGAACGGGTCTGGGACTGCTCCAGCCACAGTCCTCTAAGGCACAATTTTCTTTAGAGAATATTCTCTCGAACAAAAACCTACTCTCAGTAAAGCCATTCTCTAGTAGCACAAATAACAAAGCTAGGGGAAAAAAAAGAATCAAAATTAATAAAGTATTTACCCAAATACAATTTCAGTAAGAAGTGTATAACTTTGAAAACTAACCTTAAAGAAATTAAACAATATTTTTCCCATGGTTTCTTTACTTTCTTTGGAAACCATACTCTGTGGCCTGCCAGTAACTTCTAATGCTCAACCTAAGTTTATCCAAGTTCAACACAACATAGCTCTTTATCTAATGTACCTGAAGATCAACAAATTTTTAACAAACATAACCTACAAAAGACTAAGATCGCTTAAAGAACAACAATATTAAAGCATTAAGATTACAAGCAGTAGAGAAGTGACCTTGACATAGCTCAGGAACATCCTAAAAACACGGACTTAGGAACTGGGAAGACACACCAAGGAGTATCCCTCTTCCCTCAGTGATCACTAGTGGCCCCTGCCACAGGCAGCATGGAATGAACTCCATCCATCTCTGCTTTGCCACACTCTATATGTGAAGGCTTCCCTCGCAAAATGGATATTTGGGAGCTCACAATTAAAGACTCTTTATGTTAGACTGCTGTGCAGTTCACCTCAGTTCCACAAGCTTTACAAACCAGCTGGGATGACAGGCAATCAAACACAGCTTAACTCCTTGGGTTCACTTTTGTGGATCAGCTGGGCAGAAGCGGGGCTGAAACTGAAACCCCACAGGCACAGCAAGCTGCACTGCAAAGAGCTGGTCACACTCCACAGAGAGGGCTGAGCCCACAGCTCAATTCTGCCACTGTCACCTCTACTGCGAGATCTCAGTGCTGTGACACAAAGATTAAAATGTAAATCACTGGGAGATCAATTCTCATGAATCCCAGCTGATTCTTGCCACATGAAACCAAGACAATGTGGTGCACGATCCAGTGATCCATACCTCCTCTACAAAAGGGAGTTCCTGACAAATATCCTGCAGGAGTTATGTACTGACTCACAGAGAGAGCAGGAGAGGGCATCAATAAATGACTGAGAAACATCATGACACCACCATTACTGGGAATCCTTTCCCTCTAGTTCATTACATCCTCATTCAGTAAAGGAAAAGAGTTGTTATGTATGGGCTTTTTCCCTTAAATTTCCTCTTACCCAGTACTAGGAGCTGAAGCACAGGAAATATCTGTGCTGATCCACAGGTCATTATCCATCTGACAAATTTGCTTTCTTTCCCGCTTTTTTTTTTTTTTTTGCCATGGTCCCTGGCACTTAAAAGACAGTTTTGATGACAATACAAAGGGTTTACTGACACAGCTCTGCTAGCAAATCCTACCAGGGCAGATACAGCTTAGATGAGTAAAAACCACAACCTCCGACCATGATAACTGCAACTGTGCTAGGGCTTTACTGGTTAAGTACTTTTATAAAGAGGGCTCTTTCCTTCACACTGCCAGCCAGCATCAGTACACCATCAATCAAGTGCCCAATTTTCCCAAGTCAGCTGCGTGGAGGTGCCTTTTAGTACAGAACTCTCATACAGCTCATCCTCAGACAAACTCCCTGCTTCCTCTTGGGTATGCTGTACCAAGGACAACGTGGCAAAGGGGAACACGTCCCAAAGAACAGCAGAATCAGAGGCTAACCAGGAGAAATTTTTCCCCTAGTTACTTGAGACCAAGAATTAATTTCATGGGCATCCCTTGAAAGACAAAAGTAAAAAAAAAACCAAACTCAATGCATAACAGGCCACAACACATCTCTAATATTCAGGGGCACATCTATCTCATTGCTACCAAGACACCAGAGAGAGAAATAAACTCATGAGAAGCAGCTGGCTAAAATCCAGCCTGATATCGAGGGTTCAGGAAAGAGACAACACTTTGTCAATGTATTATCCCTCACAAGGAGTGGTGTTCCTCAGGAGTCACAACGGGACTGGCCCTGTTCAGTGTGTGTCACCAACAGGGGCAGTGGGATGGGGCACACCCTCAGCAAGGGCTGCTGACCACATCAGGCTGTGTGGGGCAGCCAGCACACGGCAGGGCAGGGATGCCATCCACAGCCATGCACAGAGTGACACGTGGGCTAATGCAAACCTTATGAAGCTCAACAAGCACTGCAGCTGCAAGGTCCTGCCTGTGGGACAGGGCAATCCCGAGCAGGAGCACAGTCTGGGCAGAGAATGGATTGAGAGCATCCCTGCCCAGAAGGACTCGGGGGTGGGGATTGACGAGAAGCTCGACATGACAGGGCAATGTGCAGTGTAGCCCAGAAAGCCTCCACGTCCTGGGCAGTGGCCAGCAGGGCAAGGGAGGGATTCTGCCCCTCTAGCCCACCCTGCTGAGACCCCACTGCAGTGCTGTGCCCGGCTCTGGGCCCGGGGTATGAGCAACATGGACCTGCTGAAGTGAGTCCAGAGGAGGCTGGAAAGATGATCAGAGGGCTGGAGCACCTCTGCAGTGGAGACAGGATGAAAGAAGGCTCTGGGGAGGCCTTAAGGTACCTTCCAGTCCCCTAAGGGGCTACAAGAGAGCTGACAAGGGGTAATGGCTTCAAACTGAGAGCAGTCAGGGTTGGATTAGATATTAGGAATGAATTCTTCCCTGTGAGGGTGGACAGGCCCCGGCACAGGCTGCCCAGAGAAGCTGTGGATGCCCCATCCCTGGAAGTGCCCAAAGTGGGGCTGTTTGGGGCTCTAAGCAACCTGGTCTGGTGAAAGCTGTCCCTGCCCATGGCAGGGGGGCTGGAGCTGGGCACTCTTCAAGGTCCTCTCCCAATCCAAACCATTCAATGATTCTACAATAAAATTATCTCCCTTTAAAACTAAACAACAAACCATTACTGAATAAGTGACCAGATTTCGTGCCAAGAAAATAAACAAGCAAGCAAAAAAATCTAGACCTTAAAGGATAATTCACCTTGTTCTCCCAAGAAAAGAAGCAGCCATTGCAATACAGAAATTTCACATAAATCATTTCAACATCACAATATACCTTAGGTGTCTGTAGAAAAGTGTACTTTGCATAGTTCCTCTAAATCACCTCTCTTTCTTCCACCAGTTTAAATGTTTGGTCTGAATCTTCAAAGTCACTAAAGGAATTCAATTCCTGATACAGAAACTGCACCACATCTCAACTGCCAAGACAGGTGTGCTCCTCTGGGGCAACACAGAGCATAGAAAGGCATATTCAAAGGCAGAGGTGCTGCATCCCAGGATTAAGAGAACTATCCAAGTCCCAAACCTTCAGGAGAGATGAGGTGACAGTCATAACATTTAACACCATACCATTGTATTTTACTTTTACAGATCTTGAGGCAGAAGAGTTTCAGCTAACCCATGAACTCGACTCAGTATTATGAGATGCTCTGCAGCACAGGAATCAAAAAGGGGGAATGATCTAGATTGCTCCCAAAATGTGCTCAAGCTCTTGCCATGGCAACCTAATTAAGAGTCCTTCTGCTGACTCACAAGACACCAGTCCAAAGATCTACTGCAGGGTGCTTCAGCACACACATTCTGAAAAGCCAGCCGTTCCTGAAAAACCCAGGTCAAAATCCTTTTCCCTCCTGACTCCACCTGAGAGTTTCAGTTACTCAGAGTTATTGTACATTACTGAAAACAGAAGATAAACAATGTGTCAGATGTCTGTGCTGATACACTCTACTTTGCATCTGTCCTTTTTTTGGGGACACTTGAGTTCCCTTTCCAGGTAGAGCACATCATGCTTAGCAAAGTTCTCTGCTTCCATGAGAGTAACAAATACAAGAAAATAACCACCTTGGAACAGACAGGTTGAAATCCTTCACAGAAAGTTTAACATCTAAATTTATTCCAGCCAAAACTCACCAGATAGTACCTTGCAGTTCCTGCTTGCTGTTGACCAGAAGTTTCTAAAAGCACGTTTGCATTTAAAGGAGGAGGAGTCTGGAGGGAACACCAAAGCATAAAGCCACCCTTCCAAAAGAAAGGCTTCAAAGCAACTCGCAGGAGCTGCTGTAGCTATGACTCTCCAAGGCAGAGAGGGCTCAGAAGTGTAACAAACCAGCACTGCTGATCCAGCCCTTACAGGAGATCTGTCAGGTCCCTTACAGGTCCCTTCAGCACCTCCCCTGAAACACACAGACAAGGCCGGGAATGAGAAACTGGCTGAGCTACCTGGCTACAGAGAGCACGTGAAAAACACGGTTTGCACCAAGAAGTGACTAATGTGACTAATATTAGGTCAACCAACACGGTGGGAAGCACCTCTGAGGGACAGCTCCCTTCATTAATCTGCTAAGAAGAGCTGGAATGGAAAAGGGAACCATCAAATGGTTTCACAATACTAAAATAAGCACTCCTGATTTTCTCCTAATGCAATCACTGTGCAATGCTACCAAGAGAAACTTGAACACTACAAAAGAAGTTTCCATCTCTCCAAGTTTACCCAAGGAAAGATCACACACAGTATGTGAAATGACTGAAAAAAACATTCTGCAGGACAGCAGTTCTTCTGAAGGGCTGACACCAAGCTCAGGTGGAACTACTTGCATTTTAGCTGATACCTATGCTCCTAACATTGTGCATTTTACTTATTTCAGCTATGTCAGTATCCTGTCAGTATCCTTAGGGCTATGTGGAAAAACAAAACAAAAACCCCACAACCCTTGAACTTACTAAGTGGTGCAACAGCTTAACATAATTTTATTTAATTAGGGATTACAAAAATTACTTAAATAGGAGTTTACAACAGTACAATATCATCACTTTCTGTAGCACTAAGAGGCTTCAATCAAAAAAGAGCTCTTAAATCAAACGATGAAATGGGCAAGAAATCCAAGTTCCCCCGCTCACCTTGCTGCCCTCACTGCTTGTGATGCAGCCCATAAACTGTAATGCCACCTTTAGGCTCCCCGAAAACTACAAAAATAAAAGGCATGCAGTGACAATTTTGGAATCTGACCAACCATCCATTAGAAACAGAAGTAAATAAGGGGATTTCACAGAATTCAGATGTATTGAAATCTATTTAAATAATTCTTCACTACTAAGTCAAACAAGATTTAAATAAACAATGTGAGAGACACTGCAATTTATGGATTTTCAAACTATTCTGTTTCGTTATTAAAATACAGATTTTAATTCTCCCTTTCACAGTAATTCTGAAATCAGTTTAGCTTGGTTATCTAATTTAGGGACTTGCTCGAAGTCTGGATTTTGTGAGTCTTTGTATAAATCTCAGAGGCATCAATCCACAAGTTAGAGCACCATAATGAATACAAGAGACAAGGTGTAGTAACTTCTCTTATACTTACTAACATTTCTCAATGCTTGCTAGTAATTCTCAAAGTTAAAACCAGTCTATTTTGAGAGAAAAGCTTCTGTATTTCTGGCCAACAATCATTCTCCTTGTTCACTAAAGAGCTCAAGAACAGCTACTCCTGAGACACAGATCTGACATTTCTTCCTAGATTTGAGAGTGTTAAATCCTCAACCTGCATCAACACGAGGAGTGACTGCCAGTGCCAAAGGGAGAGCAGAGCTACTCTTCAGACTCCACTCCAACAACTCTGAGACCTTACCCAGCACAATTCCCAAGGGAAGCAAAGAGCCTTGCATGGTCAGCTGTAAAGCAAAAATCTACTCCATCTTTGTTGGGTGTGAAATAAAAATCCAGCCCCATATGGCCGGTAACATTTTTTTATTTTTGCATATCTACATGCACATATAGGTTTCCAGGCAAGAAGGAATAAACAGAGTTTATTTCTGTTTCTGAGAGAAAAAAAAATGTATATACAGGCAAAAAGTAATAACTGCAATCACAAATTAAGAAACTGGGGAGTTGAAGGCTGTCTGGTTTTTCCAGGTTAAAAGAACGAAGAAAACCGACATGCAACTCTCTCACAGAACTTCAAACTTAAATACATTCCTAAGTTTGTCAGCACGCACAAATGCCTTGAAGTTTTTGTGACTTTTTGGGAAAATATTCCATAACCCTGTAATGAAGAGGCTCTTGTGGGTCTGATGATGTAAAACCCGTCACCATAACACAAGTGTTAAGGGCAGCACCAGTCAGACAGCACAGCTATGCCAGGACTCTGCCCAAAATGCTCTGTGAATGGACGGAGCTCCTCAGAGAAAAACTGTTTGCTCCAGCTCCACCCTATTACAGCGTTAGCAGAGTTCGGATATTGCCCAATGTCAATTACAGACATAAAACGGAACTGAGTTAGTCAATTCTGATGAGTCAATCTACTGCTTTTCTTAGAGATTACAAATCTAAATAATCACCTCCAGAACAGCGCTTGTTTAGCCAACACAGACTATTTTCAAGAAGCTGTCTTTGCTATCAATCATTACCTCTGTAATTCATGGAAAAAGACTATTTGCCCTGGTGACTGGAGTTTGTGTTTGCTTTCAATGATATTTTAAGAGAAGCTGAACTTCTCAGGTTCATATTTGAACCCCAAAATCCAACAGCCAGCACGTGATTTAAGGTTTTCCAATTATCTTGATTATTTTAGTTTTCCTCAGTCATACTTTCTTAAGAGAAGCCTTCATTCATTCCACTGACAAACTATCCTAGACTACAAAAAGGAAAATTTCCATAGGAACTTTTCCTTTAATGAATCTGGAAAGCAGGCAACAAGGCAGAGGGCAGCAAAACCAGGTCTCTTGGATAGGACTCCCAAGTACTGCCTTGGGCAACAGAATTTGATCCCAAATCTTCCTTCCTCAATAGGCAACACACAACCCAGGTGCCCATAACGTGGTCACTGCTTCAGTTTCCATCCTCTTCTGGAAGGCCAAAATGAGACACTAAGGGTAACAACCAGTACCACAGTATCTGTTCAGGTGCCTGATGGATGAACACCACTGGGAATGCTCTGAAACAGCACAGCTGGTCTCCAACTGCCCCTTCAGAAAATCACAAACCTCTAGGGCAGGTGCCTTGGAGTATCTCAAATAAAACTAGATATCTACGTTTAGGCAACTGAATTTCACATCACAAATGGGTGGCGGTGGAAAAAAAGTTTAGGAAGTGTGTGTTTCTCAAGTGCTCCACCAGACAAGATGTACAACAAACATCACACACACAAAGAGAGGAGGAAATTCTCTGTGCTTAAGCCTCATGCCCTGGAGAAAGGGGGAAGAAGCACCGTGCTGCTGAAGAACACTCTGAAATGTACTGTCACAAGTATCTGTGAACCAAAGGAAAACCTCCAAGGACCTGGATCTCCTCCTGTCTTCTTCTGCAGTAAAGGAAAAGACCAAATACCCCACAACTAAACAAATACATTCAAAGGACATTACGTGCCCTGAGCTGAAAAAAAACCGGGAACAATCGCAGAAGGTTTTTTTTTATACCTAATCAGTTTAGGCAAAGCAAGGTTTGGGATATTTGCTACTTTTTGAGATATTAACTTTGTTTTGTCACCATTTGTCTAATATAGTACCAAGCATATACAAAGTCACCATCAAGAATCGTGCCTCAAGTGACCTCCTCCAAAGTCTCTCTTTAAATTCTCCCGAGAAGTTTCTCCATCACTACCAAACTCCAGTCAGAAGAAACTCAGGACTTGAATAGCAGGTGTGACAGGTTAGAAGAACCATGCATTCATAAACTGTGTGGGAGAGACTTCTCAGGCATCCCTGTGTTATACTCAGTGCATGTCTGCATCACTAAGGTCTCTTACAACAACCCATTTTCCTCGCTGAAATTTTGCGTCCCTGCGAACAGACTTTACCTTTGCTTATTCTTTGTCTATACGTGATATTCAGTAAAGTCAGGATGTTATGTGGTGGTTAATTTGGTGGTTAATATTATAAATTATTGCAATTCATCAAACAAACAAAAAAAAATTAAATCTTCTGACATCTATTAAAAGGGGTATCATCTGCCAGAGCAGTAACTTCACTTGTAACAGTCAAAAGTAAAACATGATGACACAAGTAACTTTTGCCTCTTTTCTCCAAGTTTAGCAAAACCTCCTGAAAGCGCTGACCCAGGGGAAGGGCTCCGAGCCTCCACTGCAGCAGGATGCTGTGAATGGGTGTGATCAGCACACACATCCACCACTCCATACAGGCTGTCACTCCTAACTCAGTGGCCGCAGACTTTTTCTCAAAGCGAGCACCTCAGCAGATGAGCTGAGAAGTTGCTGTGGCTCTGAATGGATATTTGGAAAAATATCCATCCATGAGGAGCTTCCCAGGTGCACCTGGCCAGGAAAGCAAAGAGAAAACGGCACAGAAAGTTGCACAGTTGAAGCAGCACTGGCCGCAAGAGCTGGCTGGGGTGTCACAGGGACCTTCCACAACTCTGCGCAGCTGCCTTCCCTCCCAAACCTATGCACCACCGTGCTTTACTCCAAGTCAGTAAATAAAACAACAAAAACTTTTCAGACGTGTTTCTTCAGATGTCAAGCTGTTTGTCTGGGCAGCTCTAGTCGCCAGAAAAAGATCACTCATTCCACATTGCTGGAAATGCTTCTCCATTTTTTCATTCTGCGTTTTAACAGATAAACTTCTAAGGAGATAAGGCATTTCACAC
This sequence comes from Sinosuthora webbiana, assembly GCA_013397395.1. NCBI lineage: Eukaryota > Metazoa > Chordata > Aves > Passeriformes > Sylviidae > Sinosuthora > Sinosuthora webbiana. Next base: position 295,312 of record VXBN01007474.1, on the reverse strand, counting down.
ATGAGTGACTGAACACAAGTACTGTTCTCACAGCCACATACATTCAACTCCCTGAAAAGCTGACAAATTAATTCTATTTAATTTACAGCCAAGTTCTATTTTAGCTATTTTTAAGTCTCGCGTTTCAAATCTTGCAGGGTTAGCAGTTAAAACAATTTGTTACATTCACTTAGTAAGAAAAAACGATTTGTTATCAATAAAGACTGACTAAAAAAATACACAACAGGGCAAGGATCAAAAGCAGCACAGAGTAATTTTTCACTGATGCAGCCATTTCCCACATTTGGCAGTATACCTGAATGTTTTTAAAATATTCGATGTTTTAAACATCTACGTAGTAACTCATAAATATCTTCATCCAAAGATGTTTGTGAACTTAGAAAAACATCTTACACTAATACTACAGTTCTCTGCTAATTATAACTCGACGGTTTTTGAACTGCCCTGCTATATTTAACTTTTTGGTGATGGATTCTCTGAGTGTTTGAAGGGGAGGGAAGGATTACAGAGGAAATGGATCTTTAGAAAGGAACTTGGAATTTAACTACAAGCAGCAGAATTTCAATAAAGCGAAAGATTAGCTACAACATTCGGTAATATCGCCCAGAATTTGATGCCCTTGTGGATAGGTTTAGCGTTTGTTTCCTTTCAGTAAATTTGAAGTCAACAGCCAGGAACTTTTTGCAGTGTCTTTTGATTATATCGAGCATTGCTAGAATACTCAGACCAAGGGAGTTAGAAAGCAAATTGGAGTTGTTTATTTAAACCTAAGCCATTTACTTCCTAAATTAACACTGTCTGAAAAAGCGAGGCCACGAAAGCTGTTGAGGAACGACCGCAGTTATTCCTGTAAACACACAGAATTTTGGCTGCTTCCAGTTTGGATCAATCCTGAATTCAAGCCTTTATAAGGACTATTTAAATAGGGGCAAATGAACGTGTTATTTTATCACAAGGTGCAATAAGGAAAGCACATAAATCTGCTCAGGCTAAAGAAAGCCCAAACTCACATGACACCAGTGTAAGCCTCAGGTCCTCCCAACCGTGCATTTAACAGCCCAGCTCGAGTCCTTTAAAATAATTCAAGACAGCCTCATCTTCTAATTTAACCTTTGTGTTTGCACTTGGGGGGTGGGGAGGGATCTCAGCATAAAGTTTCACCTTCTCACTGCAGACATTCAGCTTCCTTTTGGCTCAAACCTCTGCACCTCATGGTGCCAGAAGCGTGGTCTTGACAGAAAACACGGGCAATGCATGAATGCAGAAATGATAATATTTGAAAAATATTCAACTCACATTTTTGCCTCGCACATTATTTACATAAATAGCTGCAGGCTGTTGTGGAACTATTAATTTTGAAGGAGCAGATGAGTCAAATCTTATTTTTGATAGGTAACTGCAAGATGCCTCCAATTAGACAAAGATAATCATACTTTAATAGCTGCTCTTGTAATTAAACCATATTACACAGTGTCACAAGTGCAGAAAAGCAGGGCCAGAAGGGAATTCAAAAGGCCACCAGGCTTCTCCTGCCCCCTGCTTCAAAGCAGCACCAGCTATTACAGCACCTTTCTGAAAGTGCACCAAAAAAACCATAATTTTACCAAGTGTCTAAAGCCTCTAAAGCACGGTCAGAGATTATCAGCTTTCAGAAATATTTCACACAAAAAACTTAAGCTGCAAACAATTCATGTAAAAAAATACGCAAAAACTGAACAAAGACATGATTCAGAAGGAAAGACGCTGGCCAGTAATTCTCCCCAAAATGCCATAAAAAACCTGAGGTGCACATGCAGGGCAACAGTCAAGTCTCATCCAACCACCAGCCATTAATTAATACCAGCTACATGACAGAATGCAAAATAGATCCCATTCCCTCCTGAATAAACCAATCAAGGAATTCCAAGAGGCACAGTTTTAATATTATCACACCCCACTGGGAATATACATTTGTCTGGGCTTGATAATACCCAAAGAGCATAATTATCTCTCAAAGACACACTGTCATAAAGTATTACTCAACTGCTGCTTTTACATGGTCTTATTTATTTGTAAATACCTGTATTTTTAAAAAATATAAATTCTGTTTTATACAGCTGTGTGTTTAATGCACACAGAACACATCAAAATTTCAGAACTCTGTGTCTGAAACGTAAAGAAGAGGATGTCACTAAACTTAAGGAAAAAAAAAAATCAATGTTATATCAGCATTCAGAAAAATTCAGCAGCATGCTAGCCCCTATGTACAAACTCACATTTTGAGACTGTTCTGCTTGGTCCAAACACCAGCAGGACCTCCTCCTGTCCTGAGGTGCTCCTGTCTGACCGAGGAAAGCCCCAACAGGTACCTTACACCACAAATAAGAGCCACATTAAATACAAAAAAATTTAAGCCAAATGCATCGTAGCTGGCTGACCCAATAGTCTGTCACAGCGCAGGAAACCCATGAAATGTGAAATACAATATTCTTACAACAGCCAAGCCACCACAGACAGAAAGAAACCTGTCAAGGCACCATCATGCCTCTTAGAGATCATGTTAGCTGCCAATTTCTACAGGACAACAAAACTGCAAACAACAAAAAATCAAGTTACTCCTGAGCCCAGAACAGCTATCATGCTTATTCGACTTCAAAAACTATTTCATGGTCTTTTTTTTTTTCTTCTGCAGTTAAAGGCATGTGCCACATCAACAGGTATTAGGCAATAGCTATTAATTAGAAGTACACAGTATTTTAAATAAATATCTATTATGTAAAAGCTTTGATACCAAGGTGCAAGCTCAGGATGTTAAACTTCCTCTGACTACACGAACTCGAGGTGTTAAAAAGGAAGACACACTTCCTGATGAACCACACTGCTTAGGATCTCGAATTAAGAGTTTCTGACAGGTAAGTTAAAAAAAAAAAAACAAACCCACGTGCAGGCAAAACTTTACAACATTTTGAGGTTAATCAAATTTCATTTCTGATCTACACTGAAACTGTTCTTCCACGCATTGTTATTTGCCTCACTGAAACTGAAGAGCCTAGGTCATGTAATTTAATCTTTGACTCATCATGCAAATTAAATCACACCATTCCCACAAGACAGCATATAGGTTTTAAATAAATCCTGGGCACCTACATGATCCCTCACCAGAAATTCAAATTCAAAAAATTTAAAAAAACCCAAACCGGATACATCCTAGTTCCAGGACCGGTAGCATTCAACGGATTCGCATAGGAAAAAAAAAAAAAACAAAACCAAAACGACGACAAAACTTTTCTCACCCTACAGAACAGAGAGCTCACGCTGCGTTAGCTGTCTGCAGGGCAGCCTGCAGAGCAAGCCGGCTCTCAGCAGCCCTCCCGCACGGCCGCCGCTGCGGAGGCCTACCGGGGCTCCCCACGGAACAACAATTGTAGGAAGAGGCCCGGGAGCCGGCCCCGAGAGGCCGCCAAAGGCAGCGCCGGCCCCGCACCTCCGGCCGCCCCGGGCCGAGGCCGAACAAAGAGCGGTGGTCGGGGCAGCGCCCCCGGCCCTGCCCTGGCGGGACAGGCGCTGCCCTCCGCCCTCCCCGGGAGCGGCCCGGGCGCGGCGGTTCGCTGCGGGCCGGGCCGGGCCGGGCCGGGCCGTGCGCGGCTGGACGTTGATCGTTCCCCGGGCTCACGTTCGAGGAGCTCGGGGACCGGGGCGCTGCCGCACGGGAAGCGCAGCCCCGGCCGTGCCCTTCCCCTCGGGCCGCCCGGCCGTGCCGCACGGCAGCCCCGGAGCGGCG